>RJVU01042551.1:1150656-1228343 GCA_003731715.1 Anabarilius grahami
CCGGTGAGAGGACTTTTCACGAGTGAAGATATTACTGCGCCAAGTCAAAGTGCTCCCGAGCAATTGCTATGGTATTCCGCCATACAATATAGTTATCCATTTTACACGCTTAGAAAAGCGCAACGTTTTGTTTTGTGTCACCGTCCTAGGTCGAGTTACACTACTCGAGTAACTGTGTTTAAATAGGGAAAACGTGGAGGTGTTTGGTAGCTTCTCTGCTTGGCCCCTATTGAATGAACTGGGCTAAGCTAAGTGCTAACAAAGTTTCGCCGCAAGACAGAGCGATTTAGTGCACGCACTGAGACGAGAGAGGTATGTATCAACTCGTCTTAGTTAAGGGAATAACATAGTTTAATATGAAAAAACGGTGGAGTATCCCTTTAAAGTTTTGATTCATGCTTGTAATTTTTTTAAATGTGCTTTTAATTTTTCGATTTACGCTTATTATATTTTGACCCGTGACCACGTTCTTTGCCATTCCGATCATTTTGCATTATTTTTTTAAGTTTGTACTATATATTTTTACATTTTTGATTCACGCTTATTATTTTTTGATCCGTGACCGCAATACTATTGGCGGGAATCTGATCCCATAATGTGACACTGAAAATTAAGCTTTGCCATCACAGGAATAAATTATATTTAAAAAAATATTTAGATAGAAAACAGTTATTTGAACCTGTAATAGTATTTCAACAATATTCCTGTTTTTATAGTATTTTTGAACATATAAATGCAGCCTTGGTGAGCATAAGAGACTTTTTTCAAATAATTTAAAACTTTTGAACGGTACTGTATTATATCAGTGTATGTTGTTGGTTGTATAACATTGAGGGTTATTTGTTGCCGTCTATGGCTGTACCTCTCTGTGGTGGTAGCAGGCAGCAGTGACGACACACTGAACAGCAAACTGCCGTTTCTCTTTGTAATTAAGCTTCTCGCACTCTAATTTCATCTCTCCTCCACTGATGAGACCAGCTTCCCCTGCACACGCACACACACACACACTAAAATTAGCCACAGGAAGACATGAAGAGGTACAGCACCACATTTGAGTATTTAATTAATTTATTTGACACTAAACTCAAAAGGTTACCGTTAGAGAGCATATTTCTATGCTTGATCCAATCAAAAATACACTTTTTGCAAGAAAAAGTATGTGAACCACTTGAAGAATCTGTGAAAATGTTAATAATTTTAACAAAATAAAGGAGATAATACAAAATGCATGTTATTTTTTATTTAGTACTATCCTGAGTGAGATATTTTACATAAAAGATGTTTACATATAATCCACAAGACAAAAAAATAAATGAATTTATTAAAATAACCCCATTCATAAGTATGTGAACCACTGATTCTTAATACTGTGTGTGGTTACCTGGATGATCTACGACTGTTTTTTGTTTGTTTTGTGATGGTTGTTCATGAGTCTCTTGTTTGTTCTGAGCAGTTAAACTGAGCTCTGTTCTTCAGAAAAATCCTCCAGGTCCTGCAGATTCTTCAGTTTTCCACCATCTTTTGCATATTTGAACCCTTTCCAGCAGTGAATGAATGATTTTGAGATCCCTCTTTTCATACTGAGGACAATTGATGGACTCAAACACAACTATTAAAAAAGGTTCAAACATTCACTGATGCTCCAGAAGGAAACATGATGCATTAATAGACGGCATTTTGTATTATCTCCTTTATTTTTTTTTAATTATTCACATTTTCACAGATTCTGCAAGTGGTTCACATACTGTTTCTTGCAACTGTATATATCTTTGTATAAACACTGGCAAACTCTACAAACATCCTTAAGTCGTTTTCTGCTTCTCACCTTGTCTGTTTTCCATGAAGCTATTCAGTGAAACCGGAAGTGGTGGGTAGCTGAAATATCCTCCAATCACAGCTCTTTCCAGCAGGCTGCTCTCATCTACCTGCTTCAGCCAGTGGAGGAACTGGCGGATGGGCCGTACACCTCTGTATGGCATCACGGGGTGAGACCCTGTACCTGTTTTCATGTTTGCAAATGATAGCAGTGGATTCTACTAATTATGCAAATAAAAAAAAAAAGTCATGATTTAAGAAATCCAATTTTCCTTGACCGTTTGACATACAGTGGGTATGGAAAGTATTCAGACCCCCTTAAATTTTTCACTCTTTGTTATATTGCAGCCATTTGCTAAAATCATTTAAGTTAATTTTTTTTCATTTAAGTTCATTTAATGTACACACAGCACCCCATATTGACAGAAAAACACAGAATTGTTCACATTTTTGCAGATTTATTAAAAAAGAAAAACTGAAATATCACATGGTCCTAAGTATTCAGACCCTTTGCTCAGTATTTAGTAGAAGCACTCTTCTGATCTAATACAGCCATGAATCTTTTTGGGAAAGATGCAACAAGTTTTTCAACCCTGGATTTGGGGATCCTCTGCCATTCCTCCTTGCAGATCCTCTCCAGTTCTGTCAGGTTGGATGGTAAACGTTGGTGGACAGCCATTTTTAGGTCTCTCCAGAGATGCTCAATTGGGTTTAAGTCAGGGCTCTGGCTGGGCCATTCAAGAACAGTCACGGAGTTGTTGTGAAGCCACTCCTTCGTTATTTTAGCTGTGTGCTTAGGGCAGGGGTCACCATTCCTGCTCCTGAAGGGCCGGTGTCTCTGCAGAGTTTAGCTCCAACCCTAATCATACACACCTGAAGCAGCTAATTAAGGTCCTACTAAGCATACTAGAAACTTCCAGGAAGGCGTGTTGATGCAAGTTGGAGCTAAACTCTGCAGGACACCGGCCCTCCAGGAACAAGTTTGGGGACCCCTGGCTTAGGGTCATTGTCTTGTTGGAAGGTAAACCTTTGGCCCAGTCTGAGGTCCTGAGCACTCTGGAGAAGGTTTTCGTCCAGGATATCCCTGTACTTGGCTGCATTTATCTTTCCCTCGATTGCAACCAGTCGTCCTGTCCCTGCAGCTGAAAAACACCCCCACAGCATGATGCTGCCACCACCATGCTTCAGTGTTGGGACTGTATTGGACAGGTGATGAGCAGTGCCTGGTTTTCTCCACACACACCGCTTAGAATTAAGGCCAAAAAGTTCTATCTTGGTCTCATCAGACCAGAGAATCTTATTTCTCACCATCTTGGAGTCCTTCAGGTGTTTTTTAGCAAACTCTATGCGGGCTTTCATGTGTCTTGCACTGAGGAGAGGCTTCCGTCGGGCCACTCTGCCATAAAGCCCCGACTGGTGGAGGGCTGCAGTGATGGTTGACTTTCTACAACTTTCTCCCATCTCCCGACTGCATCTCTGGAGCTCAGCCACAGTGATCTTTGGGTTCTTCTTTACCTCTCTCACCAAGGCTCTTCTCCCCCGATAGCTCAGTTTGGCCGGACGGCCAGCTCTAGGAAGGGTTCTGGTCATCCCAAACGTCTTCCATTTAAGGATTATGGAGGCCACTGTGCTCTTGGGAACCTTAAGTGCAGCAGAAATTTTTTTGTAACCTTGGCCAGATCTGTGCCTTGCCACAATTCTGTCTCTGAGCTCTTCAGGCAGTTCCTTTGACCTCATGATTCTCATTTGCTCTGACATGCACTGTGAGCTGTAAGGTCTTATATAGACAGGTGTGTGGCTTTCCTAATCAAGTCCAATCAGTATAATCAAACACAGCTGGACTCAAATGAAGGTGTAGAACCATCTCAAGGATGATCAGAAGAAATGGACAGCACCTGAGTTAAATATATGAGTGTCACAGCAAAGGGTCTGAATACTTAGGACCATGTGATATTTCAGTTTTTCTTTTTTAATAAATCTGCAAAAATGTCAACAATTCTGTGTTTTTCTGTCAATATGGGGTGCTGTGTGTACATTAAATGAAAAAAAATGAACTTAAATGATTTTAGCAAATGGCTGCAATATAACAAAGAGTGAAAAATTTAAGGGGGTCAGAATACTTTCCGTACCCACTGTATATGATATCATTGTACTATAAAAAACCTCCTGTAAGTTTCAGAACTCAAAGCTTCCTTGTTAGTCCAAAAGCAGCTTTTATTGAAACCAAACTCAGAAAACAGCTCGTTTGAGATTTTGTGATAGTATGTATGACGAAAGACTGCTTCTGCAGAAGATGATCAACGCCTACTTCTACATCATAGCCTCTTTAGCCTGCCCACCGATTCACGCATGTCATGTAAAAGTAAATACGAGAGAGACGAAAACACAGGATTATTCCAGAAATAAAACGATAAGAGATGCCTCTGTTTTGCAGTGCCAAGTTGTTGAAAAACACAGTCTTTGCATTGCCTTCCTTGTGATCCTAACATTAAGAATGCGTGGATGAGTTTTATTTTTAACGAAGTCCCAGATCACCTCAGTAAGACACTGTTTGTTTGGTTCATTTTACTGCGGATTTGTTTTTTAAACAAGACACAGTTCAAAGCAGGCTTTTCAGAGAGACTGAAAATAAAAGAGGATGCAGTGCAGTCTATATTGAATCTGATAATAATGTTGCAACACTTAAGTGTGAGTAACAATGGGTCTCATTCACTAAGCATGCGTACGCACAAATTTGAGCGTAAAATCTCATATTTCAGATAGTTTATTTGATCAAAAATACAGTAAATACAGTAATATTGTGAAATATTATTACAATTTAAAATAACTGTTTTCTATTTGTATATATTTTAAAATGTAATTTATTCCAGTGTAAAGCTGAATTTTCAGCATCATTACTCCAGCCTTCAGTGTCACATGATCCTTCAGAAATCATTCTAATATGCTGATTTGCTGCTCAAGAAACATTTCTTATTATTATCAATATTTTTGTGGAAATTGTGATAGTTTTTTTTCAGGATTATTTGATGAATAGAAAGTTCAAAAGAACAGCATTTATTTGAAATAGAAATCTTTTGTAACTTTATAAATGTCTTTACTGTCATTTCTGATCAATTTGACGCATTTTTGCTGAATAATTTTAATTTCTTTTTTAATTTTAATTTCTTTCAAAAACACATTTTTCTGGTCCCAAACATTTGAATGGTAGTGTATATTATATGTCTGATCTATGAAGGTGTAAGTGTGTTATTTACCTGTGCAGTAAATCTGGGTCAGTGACGTGTTGGTGAGATATTCAAAAGTTGTAGCTCTGTCAACTGCACTTCTGATAAGCTTTAGTCTAGTGCAGACAACCAGTGCCACTGAATTGAAAAAACAAAAAACAATACAGTTTGTCTGTAATCACAGCACAGAGACAGAGAATAACAATGAGAAAATACAGTGACGTGGTACTTGGATAGACACGGCTTTGAATGTCAGGCTGTGATGTGGAGAAAAGCTTGATCGTGATTGGCTTGTCTGATGTTCTATCTGCCAGTTGGAGCCACCGATACTCCTCGATCTCTGACCTTTGCCCATCTACAAGGAAAAAATATTTCAGTCTACTGGCTTAAGATAAAGCATATTTCTGTGTGTACCAAACATCTCACCTTTCTTTCTGACACGTTCTGGTCGACCAACAAAGATCACCACACCAATGACATCGCAGATGTGGCCTTGTGGACAACTAGGAAGCTCCTGCCTATAAAATGATCACATAATACATTTCTCTGAGCTGTACAAGTCTTCCATTTTAGTGTAAGACACTAGAGGATATTGAGATTGTGATTTTGTATCCATACCTGCAGATGAATGAATGAGGCAGGTTTGGCAAAACCCAATCTGGAGAAATCTGGTTCTTGGGGATGATAGTAATTTGAGCAGTGGGGTTCCTGGAATTAAGACTGATCTCTAAAGGATGAACAGAAGAAGGCAGAATACAAAATGTTATAAATGAGAACAAATATTTATGTCTAATTCATATACTGCAACATGGGCCCTGTTTCCACCTGGTATTAAGATGCGTTTTGGTCCATCGGACCACAAGTGGATGACGCTAAATACAGGTGTAAACGGGGTCTAAAATATTTTGAGTTTGTCCACTTTCGACCACTTCCAGAGGTAGTCAAAAACGCATTTGACTGGCTTGCTTTCTTAGTGTAGACACTCCCCTTGAAGAAATCAGGAAAGAAGTGGTTGAAAATGGACAAGAGACAAATAAAAACATCAGGTAAACAGGAATGTGTCTCCCTCGACTACTTGTGATCCGATCGACCAAAACGTGTAAACTAGGTGTAAACAGAGTCACACACTGTTCAAAAGTTTGTGGTCAAAGATTTTTTTTTAAAGAAATTAATGCATGTATTCAGCAAGGATGCATTAAATTGAACAAAAGTGACAGTAGATACATTTATAATATTACATAAAATTCTATTTCATATAAATGATGCTCTTTCTATTCATCAAATAATCCTAAAGAAAACACAGTTTCCACAAAAATATGAAGCAGCACAACTGTTTCAACATTGAGAATAATAAGAAATATTTATTGAGCAGCAAACCATCATATTATAATGATTTCTGAAGGATCATGTGACACTGAGGACTGGAGTAATAAAAAATATATTAAAATAGAAAACAGTTTTATTCAATTGTAATAATATTTCACAGTATTACAGATTTTACTATATTTTTGATCAAATAAATGCAGCCTTGTTGAGCATAAGAGACTTTTTTTAAAAACAGGCAAAAAACTTGCACACACCAGACATTTGAACAGTAGTATATATGTCATAACTTGAAATGTTAGATGGGTAAAATTCTTTCTACCGATGTGTGGCTCTGATTCCTGCCCCGTGCGGCTGCTGTAACTCTCCTTGACTCTGTAGTGACACAATCTTACAACTTGACCCGGATGCAGGATTCTGTACCATTCCAGACAGACTGTGTTCCACAGCACAACACAAGCACTGGATGAGCCATCACCGACCTGCAACTCTGCCTGAGAAACACAGATTGATGGAAGACGTTACTTTCAATGTCAGACCAATGTTGTCATACTTAAGTGATTTGAGGCATTTTTCACTATGACATATAGATAACTATTCATTTTGAGAAAAATGGTTGAAATGAAAGTTGAATGGTTTGGATGAGAAAGTGGTAAAGAAATATAGTTAAATATTTGTTGGTAAACATAATCTAAAATCTAAAAAAAACAGGTGTGAGCAAGTGCCCACAATATCAGTCAATACGTAAAATATAAAAATACAAAAAGTGTGTTGCAACATACTAAAGGAAAAACAATATCTATAAAGTGTTATAAACAATGTCCGAAAAGGAGCATGATGAAGCAGTAGCTTGTTATTTTTCCCCACCCCTTATTTATATATGTTAAAACGACATTTATCTTATGACATATTTTAATATAACCAAGTTCCTATAGGTACCAAAGATTAGCATGGAAAAGAAAGTCTCGTATTTGACCTCTGACCTTATAGGGACATTCACATTTCTGATCTGCTTTCCCATAATATATCAGTCTGGATTTGTGAAGGATCCGCACACATAGGGCGCCCCGATAACGGCGAGACCCACTCAAGAAACGCCGGCGTACTTCTGCGAGTGAAACCGTGGACCCGACATCTACCACCAGAAACAAAAGCGTATGCATGATCAGCAACATTTCATCATACATCATATTAATACGTAGCACTCATCTTACTGTTTTCAGAAACACCTACTCCTATTTAGTAATACAAGAGGTTGATTCCTACCTGGACAGCATTTTTGTGCATTCACAAAGGATGCATCATGTGGTGTTAGGCTGAATTTAAAGGAATAGTTTACCTAAAAATGAAAATTCTGTCATCATTCACTCACCCTCGTGCTGTTTCAAACCTTTATGCATTTCTTTCTTTATTCTGTGGAACATTTTTTGAGAAATGTCTCAGTGTCTTTTTGTTTATACAATGCAAGTCAATGGTTACCAAAACTGTTTTGTTACCAACATTCTTCAAAATATATTCTTTTGTGTTTCACAGAAGAGATAAAGAAATACAGGTTGAGGGTGAATAAATAATAGCAGAATTTATTTATTTTTGAATGCCTTATATTATGTTGTGGGTCAATTTTATTTTTAGTTGTCGCAAACAACATTTCTTTCGATATATTAGAATGTGTTAAAAACTGTTTTTTAAAAAAATCCTAAATTCTCATGATTATTATTATTTCTTTCTCTCTCTCTTTTTAAATGTGTGAGAAATATTACTTTTTTTTCCCCCGTTTTTTTTTTTTTCCTAAAATTCCTAGTGTGATTTTCAGTTAATTTTATTGAATCCAATAAGGGAATTTGAAACTAATACAAGAGTTAAGTGTTTTAGACGGTAGGTACTTGGGTGAAAACTATGGTGCCCAAATGAAACGTTTATGATCGATTCCCTTTCCTTAAATGCTGCCTACGTAGGCAGCTAACAGCCTATGAACACACCATCTATTTCATCTCCAGAGTCCTCTGCGTCGGGTTCAAAGGGGGTCGTTTCCCGCCACATCTCTCCATAGAAGTCGTGATTGTTCCACAGCGGCAGGTAGGAGCTTCTGCGGGCTCTGAGCGGGCGTGCGCTCGGCTCTGCTCCCATCCACGGAATGGACCTCACATTGACGGATGAGAGCGCCCGAAGAGCCGCATCACCGCTGGAGAGTCTGTCCACCTCCAGACTGCACACATGAAAAGACCCGCCGTCTCCGTCGCTGTCTTCGCCGCGGCTGAACTCCACATTCCGTATGACGGAGCCGCAGTGAAGTTTATTCACGCTAATGAGTCTGTTTACAACGGGATCCAGAGACACGCGGATCTTACAGTCTCCATCCGTGATAGTAGCGTCAAACAGACTCTCTGACATCGAAATACTGTCCGGGAAACGGATCCCGAAGTCTGCGTCTCTGCCGTAGCGCTCCAGAGAGATCACGTAAAGCGGTTCCGAGCGGGTTCGTGCTCGTGGGGAAGCAGACGTGTTAGATACTAACCTTTTTAGAGTCTTTTTGAGTGTGCAGCACTCAGAAGAACTGCCTGACAGGGCGGCCATGTCTGCGCGACACAATAACAACGCCACAAAGCATTGTGGGAGATTGAGTTCAGCACAGAACGATAGAAAGAAAACGAAAATAAAATTCAGGGGCGTTTCCTCCGAGGAGGCAAGGGAGGCAGTGCCTCCTAAAAAAAAAATAGGATGAGAAAATATCCATATTACATATAAAACAACACAAATATTACAAATTATGACATTAAATAGAGCGCAAGTCACTCGCATTTCTTAAGGAACACTGCCCAACAGCGACACCTGCAGGTGAAGTTACAGCAGGAGTCATGCCTCCCTTTGCTCTCATAGAAAACCATCAGGGGAAAGTAACGTGAGAGGAGGCAGTGTCTCCATCGCGCTATGACTGGATGTAATTGGTTATGAATTGTTTTTGGTTTCTTTTTTGATGTTATGCAAAGTAATGTTCATTAACAAGGAAGATTTGTCAACGTTAAGAGTAATGCATGAATTAACATTGATTCATAAATAAATAAAAAATGTGCTTCCTCATTTCAGAACACCACTGCACGCCAAAACAATGACTAAAAGAAAAAAATTTAATAATAAAAAGACAAATAAAATAATATAGTAGAATACTGATAAACAGAAGTAAAAATAGAACAAATAAAATATATAATAGAAAAAAAGTATTCAATTCATATATATGAATTATATTTGAAGAAAATATTGCAATAATGACATAATTACAATTAAAGAAAGATTAAATTAATAATCAAATACTGAAATAAATATAATAGAAGAAAATAAAATACGTGTGTATATATCAGTAGTGTAGCCAGAAAAGAGACTCTGGGTGTGCATATGAAAATCTGGGTGTGCCACATTTATTGTCAGATTACTGTGCAAAATTATTAACCCTAACCATAACCATTTTATTTTATTTTTTGTAAAAAAAAAAATAACCATGCCCCACATAACCATAAAACTATATAAAATAATATAGCTGCAAGCAGCAATACGGGGCCAAGCTCTGCAAGGCACAGCAGCAAGCAGACCAAGTATGGCGCACATCAAGTACAGCAGCGCAGCAAGCATTTAAGCACCAAGAGCAGTGCAGAGCCTGAAGAACAAAACATCAGAAATCGGGGACAGTATTTTTATGCGGCTCGCCCCGAAGATCATTTGAGCGAAAAAAACGGAACACTGTACTTTTCAAAATGGCTACTACTGTAATGGGCGGAGTCTTAATGTATGATATTGTTTGTGATCAGCATGATGAGAGCAATCAGGTGTACTATGTCTCATTGTCTCATAGGGCTGCCATAGACTCCCATTTGCGGAAGAATAATATACATTACACTCAGGATCGCCAATAACATAGTCATAACATAGTGCCTGTTAGCTGCACTGTAAAACCTGATGAGTTAGTTCAACTCAAACCGTTTGAGGAAACCGATTGCCTTAAATCCTTTAAGTTTATTAACTCAAAAAATGTAAGCGTAAAAAAATATTTGATTTGTGTCCAAGTAACTCAGTAACTTATTGTTAAGATAACTTGGGTAAATAAAGTTAATAGTACTAAGTCCATTCAATTAATATAACTCAAATCTATGAAGTACACTGTAAACCCGAATAAGTAAGCAGAACTAGCAGATTTTTATTTTGTACTTAAACATTTCAAGTTACAATTAAAATGTATGAGTACATTAATTCATACAATTAACTTAAAACTTTCAATTGATCTCAATGTGAACACTTTTATTAGTATAAACTCAGTTAGCTTTTAAAATCTAATCTGCTTACATACTAATTTGCTAACATATTAACAATAGTGTTATACAGAAGCTGTATGAGCGTAACAATATAAAGGGATCATTTGCTCTCAAATCAAGCTGCATTTACCACTTGTCACCATAAAGCCAACATTAACAGAAATTCTTCTAAATTAGCATAACATAAATAAGCAAAACATTAATCACTGCTAAATCTCACACTTAACATTAATCTTACACAAAAAAAAACTTATATTACACTTAATTTTAGCATTTACTCTCCCTTTTGAGTGCCATCGGCAAAGCATGCTGGGAAATAGACAACAAAGCCGTTTCAGTTAAACTTAAGTTTGTCTAAATTAAAATAAATAATTTCATAAAACTCAAAACAATGAAACAGTTTAGTTTACTTAAAATATATCAGTTATGTGAACTTGAAAGAAAAACAAAGTGCTAAATACTCATAAAGTTAATTTCACTGAACTAATTTGTTTAATTTAAGTTTTTCCTACTCAAACCAATTAATTATTTTGAGCGTTAGGGTTTACCGTGACATTGCTTAAAGGGCGAGACGGCGTGGCCTGGCCTTGGAAGGCTCAATTATTTAGAATGTTCAGTGGCGTCACAGAACTGCCAGATTCAAACTGCTTTCGCGCGTTGGCTGACGCTGAGCCAGAGACGGACGCGCTCAGCGCTTGTCATATATCAACAATTATCATATAACTAATATGCAGTGTTTTCAACCACATAATGTTATTTTAGGTTTCATACATTTAAATATACATAATCACTAGTAAAACAATACATTGGTAGTTTGTAAAATACACACTGATGTCTATGGAAGCAGTAAAAACTATCTATATATTCAAATGTAATTTGCCTTTGTGTTTTATTCATATATCAGAGTCAGACACACATAGCAGAACAATAAAGTTTACTCTATTCTCACAGTTCAACAGCCACTTACTTTCATGTATTTCGGGAGAAACTGGGGAATTCAAGTGCTGTACCAGAGACAGTTTGGCTGTACGTTAAATCCGGCTGACAGGACTCTGAACTGCAGCGCTCATCTCGTTAGATCAAGATAATTTATAAAGGTTTTTAAACGAAGAATCGGAATATCAAATAGTTGACATGGTAAGCGTGTCAATATTTGTGAATATTTTTTAATAAAAAATGAAAAACGAAAAAAAACGAATAGCGATATCTGTTAGTTATTGTGGCCGCGGTGTGTCACGTGACAATCATGACGCGTCGCCATGGAAACAAGGGGTCAGTTAAAATATTTGTAACTTATGCGTGAAAGGGTTGATTTAAAAAAATATATTTTCTAAGTAAACAACAATAGCCCAAGTTTAGTAAACATTTTTTATTGAGACTATAAAAAATAATTCTGCATCTATTTTTAGGTGTGCCAGCTGCCACTCTGGCACACCCGTGGCTACGCCACTGGTATATATAGACCGAAAATATAAATAATAAGAACAATCAGATATAAAAATGAAAGACTAAATTAAAAAAATATTGAAATAAATATGATAGAAAATAAAATGCATGTAAAAAGACAAAAATACAAAAAGTCAAATATATAGATAAAAAAGCTTTTCAATATATATAAAGTTTGGCAGCAGTTTGAAATTCACCGTAATCTGCTGACGTTCCCATGGCAGTGTAATAACACATTCAGAACGCCATCTAGCGGTGATTGTGCATCATTGAATAATGCACCCTTATCTTTTGCTGAGAGAAAGAACGAGCATCTCCTCAGACTCTCTCGACTCCGGGTTAGGTATGCATGCATGCCATATATAAGCGGAATTTAAAGAAGACATATTAGTGCATATATGGATGCAACTTAGGCCGATTAGCTGTTCTTTTTATATGAAGTTCAGAACAGACGTCCAGTGTTTGAAGCCTGCTGTCCGGTGCCATGTGGACATACTACAGAAATGGAGTTGTACCGAAAAGAAATAAGCAAAAACCGGTAAGATTGCATTTTCAATTCAATATATTTAATACTTTTGCAGTGTATTTATCAATAGAGAAGTCTTCTCCCTGTAAATAAAACTGTTGTAAATGAGTATTGTAATATTTTAAAACGGATGATTTATTTGTTTGATAGCTTAACTTTTGACTTAGAAGCATTAAAAGTGCATGATTTACTTATTAAAATGAATAAACACCGTCAACTCTCATAATTTCATAATTTCAAGTATACTCTCATGTAATAATCATGTGTTAACTGAACAGGAAAATGAAGTTTTCAACCTTCCTCCCATTTCCAACGTGATTCCCTCAAAGTCAGCAATACTGGTAAGCTTTTTCATTGATTAATGTTTGTCCTCTTTTAATTAACAAATCCTCTGCAGTTGTGACAGTTTTTTTCTTTCGCAGTGGAAGGCTTTGCATCATCTGTAACACAATCTGTTAATTTAGTGTTGCTAATTTGGCTTCTTGTGTTACTTGGGGAAGCCAATCATTTGAGATGTTTGTGTACCACACTTTGTTGCTCCGTCATTTAAGATGCATGACTTGTTCAGGATCACCACACCAAAGGCCAAACCACAGCCCAACGACTACAGGAGCTGTTCTTCTCGCAGGGCCCGAGGGATCACGGCCCCCTACACAGAACTGTCAGGAAGAAGGTGCATGTGAAATGAGAGATTCCAGATTTCATTCTACTCTAAATACATCATATATTTGTATGTTATAAGACTTACGTGCTAATATATAATGTGATTCCCTTAAATATGTAATAGAAAAACACTTTAGGCCACCAGGTTGTTCCGTTATCCAGAGTGAGCGTGGAAACAGAGCTGGAAATCACAGCTCACCTTAAAGTAAGTTTGGAAAATGTTTCAGAAACTAGTTCCCAGTTTACAAAAATATATTTTAAGAATGTTTTGCCAACATTCCCACTGAACATTAGAAACACACAGTTTTTTTTTATTTTTCTTGTTTATATATGAATGAACATTCCATTTTATAATTCTTCAAACATTAGGGGAACGTTACCAGCAACATTTAAAAACCGTTAGTCAAACATTCCATGAACAATATACAGTACTGTGCAAAAGTCTTAGACACATTAGTATTTTCACCCCAAAAAAATGGTTTTAAGCCAGTTATCTATATCTTTTGCTGTAGTGTGCCAGTGGGAAATATCAGTTTACATTTTCACACATTTCTTTTGCCGTTAATTGTAATAATCCAGTGAGATTTTTGTATGCACAAGGCCAAAAAGCTATTTTCAAAGGATCATCTGAGTTTGAGAAATTCCAACAAAAGAAACTGTAAATAATGCAAATTAGTTAAATAATTATTAAGTTGAGTAATTTGTATTATGCCAACTTTTTTCTGTCCAGTACCATTTGCATCAGCGTCACTCAAAGAATTCATCTCTTGAGGAGAAAGGTGCTGTAGTGTTTCAGAAAACAAAAACAGTTTTGTTTAAGGTTAGTATGATGTGTTTATGTTTTAAGCATTTATTATTATTACAGTTTTATGTAGCCATGATGTGATCTTATAGACATTCATCACTCTTTTTGGGGGGGGGTTAAAGGACCAGGTTTCATCAGACAGTCCTCCTCATCTCCTGCAGAGTCTTGTGGCACTTGAGGAGAAAAAGAAGGAAGAACAAGAGGACGAGGAGGGAAAAGAAAAAAAAGAGGGAGCAGTAATTGTTCAAAATGCATCTTCATGTACGGACGAGGCCCCGGATGGCCAGGGATCCCTCTCTGATGGACCATTTAGAGCTGCTGATATTGACAACAAACAAAGATTAGATGAAAGAGATCCAAAACTGCAACATCATTCTTCTCCAAACACCTTGTATGATGACAGTATTTCATCGTTGCATTTTAAACAGAAGAGATTCATGATCTATCTGTGTGGTGGATATAAAGGTATAAAATAAATTGGTGTTTGTAAGATTTTTTTAAATGTTATTGAAGTATCTTAATGCTCTCCAAGGCTATCAAAAATACAGTAAAAACAGTAATATTGTGAAATATTATTACAACTTTTTATTTTAATATATTTCCAAATGTAATTTATTCCTGTGACGGTAAAGCTGTATTTTCAGCATCATTACTCCAGTCTTCAGTGTCACATGATCCTTCAGAAATCATTCTAATATGCTGATTCTTGTTATTATCATTATTCTGTGTGTAGATACCGTCCCAGAGCGCAGTGCACTGATAGAGAGCGTGTATCCTCGGCTGTATCTACACTGTAAGCAGAGAGGATATGATTTCAGGATGATAGACCTGCGTGCAGGAGTCGGAGATCCTGTTTCAGACCATCATGATTTGGCAGAGATGCACATGGAGACACTTAGGCGTTGTCAGGAGACCGAGGGGCCAAACTTTTTTGTAAGATTAATTGTACATAGTTTATTTACGTTCCAAGAGAGTCTCATGTTGGAAAATTGAGTATTTGTAATCAAGTCTTTTTCCTTGTCTTGTAGGTGTTCACTGGACAGAGGCATGAGATACGGTCACTGCCCAATACCATTCCCCAAGCAGATTTTGAAGCAATTTTAAAATTGGTAGAGAGAAGCAAGAAGAAGCTGTCCAGGAGACAGTCAGACATGGCTGTTGAGTCACAAACCAGTATTGGCACTGGTGACAGTAGGAGTTTTGTCCTTGATAAGGAACCTATTTTTTCAGAGGAGAAGGAACCTTTGCAAAGTTCTGCCATCACGAGTGAAAACTCCATCTCCAGCAGTTCCATGTCAGATGGAGACGAGACACAGCTGGCCAGAAGCTGGCTGGACTATGACCAGGATTCGACTCTCTTGCAGACATGGTATAAGCTGGATAAAAACACAATTCCTGCTGTGTACCGCTTACTTCCTGTCAGGTAAGTGTATGCCTTAGTGATGTAATCCTGCATATCACATAAGTATCTTTTCACTCTGACTCTATTGTATATTACTTGCAAAACTAAAATTGTGAAAACATATCTTTCCATCAGTTCCAGTTCAACTTATTGTATATGAACAGCACAAGTCACTGAGAATTATATATTAATTTCTATGAATCATGAAGCACTTGCCGAACAAGTTGAAAACAATGGAGTAATTGCTACTATTGTTACTGAGCTTTCAATAGATATATACTCTCTTTGTTTGGTTCCCATGGCAGAGAATAGTGATGGTAGACACAATGCAACTTGTATTGATGCAGTTGTCATGTTTAACTGCATCAAAGTCTGCATTACAAAGTTTTGATTTTGTTTTTGGGGTCTACTTGAATAGGTTTTCATATTTGAATGTTCAAAAAACACATTATTTTTCACATATTTGACATTGTTGCAGCACCTCTCTTCGCAGTCTGTCAGTACAGCTCTGTATAGTTACTGTCTCTATGAAGCCCCTCCTTCCAAAACGTGCAATGTGCTGATTGGTCAGCTGGATTAGTGTGTTGTGATTGGTCAACCATTTTGAGTGTGTTTCTGAAATGGCATAACCGCGAGTTTCAGCTATCTCAACTCAACCAGGCCTCGCCCCATTTATTTTGCGAATGCCTTGGGCGGGAATTATTTAAATGAGGAATATTGAAAACTCAAGACTACAATGGAGGCATTTCAGGGAGTTCAGAAACAGTGCGCACTGATATAGAGAAGAACTCCCTTTGGAGTGACTTTGTGCTTGGTAACTTTGCAAAACTTTTTCATGCTCAAACAGCAACATTACACACTAAAAAAAGCTGAAAATGTAAAAAAGCATAATAGGTCCGCTTTAACTTCCCCTTCCTCTCATAGCAATATCTTTTCTCTTCTCTGATGACGTGTTTACTGGCGCGAGGGCAGGACAATAGCAACAGCAATAGCAAATAACAACAATCCAATCAATTCCCGATGGTCAAAATCAAGTCCCGCCTTACATTGTTTTCTTGTTCGACAAGCTATTTTACTCTGATATACATCACAATAGGGAAGAAAAGACTATCACAACTTTCATTTCATGCCGACTGTAACTGTACCCACTTGGCCAGTCGTCCTCTCTGATTTCTCCCTAGAGATCATTTTATTTAGATGCCTTTGTTTTTCATCAAGCTTTTTCCTTTTATTTTATAATAGCAAACATCACCCTGACTTCCTCAGCCGGGATGGGCATCGCAGGAAGCTGGGAAGGAAGGCATGGCGCTCTTCCTGTGTGAAACTGTGGAACGTGCTGTGGCGGTCTGGACCTGAGGCCATTGGAGAAGAAGCTACCTGCCATCTGCTTAAAACAGGTGTTTTGCAGACATAATAAAGCTGCATAGAAGTTTTGTGTCAGATGCAGATAAAGCCTGCACTCGTCTTACTTGATTCAGTCGAGAAAATGGATGTAAAAAAGCCTAATTGAAATCACCAATCCAAATGTTGCGTATGTTTCAGTGTTGGACTGGGAAGTAGAACAGGGTCTCGGAGGGAAACAGCCACCAGAGGAGTACAGTCACTGTTATAAGAGGATCATCACTGACCTTCTGTACAATCTGAAAAATGAATACGCATCACAGTTTATAGACCTACACAAAGGAAGACCTGAAATCAACCAAACCTTACATCAAGCTCAGCAGCGCTTTATACGCAACATCCACCTCAAGGTCTGTCTCTAATCTATCTATCGATCTATCTATCATCTGTCTATCTGTCTGTCTATCTATTCAGAGATATTTGAAAATTAGTCATATGGTAGTACTGCATAATTATTCTGCCTTATATGTAAATCTTAATGTTATAAAACGTTGTACATATGTAAACATCAGAATTTTTATTATTGTCAAGCTGCGACACACTAATATCCATGAGACAAACGTCAGCTGGGGAAGGAAAGGTCTGAGTGCCAAACACAACAGATCTCATCAGTTCTATGTTGAACGGCTCTGCTCACACTTCCAGCGCACGGTCACTGCATCCCTCAACAGGTAAGATGACACATTCGTCCTTCTGTTCCTGTCATCTCACTTTACTTTATCGCTGTCTGTCAAGTTGTTCTCAAAGTGTTGCTTCAGACTTATGCAGGTCCGTCAAGCTAAAGGCTCCTTCGACATGCAGAGGAAAGAGGTTTCCAGACTCCGAGTTGAAGAAGAGATTCAGCGTCATGTCAGATTTGGGAAAACACTGTAAGTCACAGATTCTAAACATGATTGAATTTTGTTTGACTAGTTTGAATTCCAACATAAATATTCTTTCTTTTTCCTTGTTAGAGCACAGGGCTATGTGTTCAGGCAGGACTTTCTGATGGAAGTGAAGCATGCGCTTCAAGCATCATTGTCCTCCCAGAATGCTGTGCTCTTACTGGGGGATCTGGGGTCTGGAAAGAGCACGACACTCGCCAAACTGGCACAACTCATACCTACTTGGATATCTGGGTAAGCAAACAAAGGGAATCTGAGTTAAAACAAGTAGTTTTAAAAAATACACTACTGCTCAAAAGTTTAAAGTCTGTAAGATTTTGTAAGAAGCTCACTAAGGCTGCATTTATTTGATCAAAAATACAGTAATATTATTAAATATTATTATAAAAAAAGGTTTTCTTTTTAAGTATATTTTAAAATGTAGTTTATTCCTGTGATGCGAAGCTGAATTTTCAGCATCAGTACTCCAGTCTTCAATGTCACATGATCATTCTGAAATCATTCTTATATGCTGATTTGCTGCTCAGCAACCATTTCTTATTATCATTAATATAATTATTATTTTTTCCTTTGGGTACAATGTTTATGAACGGCTATGCTGCCTGATGTGTTATTTTATCCTATTTATATTTGTTTATCGTTGATGGAGCTATTCTGGTGTTTATTATTTTTCGAAAGATCTATTCTGGTGTCTTGGAAATCATTGTTGTGTATCTTGTCAGATATGTGATTTACTCTTGTCATTTCTTAATTGTGACCTATTATGGACTAATTATCTGATTGTTTTAATCATGATTGTAAACACCTGTGGATTTATAGTGCATTTTCTATATTATTATTGAGAGTGAATGAAATTGTTACACTGATGAAGGCGAAGAGCCGAAACGTTTGTCATCTTATCTCCTGTGTACTTCAATTAAAGTCTTTTTAGAGTGGAGACCTTTTTTGTATTCTTAATTTGATATATAGGTCTTGGCACCTGATTAGCTGGGAGAGTGCGGTGAATGTTGTAATTATTATCATTAATAAAAATATTAATTTCTTTTAAAAAATAGAAAAAAATAGTAAAATGTAAGTATAAATAATGTGGATCTGATGGGGTTTAACATTCTAATAATAATAAAATCCTTATTTAAAAATTAATTTAATGCTTATTTTATTAATAATAGTAGTAATGTTTATTGCTAAAGGTTATTATATTCATAATATAATTAAAGGACTATACTGCTTAATCTGGATTATTGTGATTAATTCTTAGGGATGCCAAAGTACTGACCTGCTTTGTGGGTCTGACATCTGACAGCAGAAACGTGCGTCTCTTCCTCCAGACCCTGTGTGTGCAGATAGCCAACATCTATAGCCTGAAAATAGAGATATCTGAGGTACGTAAACACTTTAAAGATAAATCAAATATTCATAAGGTCTTTTACACCGTAATGGATACACGATATTATGAGATTGCTTATCTCATATCTATCTCACAGATAGTGTTGCACTATAAATTACAGTCTACGTTTTTTCCTCACAGTCACTGTCAGAGTTGTCCAGTGAGCTGTGCTCGTTGTTGGGGATGGTGACAGAAGACCGGCCCTTGACCCTGGTGCTGGATGGTCTGGATAATCTGAGTGAGGAACATGAGGCTGATCTTTCCTGGCTTAGTAATATTCTACTGCCAAACGTCTTCACTGTCCTGTCTGCCGGCACACAGTCTAAATGTGCTCACATTCTACAGGTGAGCAGATGAGTCATAGAGGACATACACTATCATTGTAATTCTAGTTTGGGGTCGGTAAATAATTTTAAAGACCCCCTGTGGTGAAAATAAAGTTTTCAGTGTTGTTTCTATGTGTATGTCGTGTCTTTAATATGTTTTAAGGCAAACCATGTGCAAATTCATCAGTCAACATCATTGCTGAGTATTTTCTCCTTAAAACTGCAGTGTACCAAAGACGCTCTCAAAAATATAGTTTGAAACCACCTGTAGACATTGTTTCCAACCATCACAAACATGTAACCAATCCTATGAATGTGCGTGGCGGGGCTTACGATGTTATGATGAACTATATGTTTTTCTCTACTGACTTTCTATGCTGTTCAAAGTATAGACCCCCCCCCTTTGTCCGGTAGTGTAGTTCTGAATGAGGCCTAGTGTGGTGCAGTTACATTTTTTTTTTACAATATTATTTTATAATAATATAAAAATAAATATTATTTTATTTAATTCATACAAGTCAGTAAAGCAATGGGAATTTCTACTCTAGACATTCACTGATCATTAGTGAATATGATAATCAAAGCGATGGTATTCAGATTGAATTTCTTTTCTCTTCATCTCTTTCAGTCCCAGGTTAAGGTCACTGTCCTGTCCCTACCTGCTCTTCACCGTGAGGAGATCGCATCAGGACTGGCTTCCAGACTAGCTTCAGATTTTCGCCAACTAACTGAAAACCAGTGGAGCCTTTTATTCCAGTCCTGTCTATCCTGTCCATCCCCTCTCTATCTCAATTTAGCCTATGCTGAGACCAGGCAATGGAGTTCATTTACACAAAAAGAGAGTCTGAACATCCCTACGGATCCAAACCAACTTTTCATGAGCATCCTTGTTAGTCTGGAGCGAGAGCATGGGCCATGTTTGGTGCGACGTATGGCTTTGCTTATATCACTGTCCTGTTCTGGCGTAACCGAGGAGGAACTTTTAGTGCTTTTGGGACGTGATGATAATGTCACACGTGAGATGGCTGTTTTGCATCATCAGACACTTCCTGTTTCCGAATACTCCCCAGTGCCTTATGCGTTTGTGGCACGACTGCTGCACGTTCTGAAGGATTACGTTAAAGAAGTGGAAAGTGACGGCACATGGGTGCTGCGCTGGACTCATGCGGAGTTCGGCTACGTCATCCTGCAGCGATACTCACCAACCGAAGACTCGATAAAAGCTGTTCATGCAGACTTTGCAGATTACTTCAATGGGAATGTCCCGAATAGCCAAGTTTTTCAGCCGCTAGCTTGGATCAGGAAGGAGAAGGGAAGGAGGTGTTATGAGTTCAATTTGCGCAAACTCCGCTGTTTGCCGTTTCATTACATCCACTCAGGGCAAATTATTCCCTTACTCACGCAATGTCTGTTTAACTACGAGTTCCTGCTGCATAAACTGTGGGGTCTGTCCATCCATCATGTCGAGGAGGACCTTAAAGCTGCCGTCATACCAGATAAGTACGACGATATGATCACCAAACAAGTGTGTTTTGCAGGAATAGCTGTTTGGTTATGGCCCTGTCCCAAATGGCACACTTCATATGCACTTTTGGTCTTGTGGACTTACAATTGGCTGCCGCATGTGCATGTCCATGTCCTTTAAAGGATAGTTCACCCAAAAATGAAAATTGTCCCATGATTTTGCTCTATCCTCTGTGCTTCCACGTTCGTCAATATGTCATGTGTCGCATTAGAGGTTGCGCTTCTGCAGTAAGTAGACTTACTGCAGAACAGCTTGTTATTATGGTTTAAAAAGTTGTAAATATGTATATTTTTCTTACAAAAACGCATCGCTTCACTTCAGAATGCCTTTATTAACCCCCTGGAGCCGTGTGGATTACTTTTATGATGTATGAATGTGCTTTTTTTGGGCTTCAAAATCATGAGCACCATTTACTACCATTATAGTCATATACACCTAGGATGGCTTGAGGGTGAGTAAGGCCCCGTCCACACGGAGATGCGTTTAGGTGTATACGCAAAAATTTTGTATCGGATAGGCCAGGCATGGGCAACTTCGGTCCTGGAGGGCCCTTGTCCTGCAGAGTTTAGCTCCAACCCTAATCAAACACACCTGAACAAGCTAATCAATGTCTTAGGATTACTAGAAAGCTACAGGCAGGTGAGTTTAATCATGGTTGGAGCTAAACCATGCAGGACAGTGGCCCTTCAGGACCGGAGTTGCCCATCCCTGGGATAGGCGTTTCATCCAGATTAATCCGGCGTTTTCAGAAGGTGAATCCGATATTTTTTTAAACCGGGTCCCAGGGTGGATGAATCTGAAAACGCCGCCCTTATCCGTATATATTGTGAAACGATGATGTCATCACCCCACGTGTCGACCCTAGTCAGACGCCGCTAACAGCACAAAACAGCAACAACAACAACAATAGCAGACTCTAGATACTTGTGTTCGTGCTGCAGAAGCTACTGAGCCAAAATAAATCGTTATTTCTAAGCTTTACTATAGTTTGTATACAGCACGCAAGGTTTATGCGCATGCTCCAAGTCTTATTCTCTGTTTTAAGTGTATCTCTGTGGCAGAATTACAGCGCCACATACTGGTCTGGCATGTAAAGGGAAAGATCTGGCTTCGTGTGGACAGGGCCTAAATCAAAGGATAATTTTCACTTTTTCACCTTTAAATTCATGAGACCGTAGGGTATCCCATTTGTTATTTTAGGTTTCAGAAGGGAGCTCGCTGGCGCCCCCTTTGTGGTCGATATGCGCCCTCGATGCTCACTTTTGCCAAGCTCACGCTGAAGTGAGCTCCGTAGCAGACTTCTACCCGACAGTTACGTCATGAAAGTGTGGACTTGTAGGAAGACCGCGAGTGTTCAGGGTGCCATTTGGGACAGGGCCATTATTGAGATAGAACAGTCAAATGCTGCATTCAAGTCATGTCGGAAAGATCGTATTTACGAGTTGAATGCACATGAACGACACCACAAAGTGGTAAATACTAGTGGGAATCTCTGGATTGGAGTTGGGGTCAGTGAGAAACGTGACGGAATATAACAATACTTACAGGTATCTAGCAGTGATATTGTCATTATTTACAACAAAATAAGCAAATTGCCTGCACAAAATATGATGGCATTGTAATTATACAACTATATAATAATATGTAACGATAATGTTTACAGTGGCTTCATAATTAATTAAAAACATAAAAAAGCAAAACACACCTGATGCACATTAATTGTTCTTCATTTTCTAGAAGTAGAGTTAAAAAACTCTACTTGTATTTTTGTGTAGTTCTTTAAGAGATGGTACACGGCCATCATGGTCTACCGAAAGTGACTTGAATGCACCTGACATTTTAAACACAACTTCCTAACATGCAAATACGAACTTCCCAGGAAAACTTGAATGCTCCATAAAACCTTGACATAAAGTGCAACTCACACATAATATATATATATAGTCTAGTTAGTATAATTGTTTTATCTAAACATAAATATACAACAATAAAATATATACATGAATATTTATAAATAAATAAATACATTTTAAAAATAGCTTTTTGATATTATGGGGATTAACGTCAGCTCAAATGTCTAATTGTATATTTCAAAAAATGCAGAGACTCTGTGTGTGTGTGTGTGTGTGTGTGTGTTACAGAGAGCTTCTGGACGTGAAGGTGTTGGGTCAGGTTTTGTGTCTTTCTCATTCTGTGCTCTTGAATGATCCTTGTCAGCTGGCATCCCAACTCTTGGGCCGTTTGGAGCGGATCATTTCCCAAGATAAACCTGTTGCTTCAGGTACACACACACACATAAACCGAAAACACCTGTAGACGTGTTTTAATGTCAAGCCAAAACTCATATCTCAGTGTGTGTTGTTCCAGGTGACCCAAGACGATACTCTTTTCTGCATGATCTGTTAGCACAATGCAAGAGCTCTTCTTTGCCTGTTCTTGTGCCCTCTTACACCTGCCTGCTTCCTCCAGGTGGACTCGTACACACACTCCTTTCAGGTACACATATTACATTTCTTGACAGCTTCTGAAAGGCTCGGTTTCCCAACATCACCTTTCAAGCAGTGATTTTGGCTTAACCTATGACCTGGGAAAAATCTTGGAGTCGTGGGTTTCCTTGGGAATTTCCTAGGGGAGTTTGGAATGCTGGTTTGGCATTTATGAGCAAATTAAGGTCTGTGGTTAACATTACTTGAAGAGACATAAATTACACCCAGTTCTGTGAATTTTGAATTCACTGTATGCTTTTAAAATGCAAGTTGATAAGTTACCAAATACAGACTACAGTGATTATCCAGTGAATTACAGTTCAGTTGACAAGCACATAAGCATTCTGGTACTGTACACAAAAAGTGGGCAATAGTTTTGGGCATAGAATAAACTCTACACCAGTTATTGTTAACTAAAAATAAACTATTCAAATTTTTTTCAGTAACTGAAAAAATGCTTAAATAAAATATTAGATTCAAAACTTCAACGAATATTAGAAAGGTTGCGTTGGCAACCAACTGAAATAAAAAGAAATTAAAGCTAAATAGAAATAAAAAATAACAAAATTACTAAAAAAAACCTCAAATTAAAATGTAAAAATAAAAGCTAATTAAAAATATGAATAAAAACTATAGTACATACATAATAAAATAACACTGCTCTACATATGACATAATTCTTCAAAAACAACAAAAAGTGTTTTGACGGGTGAAACTCTACAAATCTCATCTCAGATGATGCCAGAGATTCAGTTTTTTATTGTAAGCTAGCTTATTTTATTTTTATTCCTTCATTTTTTTACTTTCAATTCTTAAATACATGGATTGCTAATATGTATTTTATTCAAATAGTGGCAACACTACTGCCCTCTTTTTGCACAGAGAAGAGGGAAGTGAGTTTATGCGGTTTGACGAATTAATGATGTGTCACGTGGAATTAAGCACACAGCTGTTGTAGTTCTTGTGTAGCAACTTGATAGCAAGTTGTATTTTTAACACACACATTGGTTTGAAAATTCATGTTTGTGGTTTGGCTGTGTGGAATTTACCGAATGTTAAAGAACAAGTCTATTGAAGTCATTTCAACCACTGATGTTATTTTATTCAAAAAACAAAAGCCGTCTCTCTGAAAACCTATAGGAAACTCCGGAGGGAACCCAAACCACAGTGAATTAGTTGGCCTACAAGCTAAGTGAACAGCTCTATAAACTAGTGGTTTATGACAAAAACATTTAACTCTAAATTAAGATTCTTTATCACATAATGACTGAATGAACTCTCCTTAACACCCTGACCCATATCTAACTAGGTCATATGAGTGTTGTGACAGCCCTGGATCATGGTCGGCATCACATCGTTTCCTGTTCCTCTGATGGAATGTTGAATATGTGGTGTCTGGATGAGCAAACAAGGCCCATTAGGTCCTTACCGAGGGCTCATGGATCTGCAGTAAACTGGGCTGCCGACTCCCTCACCCTCTGTCTAGATGACAGTGTGCTTGTGCTACAGATGGGCCACTGCCTGCAGGTGAGAGAGGTGGATTCTGGGAAGGTGCTGTACATGGAGAAAGAGTCTTTGGATGTTCCTGTTGTCACATCTGCCTGTGATGGACGGTTGCTGGTGGTTTTTTATGATGGAAGTCACATGGTTAAGGTGAGACCTTGGACACTGGGGGAAAAATAACCTGTTAAATTTACGGTAAAAAAAACTTCCGGTGTGGTTGCTAGAAATTAATTGTAAAAAAACTACAGTGACAATGTTTCATTTATTACAGAATGGCATATTTGTGTCTGTATTTTTCCCAACATATAGCTGTATATTTCATTAGAGAGATATAATGTTAATATTACAATCTTCTTAAACTACCAAAATTGGCATTTAGGGCAAAAACTGTGATTGGACACAGGGAAAAATTGGGTCAGTTTTCTCTCCTTTTGGTTGGTTTTGAGTAAGTTTTGGGCTGGAAATTTTTCTGGGACCAGGCAACCCTGCTTAAAGGTGCAGTAAGTGAGTTCCAAAAAACTCTGTTGATATATAAAATAAACCCAAACAAACACACCCCTCCCTTCATTGCTCCACCCCCACAATACACGAAGACGCAATATAGAGTGGATGTCTCTTTATTATAGAGAAGGCAAAATAATGCTTCACGAAAAATGAAGTGAAGATGATGAACAATCAACAAGGAAGAACAAAAATGGAACATACAGTACACAAGAGTATATAGTTGCTTGTTAGTCTCCAGCAGCACACCAGCTCCAGACAAACAATGATCCTCAAAATTGTGCTGTTACTGTAGTTAACATTCCAACAACAGCATATCTTGGTTCTGTAAAATATGGCAAAACCGATGTTACTCACAAATGGAGCAGAAACAACACAACCTCGGCATCCATTTTCAGGTCTTCCTGCTTAGGTCTCTCCTGCGGTGGAAAGCTTTTCTAATGTTAACGCAGGTCCTAAAGCTCTTGCCTGATCGTAACCCTTCTTTTTCCAGTGATATTCCTCTGACCTTTTCTCTTTTATAATGTCTCTCAGTCATCTCTCTTTCTACAGTCTTTCTTCAAATCTCCCTCTTGCTCACTCTCTCTCCTCCCCATCATGAGTGGACACGCCCCTACTGCTGATTGGCTACAAGTGTTGTGCTGCTCAGTCCAATCCACTTTCAACAGCACTTCTCAGAAATCACTTACTGCACCTTTAAAATGTACTGATAACTACATGATGAATAAAGTAATGAATAGGAGTTCATTTTAAAGTAGCCTGTACATAAAACATGGCCATTACTCATACATAGAAGGTGCACAGGGTCATACACACAAAGACAAAACACCTTCAAGGTAACACACTATACCAGCATAATGCGATAAACATTCATTTAAAAGCAGAAAATGTAACAAATTATGTAAAGAGGCCAAATTATTTAAATAAAATATAAACGTGATGTCACAAAATAAGGATGTCTGGAAATGTCCTAGTGTTTCATAGATTTTACTTGCAAAAAACATAAATTTGACAATATTTTACATACTACATATTATACATATAATGTGATTTTAAACCATTTACAGTTTTTTACTGTATATGTCAAGTCAAGTCACCTTTATAGCGCTTTATACAATACCGATTGTTTCAAAGCAGAGTTACAGGGATAAACAGGAAAATAATGATGAATCAGTCAGATCAATAACTGTAAAGTTCATCAATTAGGAAATGAGTTCAATTATGAAATAAGCAGCTCTACAGAAGACAATAATGTTGATTCAGTTCAATAACAATGTCAATGTTGCAAAATTCGTCGATTATGAAACAAAATCGAATCAGCTATAAAGCATGTGGTAAGGTAACTTACAGAATAGCCATTTAACAGTCGGTTCAGATCTAACTTCCTCTCATTTTTTCTCTTTTATTGTGTTCCTAGGTGTTTGATCTTGTGGTGTCCTGTTCGCTGTTGTGTTGTGTGAACCTCGCCCTTGAGTTTGAGCCCATCCACAAAGACCAGTCCATCTTAGTCTCCCATCACTCTGTTAAAGACTTTGTTCTCTTCGCCTACAGGTTATTAGTATATAACTGCACACAAACACATTAAGATTAATTAACCATCACAGTATTTTGTTCTTAAATAACAAAATGCGTTCTTACATTATAATACATTACATATCCGATTTCCAGCCATGTGTGAAAACAATACCGCTGTACCCGGACTGATTTATTTTGTCTGATCACACAATGTATTATTTAAGAGTCTGCTTCTCGCGCAGCTCGAGTGTATGCGTGTGTTTGCGTTACTGGTTACCTTTCTCGTCAATGGTTTCATGTAACTCTGTAGCTATAAAAAAAAAAGTGTAAAGGCTTTCCCAGAAGCGGTTTATCTTTCTCGTATTTCATTAAACGATTAAGAAGCATGGATCTTCCAATAGAGATGATTGAAGGGAGTAATGAACCTTTGCTTTTAATTTTATTAAGCTAAAAGCAACGTAGTTGCACATGCATGCACATACACACACAACTGCATTGACTAGTAATATGAAACAGACAGAGTTTGAACAGTTGTTGTTAGAGCTATGGACACATGCAACATTCATACGAGGAACAAAAGGTCAGAATATGACCCGTGTTGTGTCCCAATCCCTTTACTTTCCCCTCCCTAATGATTTCCTATGTCCTCTACTGTCTGTCAAAAATTGGTTAAAAAGCTCAAAAAATGGCAGGAGCTATAAAAGAGGTTATGTCATAAGGAATCAAATACTTTGTGATAAAAGAGTTCATTGTACTGTGAAAAAATACCGCCAGAACCCAAAACTTCCTCCCCAGTTCAAAACTGCCTGATATTGAAACTAAGCTGCAAAATGGCTTTTTCATACTTCAGCAGCTTTCTGACCGCAGATAGATGAACACATTTACACTTCAATGACTCCTGTTGTGTATTCAGAAAGAAGTAATAGTAAGATAAAGATGTGGGAAAGTTTGCCAAAATTTATGCTGGTTCCAGACGTATGTGGCACATGTCACTTGTCCTCCTAAGGATCTCAATTTTAAGTTGTGGTCACAATAGACTTTCTAGACACATAGATTTCTACACTGCAACGGTCGTAATATGCCGTCACCCTCTGTAGCGTCTTTAAAAAAATATACAATCTACTCCTCTTTAATGCAAAAAAGTTGAGATGGTCCGTACTGCAGAACACTGGATCCAACTCCTCCCACTTTGATTATTCCTAAACCTACCCGTCTCCGCCCCTGGATCTAAACCTATCCATCCCCACCCCCTGGATCTGGATCCAACTCCTCCCACTTTACATATCCCTTAACCCAGTGGTTCCCAAACCTGTCCTGGAGGACCCCCAGCCCTGCACATTTTGTATGTCTAATACACATCTTGTATTTCTGACACACCCATTTCAGGTCTTGCTGTCTTTACTAATGAGCACATGAGTTGAATCAGGTGTGATAGATGAGGGAGACATACAAAATGTGCAGGGCTGGGGGTCCTCCAGGACAGGTTTGGGAACCACTGCCTTAACCTACCCGTCTCCGCCCCCTGGATCTAAACATATCCATCCCCACCCCCTGGATCTAAACCTATTCATCCCCACCCCCTGGATCTGGATCCAACTCCTCCCACTTTAAATATCCCTTAACCTACCCGTCTCCGCCCCCTGGATCTCGTGTGTTCTGCAGTGAGGGGCTACTGAAAAAGTGTGCACTCTTTTAAATCAGCTAAGAGGTGTTGCCTTGACTTATCGATCTACTACTGGTCACGTCTTCTCGTGGTACGAATTTGCAGGTCAAGTTCACCAAACTTGAACTTTGGAACACAGAGAAATCAGAAATTTCTCTGCATGATCTTGCGTTTCCTGTCCCCTGCATTTGCAAGCGTTTGAATGCCAGTCAGTGGAATGAAAAGTGTAGTGTGACCGCACCTTTTGGAGGGAGTGGCTGAAGTTTATTTTCAACTGTCCCTGACCATATCAATCTGACCTTGACATTTCTCTAATGCATTTCAGTGCAGATTATTTTGTGAACATGCAGTAATGTAATACAGGTTTTGATCAAGAAGCTGTTATTAAAAGATGGGACAGTTTGTTGAATTTTTAAGCCTAAATTCAATCTGCGGATGGAAAAAGCTAAAAGAAGTCTATAATCTGACAATACCACAGTCGCACAACTTTAACGTCACCATCACCAAGCTTCGGACAACATTTTCCCTGAAAGTTAGAGTTATAGTTGTTTGCAAGAGTGTGATTTATAAACACAAAGAGGCTGTGAAAGAGGAGTAGGGAGTAGATGAGTTTACCCATTTGGCTGATGACGTTTAATGTCCCCGACAAACTAGCCACTTGTTAGCAGCCACCTTTTACAAGACAAGTAAAATCTTAAAAAAAAAAAATCACAAGAGGGTTTTACTGATGTATTTTATATGGTAGAATAAAACTTGAAATTATCTTGAGCTTGTGTTCACCACAGACCTTATTTCAAGCATTTAACCAAAAACCCATTTTAAAAAATCCCACTGACTTCAGGACGATGGAACCGAAAGTGCTAAAATGCAAACTCGTTTCCAGGTTTTGGTCTACAAAAATATGTCATCCCTGCACAACTCTATTGATTGTTATGCATGAGCCTTATGATGTGTAAAGAACAAATAAACCTACAGTAGTGAAGTGAAAACAAGAGAAAACCAGGTTGACTTGTTTCAATGTTGTGAAGTGCTGTGGCAACTGAAGTGTTGCTGGACTGCTAATAGTCCTGCCACACTGAGCCTCACTTTCATGCTATTTCTTGTTTCTTTCTTGCTTCAATTCTAATTTTTTAGGGATGGAGGAGAAGCGGCAATATTCAATGCAAAAGGTGGAATTGTGTCCTCCACTTTAAAAGCTCAGCACCCTGCAGCATCTATACAAGCTGTAGAGATCAGCTCTCAGTATTTACTACTCTTTTGCAGGTAATGTAAAAGAATAATTCACCCAAACGTGAAAATTACCATGGTGCGTCCGTGAGACTTTAATATCCATTATATCTGTCTCTTTGGTTTTTACAGATACCCCTATAAAAGACACAGTGAAATCATTCATATTGAACTATTCAGTACAGCATCCTTCCAGTACCTGCGCTCTATCTTGGGCTGCAGTCAGGACTACATTTCCCAGGTCACTATTGCAGGGGGCGGGTCCCACATTGTGGCCTTTTGTCCCACCCCGCATAGCGCCACCACAGAGATTATTATCTGGAACCTTGAGACTGAAGATCATAAACACATTGCACGGTTTCCAGGCCTGCTGGCTTATGGTTAGTCAATAAACCTTTTGAATATTATAGCCAGCATTATGACTCTTTTGTCAAAACAAACACACATGGTTTGAGTTCAGTCTTATTACAGTCTTATATTGTAATGCACAAATATTATTTAAATACTAAACAATTTATATACTACTGTATATATACATGTGTGTGTATGTATGTATATATATATATATATATATTATAAAGTATCCTAAAATAGGCTTAATTTTATATATTTATGCAAAATATATTTTCTTGCTTTTTGTCTTTGGTTTTTATGGTGAAATACAGTAGTGGTATGGCCAAAAGTGATGAAAATTGACATCTTCACCCTTTATTCAAATATTATTAAAAATTTGTTAAAGATTTTGTTTGCACATTGCATGATTGTGCTTGGAGTCAATTATTTTATTTGATACAGATACATACTTTAATTAAGTTTAGTGTTTTGTTCTTCCCTCATATTTAAAATATTTAACAAATGTCCTCATATTTTGATGGTTTAATTGAACTTGCAATGTTATTAAAAACAAATATCCCCTCTGAACATCACTTTTGGCCACTACTGTATGAGTCTGACATGTTTTTAGTAGATATACTTCATAAATATATTTACTCTAATAGCTCATGTGCAATTAACACATGCAATTAAGACAAATCATTCCTCTAAAGCAAACAGCATTATGCTTTAAAAGCTCTTTTACTGCTTTGAGACACGTGACACATGAACAGTTTTAGTCATGTTTATTGTTTGTGTAATTTTTTTTAAATTCAGCTGTAAGCAGTGACATTTATTTGTCCGTATCTGTCACTTTTTCTTCACCATGTTGTAGGTGTGTGTTCTGACCTGCGGTACTGTGTGGGCTTTTGTGCCGGGGAGCAATTCTTACGCATGTGGAACCTGGGATCCAGGATAAATGACCAAACGCTCACATACAACGTGCACAAAGCTCATAGTGACGGCACAGCGGAGATTGTAACCATGCAGAGAAATCCTAGGTACAAAGTCCACTGAACAGCTCACATGCATATGGCCACAGTTTATAACTGTAAAAAACAATGAGCCAGCAGGATACCTATTTCAGGATCAGCCATTTGTAGCCTTTTTTCTGTGCATAATGTAACTATGAAAGCCTCGCTTACTGTTGTTGTTGTACAGACCACCTAGTGAAGTTTTATCATGGCAAACTAATAAAGTTACTGTGATGCATATTTATAAAACATTTAGTTCCTGTCCTTGATTCTGATTGGTCAATAGTCATGTTTTACTCACAATAAAACGCAGCTATAATCACTTCACCCAACGGTTCTGTGTATCACTTCACAACACCCTAAGCAACCACTCTTAGTAACGTTAACTGTTTGTTCTCAATTGATATTGTTCATTGAAGCTTACTGTATTATGTAGAAGAGTGTTGTGAGAAAAAGATCGAGTGAGCGAGTTTATTACCTGCAATCAGATTTAGCATTTTCCTTCAGGTCAGTCCTATGTTCATAATAAAAAATTTAATTTAAATGTCCTATGTATTATCTTGTCCTTTTAACAGTTAAGGGGTTTTTCCGTGACTGACAGCGCTAGTCAAAGCATTTATCAGTTGCATCTTGTTCTGTGTTCACAACAATTCAATCTTTTCAATGTAAAAGTCTTCGCTACTGACTGACACACTCATAAAGACAGTCTTTGCCGCCATCTAATGGCATAATAATGTAACTTCTATTGCTGTTCACAGTCAGGGACCATTTTTTCCAGGGGAAGGAAGGCTTTTAGTGAAAGTTTACTTCATGAAAGTTGCATTGATACATATTTTTGGCTTTAATATTTGTATTGTGTGGTAACCGTTTTACAAAAGCAATAAAGTAATTGAGGCTAGCGCTTTATCGTGAATAAGTCACGGCTTACTCTGCTTCGCGTCATGCCTAACAACGCCCTTCAGCCGTGACTTATTCACGATACAGCACAGCCTCTCATATCTTATTGCTTACGTATTTGTCAGTCAAACATAAATTAAATGGGATAGATTTCTTTAACAGTACTACTTTAACAGCTTGTTCCACAGCTAGTTATATTTTAGCTGTTCATACTTTTTACATTCTTTTCACTATGAACAGATATACTGTATGCTTATTCTGATGAATGCATTTTAAAAATGATTATTTAAATCAAAACAAATAGATGTAAATAGTTAATAAACTATGCCATAATTTTTTTGCACACTCAAAACCTTTTTCTTACCAGTTTCATTTATGTATGACTGACAGATTTGCATCACTTTAAATGTATTAGTTTATGTTAAAATCCAAATGGATGGGAATTTTATATGCAATTTAAATACATAAATCTTAAATTTAGGCCTAAATATTTTATACCCAAATGCCATGAATCTAATAAAATAGAGCTGTCCTTATATGTTATATGTACTGTTTTTGGTGTAAAGTTTTAAAATGTCCCTCTGAATCAGGTATGTGGTATGTCGAAGCACTCGTCCCGGTACTGTGAGAATATGGAATGTGGCACGGACTCGATTCAAGGGCCATCCTGTGCAAGTGGAGCACGGTCTGTTCTCAAGTTCAGACATTGCTCTGGTACGAGACCTGAAACTCTATATACTGTCTGACCGCAGTACCACCAACTTCACTGATGCACCTACATCTGTCTACCAGGTACTTCTGTGCACTACACAGGCTGAAGATTTTATACAGGACTTACAGTTATGCTGATCTGAAACCTCTGTCCTGAGATCTGTCACCTAAAATTGAATCTGTTTATAGACTGATCATCCACAATGCTCACACTTGAGTCAAGTCCATCTTCAGCAATAGCTATGTTTCCATCCACCAATTTTTATGCGCATTTTGGGATCAGTTTCATTGCACAGCATCTCAAATATTAGTTTGATCATTCTGAAATGCCTGAGTCAAAGTCTGTCATCAGAATGATTTGTTAATTTCCTTCCAGAAGCATCCCACATGATTGCGTTCGCAAACACCAGCATCCGAATGCAAGATAACATGACAGCGTTTATTGCATTTCGTGCTCTGCATGCTCTTTGGTTTAGGATTAGTTGTATGTAATTACGCATAATTTATAGTCATTACTACACTAACTACATGTAATGTGTAATAAGGACACTGTAAAATAAAGTGTTTTTCTGTATATGTTGTAGACATTACTGGTGTATGACCTTCTTAAAAAGAGCTATATTAAGAAACAGACTGGACTGTTCATCGTGCCCTGTCCTCGGCAAGACTATAGGCTCTTGGAGGGTGAAATTCTGTTGGGCCTTTCAGAAACACGGTAAGAACACCAACAATTTGTCACTTCCTCTTTTAGCAGAAACAGAAAATTACTGTATTGCTTAGTCTATTATTGAGTAATAATCATGAGGTGGCTTGGATATGGTATATAGGGATCACCTGATATTGTGGGATCTGGACTCTGGCTATATTAAAGGACGTATCAAGACATCCTACAAAGAAACCCTGCTCTCCAGCATGGACAGAGATTCCCAGATTATATCCTCAAAAGAGAAGACGGGTATTAAAACAGTACATTAACCTTGTGATGCTTGTGTTTACCAGTGCAGTTATACTACATCTCAGTCCCACATAGATTTTCACAATATATTCAACATAAAAGATACATCCCCTAAAGGGATGATTCAGCCAGAAATGAATTTCTTTCTTCTGCTGAACACAAAAGAACATATTTTGAAGAATGTCGGTAATCAAACAGGCCCCATTGTCTTCCATAGTATAGAAAAAATACCATGGAATTCAGTGAGGTCCATCGATTGTTTGATTACTGACGTAAACCAATGTGAGTAAATGATGAATGGAGTAAATGATAGTTTGGGTGAACTATCCCTTTAAATTTTGAACTTGTTGCAAAGGTCTAGTGATGCCATGGGACAGGCGCAACGAAACCCAGACAGCAAAAAGGAGGCGACGGGAGCGTGAGGTGAAAAGAGAAAAAGATGAACAGCAGCGCCTCGAAAGAGAGAAGTTCAACTCTATAGACCAGTATCTTCTCAGTGGAGATGAGCAGGTAGAGAGATAACCAAGCCACCAATACTGTCCATTGACCAATACACTAAACTGAATTATGAAATACATTTACATTTATGCATTTTGTCAGATGCTTTTATCTTGCATTCAAGGTACACATCTATCTATCGTTCTATTTATCGTTCGTTCTATCTATCGTTCGTTTTATCTATCGTTCGTTCGTTCATTCTATCTATTGTTCTATCAGTCTATCGTTTGTTTGTTCTATCTATCGATCTATCATACTATCGATCGTTTTATCTATCATTCTATCATTTATTCTATCTATCATTCGTTCTATCTGTCGTTTTATCTATCGTTCTATCTATCATTCTATCGTTCTATCGATCTGTTGATCTATCTATCTATCTAGCGTTCGTTCGTTCTAGCGTTTGTTCTATCTATATCTATCTATCTACCATTCTATCATTCTATTGATCTATCACTCTGTCTTGTTCTATCTATTGTTCTATCATTTGTTTTATCTATCTATCTTTCTATCGTTCTATCATTCATTCTATCTATCACTCTATCGTTCTATCGATCTATCTTTCTACCGATCTATTCTTTCTATCTATCGATATATCGTTCTATCGATCTATCATTCTTGATCCATCTTTCTATCGATCTATCTATCTATCTATGCATCGTTCTATCGATCTATCTTTCTATTGATATATTGTTCTATCGATCTATCATTCTATTGATATATCTATCGTTCTGTCTATCGTTCTATTGTTTGTTGGTTCTATGTATCGTTTTATCGTTCTCTCTATCATTTTGTCCATCCGTTCATTTAAAAAGTGACAATGTACATTAATAAACATTCAAACAAAGGTGAATGTATCCAAGTTAGCCAGAAAATGTAAAAGTTAAAGGATTAGTTCACTTTTAAATAAACTTTTCCTGATAATTTACTCACCCCCATGTCCATGTCTTTCTTTCTTCAGTTGAAAAGAAATTAAAGTTTTTGATGAAAACATTCCAGGATTTTTCTCCTTATAGTTGACTTGAATGGGCACCAAACAGTTGAAGGTCATAATTAGTTTCACTGCAGCTTCAAATTGTTCAACAAGATCCCAGATGAGAGATAAGGGTCTTATCTAGAGGAACCATTGCTCATTTTCTGAAAAAAATTTAAAATTATATAAGTTTTAACCAGAAATGCTCATCTTGAACTAGCTCTCTTCTTCTTCTTCTCTATTTGAATTCCAGCAGTGTAGACTCTGCTAAGTGTATTACTGCCCTCCACAGGTCAAAGTTTGAACTAATTGTTATATACTATTGAACTAGCATATTGCATATAAAAATTAGTTCAAACTTTGACCTGTGGAGGGCAGTAATACACTTAGCAGAGTCTACACTGCTGGAATTCAAATAGAGAAGAAGAAGAAGAGAGCTAGTTCAAGATGAGCATTTCTGATGTTAAAACTTATATAATTTTAAATTTTTTTCAGAAAATGAGCGATGGTTTCACTAGATAAGACCCTTATTTCTCATCTGGGATTGTGTTGAACAATTTGAAGCTGCAGTGAAACTAATTTTGACCTTCAACTGTTTGGTGCCCATTCAAGTCTACTATAAGGAGATTAATCCTGGAATGTTTTCATCAAAAACTTTAATTTCTTTTCAACTGAAGAAAGAAAGACATGGACATCTTGGATGACATGGGGGTGAGTAAATTATCAGGAAAAGTTTATTTAAAAGTGAACTAATCCTTTAAAGAAAATTTACGTACATAATACACTAAGATAATGAAAATATATTAAAATAACCGTTATGGATGTACAAAGCAACATCAATGTCGACTTTGTTAATTGGTTTTCCATCTTTGAATCTCTCTTCTTCTCTCACTTTTCTCTGTTTATCACTTCAGGTGGTCATATGCTCATATTTTGCCCATCATCTCAACGTCTTCAATGTGGTATCTGAGGAGCATTTGCACACCCTTGAGGACCGTTGGTCCCTTTTGAGCCTCCGTACTGCTGCAGTCACTCACACAGGAGGGTACTTGGTGGTCTCTAACTACAGTGAAGCCCAACATGCTCCATACCTCACCCTCTGGGACACACAACAGGGCAGGGTATGCTAATCATCAGGGGCCAATCTGTTTAATAATCTTACTTTCTTTTCAGCTGTGTTTTCTTTATTCAAATGAAAGTGGACACATTGCTAACTTAAGGTCCAACAGTAAAATCTTTTAATTTAATAAGTATTTGCTGTAAGATTCTGTAATCTGAATATTCCTTTTAACCATAAAGGTGCGGAAGAGATTGAAAAATGAACCTGGAATCTGTTGCATCGCTATAAGCAACGATGCCTGCAGAGTGGTTTTCGGCATTTCGGGATTCAACAAGTATGTGGCACTCCAGTCGCAATGTTCAAAACCTATTCATCTGTTTCATAGCTTTTTTTAATATACACTACCGCTCAAAAATTTAGATTTTTTAATGTTTTTGAAAGAAGTTACTAATTCACACTTATGTCAGATGTTTAGTGTACATAGTCTATTTCAGTTTTTACATACATGTAGCTCTTAAAATAAAAAACTCTTTTAAGAACATTGGTTATTGTTGCATTTATCATGGGTTTTCTTTAGAAAAATAAACTTTTTTTTTCTTTGCTAAAACACAGGCTGAAAGTATGGGAGCCCTTCCGGAGGAAACATAAAACCATCTCTGGTTACGGAAGTTTAAATCTTAACTGGTCCAGCTTGCTCTTTATCACTGAAGGACAATCAAAAGCTTTTTTATTATCAGGTACAGTAGACCTTTGATCATACTTGTTTTGGCTTGCTCTTAATGCTAATCTAGGTCAAGAAAAAGATTAAAACTTTAGTAGTCTAGTTCGGTGGTGATCGGATTGGATAGGATTTTTACATCTTCACAATAGGATTTAAAAAAAAATTCTGTGTTTAAGTTTGAGATACTAGAAAGAGATTTTTTTTCCACAATTCTGAAAAAAGCGGCAACATTTGCGACCATGCCTTATATTTCAATATCTTAGATTATTTGTTCAACAGATGCGGTGAGCATGTGGGACCTGGACAATGGGATGTTGCTGTCTGTCTTCACACCTGACTCTAAGATCCAGACCATCTCTCTACTTGGACCCGACAATGGAACATTGCTTTTAGGCTTTAGTGACATTTCTACTCTAATCACCATGACGGTCAGCCAACAAAATGCACACACAAAATCCAGCTCTGCTTGTGGGAAAGACCTGTTTGGGGAATCCAGCAGTAGTGAAGACGATGAAGAAACAAACAAGAACTGATTGGAAGAGCAATGGGCCAGTTAAATGTACTGTATAATATAGTTTCTTTACCAAGACTGAATTCAGTCTGAATGGAAATATGGGGCTTTATGATCTCTGGCATTCACTTTGTATTGATCTTAAGGATTTAAGGGTAAATTTTACTCGTACATTGGGAAAAAAGCACAGTGTGAAAGGTAGACATGTGACTTCTGTCTTCATGAGAAATGTGAGGTATTCCGATCAGCATTTCCAGTGCTTGTTTTTCCACATACTATGAATTTACCAGAACTTCCCCATCTTACCCTTAGAGGAGTCATGAGATCCAGAGGTTGCGATAAAACAAAACTCAACAAGCCTGTGTTCTCACTTTACATTATCTCAGTATTTTCCTGAACTTCAGATGAATGTATATTAACAGAACAGATGTAATTACATGTGTGCATACTTTGACAGTCCAGTTTCAAGTGTATAGTAAGACATGCTAAACCAGACTCACCTTCTGTAGCTGTCATGCATGGTGAGCATGAGTCAAATTTTCACTTCCTGCATTTCTGTCACATGAATGATGAGCAAAACACTTCCTGCTTTACTCATTCTGTATAAGGAGAAGCTATTTGCCTTAAAAGACAAATAAAAGTAGCTGATGCCATTTTATTGTTTCCTATGTAATTATTGATTTATTTTAGAGCTTTCTTCATTTATTTATTGGCTAGTAGGACTGATGTGAGATCAGTAGCCTACCTGGCCCAATTTGTCTAGTTTGCACTGGCTGACATGGCTCTTGTTTTATGAAACTGAACATAAGTGTTCAGTTATTAATGGCGCTGTAGAAATGAGCAATTTTGCAGTAAAAACAGGATTTATTGATTCAGAAAAACGAAACTGACCAAATAATAGGTGGGTCACTGAGGCAAAGATGACGGCCCCCTTGAGGCAACCCATTTGAAATAAAACCGCTTTTATTCATATTTATATCTCACGGGAATGTCTGTGAATTTAATTTTATTTTTAAATTAAGTACATATAAAACGTTTTATTGAGAAAAAAAATAGTTTGTAACAACTAAGAACTGCTCGGTTGCCACATTATATAAGTATGATGAAATCAAGTAAACAAGATACTCAAAGATTATCTGTTTTAAAGATGATTGCCACGATATAAATGTATCATTAAAAAGTACTTCTAAATGTTACAACAGCGAGACAGTGACAAAATCCCATCGTCTGTTAATTTTCGTTTTCTACAAAGCAAGCTAACACGGTCACTGTATTGAATTTCTGGGACGCTTGTCTCACTGACTGTGATTGGACAAACACCCAAAGCGAGTGTGGTAAGGCTGAACTTCCTTTACTTTATCTGTGGTTTCGTTTCAGGCGAATAAGTGCGGTGTGCTACAGGCTTTCGACACCAGTTACTTTCGCAGCATTACAGCTGACAGACAGTTTTTGTGTCAGCTTCCACCGGAATAAATTCGTAAAAATGGGACGCGGATTTTTATTGATCGCGCTTTTTATTGCTGCAACAGGTAAAGGACACCATTTTACTTTATTAATCGCTTTGAAAGGAAATATTGACTTGTGCGTTTACCGTGTGTCCACCATTAATTAAATACTGTGTGATGTAGGCTAGCCTACTCGATATTGAAATATTAGGCTACTGAATCGCAAACTTGAAAGAATACTAACATATGGTATTTTAAATGAACATATGTCCAAAAAAAGTGCAAACCAATATAAAACTGACTGCTTTCAACAATAAGGAAGTGGCGGTGCTGCAACATACAACTGTAAACTATAGCCTAATTCAATTATTAATAATTAACTTTTGTGACTAGGTTTTTTTTTTTTAAATGACAGTGAAGAGATTTATTATTTGACATACTTTTCAGAAACTAGTTTCGATTTCATATGAAGAGAAAATACTGAGGTCACATTTTGTAGTTGCTCGTCAAAACATTATAAAGAGTAAATATCAATAGCCTTAAAGGGACAGTTCACCCAAAAATGAAAATTCTGTCATCATTTACTCACCCTCAGGTTGTTCCAAACCTGTAAAAATGTCTTTGTTCTGTTGAACACAAAGAAATATATTTTGAAGAAAGTTTGTAACTAGGCCGCTTTGGGGCACCATTGACTTCTATAGTAGGGAAAAAAATTACTATGGAAGTCAATGGTGCCCCAAAACTGTTCAGTTTCTCACATTCTTTAAAATATCTTCCTTTGTGTTCAACATAACAAAAAAATGTATACAGGTTTGGAAGAACCTGAGGGTGAGTAAATGATGACAGAATATTCATTTTTGGGTGAACTATCCCTTTAATGTTTTTGCTGAAGTTGGGACAATGTAGTTTTCTTAAATTAATATTTAAATGGGCTGACTAGTCCAGTTCACAAGTCACAAGTGTACCCAAGTGTACATTTTTGTCTCGTGGTAAACTGAACTTTCCCTAAAGCAATGAAAGTGTCAGTTACTTTGTTAGCATTTTCTATTATGTGGCTAATCTAACAATCAAACATCGCGTGAAATTGGCTGATGTGAATTATCACATTTCCTTGTTGTGAAATTTTAATGTGTGTGTACTTGTGACAACGCACGCGCACTTGGGAGGAAGTGAATGTATGTTAACACCATGTGCAAAACAGTTGGAGGCTCTCTGTATAGTGTGTATTTTTCTTACTTCCTCACCAAAACGTTTAACTAGCTAAATATTTTTTTTTGTTCAGGTTATTATTATTATTATTAAATTATTATTTTTTCTAATTGAGTATGTTACTGAATTCTTTTGTCAGATTTAGCTTCCCTTTGGGAAAAATTTTTCTCACATTTTCTCACGTCTGCATCTTTTTCCTCAGCTCTCACCTATAGTTCAGCTTTTATGGCCAAGTCAGTCAGTCCAGCCCCACATCATGCCTCAAACATAACAACTCACAATCCAAATACAACAACAACAACTCTTGCTCCGAACACAACAACTCACAATCCGAAAACAACAACAACAACTCACGCTCCGAACACAACAACTCTTGCTCCGAACACAACAACTCACAATCCGAAAACAACAACAACTCACGCTCCGAAAACAACAACAACTCACGCTCCGAACACAACAACTCACGCTCCGAACACAACAACTCACGCTCCGAACACAACAACTCACGCTCCGAACACAACAACTCACGCTCCGAACACAACAACTCAAGCTCCGACCCCTCCACCAACACCAACGCCACCCACCAAATTGACAGTGGGGAACTATAATGTTACTGATGGAAAAGGCAAAATATGTATTCTGGCTAAATTGGAAATCGGGATCCGTGTTAACACCAGTACGGTAAGATGTTTTCTGTTGGAGTCATAGATCTACGGTACATCCAAATGTGATTCCTGCTTATTTAATCTAAACCACTTGTATCTCTCGCAATGTCTACCTTGTCATTTTTCTATATTCCATATAAATATTATCCATTATTCTAAAACATTTCTGTCTTTCTAGGTTAATGGCACGTTCATTGTTCAGCCAAACATAACTACTCCCAGTGGAATATGTGAGACTAAAACAGCACGTATCACTCTCAAGTTCAAAGAAGGCAGTTTAACCCTACAATTTAATAATGTATGTCTGCTTATGGATTTTCAAAAAAGCATATTCTAAATAATGTTGTCATGTATGATGGAATTCAGTCAAAATGTTCATTACTTCCAACGTGGCAACAAAAGATTCCATAAACTTTTTTTTTTTATCTGTACTTTGTTTATATCAGGCTACTGGTATTTATTGGCAATAAGAACTCAAGTATCTTTCAGTACAACCTGAGGTTGTGTTGTCTGAAAATGGGAACTTAAAGGCACTTTAGGGGGAAGTATAAAAGACTGTGTTATTTATTCTCTACCTAATAGCAACCTGAGCTGCCTCCCAGCAACAAATAAACCAATAAGCTCACAGTGAGGCACCAGGTGTTCTCAGAAGATTGATTATGATATGGTGACCCACATTATATCAGTATGCTTCAGTTATGAAGATAATGTTTGTTACTCATTTAGAGTCAGGTTTATTGATTTTTACAGGATTGTTGTTGTGATTTGTAAATTGTGTGATGGTTTTATAATTCATTATGGTTCTTATACTATTGTGTTTGTATATTTTTGGTTAATATTCTAATGATCTTTTTTTGACTGACTTTCCAGAGTGAAACGGCAAAGAAGGTCTATGTCGATAATGTGGAGTATAGCTTGACCTATGCTTTCAAAAAAGGAGGTAAATTACCTACCATATGACTAGTACCATTTGCCTTGTAAAAAAAACACACAATAACACATATCCTCAATTTTCAGCAATTTATTCACAGGACTTTTAACTTTTACCTGTATACAGTTTTTGAATTGGACATCTAAAAAAAAAAAAATTTAATATTAGTATTGGCCTATTTTAACTTTAATAAGTTATTGGTTCCTCGAAAATCTACTGAAAACAAAATTCTTGCCTCAAAATAGCCAAGCTTCAATAAAACAAATAAACACTAGGCAGGTCAACCAGTTTGGCGACAATTAATGTCACATGCTGACAAGGAAGAATAAGGAAGTATTACTGTCATTTTGGTTACAGTAAATGTCGTCTTTCCCTCACTGTTAAAAATCCATGTATGTGAATTCATTTCATTTTGAATTCAAAAAAACAATATGACTTTGCATAAAGACTCAAAGATATTTAATTTTTATGTCCACGTGAATAAATTTTCCTTATTTCAAACATAAGTGGTAGTGGTGTAGAGTTTTGACTATAATTATGACTATTACCATTACAATTATGTTTGTGTGATTGATCAAATTATTTTTATTTTTGTCTACAAAGAGATGATAACCTACAGTGGGAAGAACAAGTCTATTGAGCTGTTTGCCGCGGCTCAGGGTGACTCTTACTCCTGCAGTGCTGAGACTGTGTATATGGGGAACGGTGTGAGTCTAGATCTGAGCAATTACCGACTTCAGGCCTTCAACATCAAAAACGACCAATTCGGTGCACGTAAGTATAGACTAATGACACTTCAATATCTTAAAGCACCCCATCCTTGTAGTGAATGACACTCGACATCAAGTTATGTTGCCATTTGGACTATACTCTTGCCTTTTTTATGCATTGTGTAGCTTATGTCCTGTGATTTTGACAAGCAAGACGTGTTCCTGGATCAACATATTTTGCTGATCCTGGAACAACATTTTAACCCTACCCCTAAACCTAACCCTACCCATAACTTATCTTTAATGTCAGAGGGAAATGATAAGTGAATAACACTGATGTAGAAGCAACATAACCCTGGTTTTAGGCCTAAACTTGACATAAACTGTAAACTGTCCCTCAAATCTGCTTGGTTGATTGGAATGTTGTACAAGGATCAACAAAGATGTTGCACAAAATCAAGTTCACCCTTATGCCATACATACTTCGTACAGCTTGTTTTCAAACATTGTTGCAAAGGAGCTGGTTAGACCAGCCAGATAACTAAACAACTGGTGCTAAGAAAAGATACGCCTGTTATAAAGTCCAAAGGCTACCTAACATATTATTAACTAATGTGGATCTTGATCCCTGCATGCTTTTTTAAATCATATGAAAGTCTACTACTTTTTTAAATAGTTTTTTTCTTATTTGATATGACAGCAACTCTTGTTATCTTTTAATGCAAATTAAAATATTATCTGAAATACAACTGTAAATAAGTAGTTGTGTCTGCAGTTTTTGGCCACCTGTTTAATTATATTTGTATCTACTGAATTATTGCTATTTTAAGGCTGGAAAGACAATAATTCTTTCCAGTCAGAGAATCAAACATGTTTGATATTGTGGTCCTCAGATCTCAAACCATTTACAAAGTAGGCAAGTTTATGATGCCTAGTGTTTTAAAATCTGTTCAGATTTGAAATGTCGTGTGGTGTATTCCAGCCTTTAATTTTTGCCAGTAAAACTAGAAAATGTACTTGTTTTTGTTATTTACAGTGAGATTAGAAAGCTGACTGTGCTTTGTTTGTGTTTGTACAGCGGATCTATGCAAGGCTGATAAACCTGACTACCGTGTTCCTATCGCTGTGGGCATAATCCTCATCATTCTCATCGTCATTGTAGTCATTGCCTATCTTATCAGCAGAAAACGAAGAACTGATGGGTACCAGTCACTATAGAAGCCTATAAGTCCTGATTTATGAGTATATCAGCGATTCCAGTTTAAAGGAATTGTAATGCTGTTAAAAGTGAATGTTACTTATGTACTGATGAACATGGGTGGCTTAGGATCTGTCCAAAAAATGTTTACTATACAGAGACCGTGTGCCTCATCCTAACACAAGCTGCAGTTGACTGCACAATTTCTACAAGTTCATGATACAACCAGTGCATGCCTTATTTACCATACCTTCATAAAATAATCACCTTTTTTAAAAGAACCTAACCTAATACTGACATTACAGAAGGATGTGCAAAATATACTCTTGCTCCAGATTGTGTGTGCTCTTTTCTATACGTGCTCTTCACTGCTTGTCACATGCATTTACATTTTCTATGATAGGCTGATAAGCCAATGTTAATCTGATACACATGTCCAAATTCGTTTTTTAAGGGCTGCATAAAAGGGAATTCAGTTGCTTACGTTTATGTTGGAATACAATTAGGCCTACATTGTGTTTTGTAATTAATAATTGAAAGGATTTTTCTGCATCCTGGTTTTCTTTCTGATGTGCTTTACTATACTGTATTGAGGCCAGATCCTTTAACTCGAGCTGCATTTATGCACTGAATGCACTGAATAATGGGAATAATGTGTAATTTTGGAGACAAATAATAAATAACTTCATGGTAACATGTTTAGAGTTGGTCTTGATTTGTCTTTTTTACCCTGCTTTGCGTGAGTTTTTGTAGTTTACTCGCTTTAATTAATTTCATGTGGATTACCTTTTGTATATTAGTCCAAAAAACAACAACAAAAAAAAAAACTAAAAATTTTTGTTCACTTGGCTGCTAATTCTGTAGAAATGGAAGAGGAACAGGGGAAAACACGAGCATTATTTTTGGCAGTGCAGATGCAGAATCACTCAAAAGCGTTTTTAGAACAGGTTTTTTTTTTATTGATTTCACCCAAGTATGAGTCCACGCTTCCACTAAAAATATTTAAAGCAATATAGCTAAAATCACCCTCCAAATTCTGTAATTTTTTTCTTCAAAATTTGTTTTTGATTTAAGTAATTCCTTCTTGAGAGAATCAATTATTTTAAACCCTTTTTATGCCTTTATTCATGCTATAAGGTTAAAGATTGAGAGTATTTTTTTTGTGCCATTTTCAAACTGCGTGCATTCGAGGTGGCGCTCGAGAGCTTGTGCAGCGTGGGTGCATCTTTACCTTGGGAATTGTTAGGAAATTTGAAACCAGATACACTAGTCTTTTCTGCCTTTTCTAGTCTTTTCACTAGTCTTTTCATCTTAAAGTTGTCTTTCTCTTTCAATACATTTAACCTTGTATATTCTTATGTCTGTGCAGCTCAGTAGTGTTTGTTGACATCTCTATTGCAAACTATTTTCCCTGTTCATCAGAAACCCGCACTTCTGCCCTCAGTTCAACCTTTCCATCTGTATTGTCGAAAGACCTTTGGCAAGCCGTTTTAACATTTAACATCAGGACAAAAAAAATGTTCGTCCAATCATTGCATTCGGTCCGAATGAAATTATACGATGTCCTGCCTGTCAACATATGTATTTCCATACCTCTGCACACCCAGCAGCTGTCTTTTACAGTTCCTCCCGAACCAAAACAACAAGCTTATGCTGTGTTCACGCCATGACATAATTGTAATTACGAGATGGCAACCTGTGACTTTTACCCGGAGCTGTTCACGTCCTCAGACTCGGATTTATGCGTTTCTATGTCAGCACCATCGCAGTCAGGCACACTTGCTCTCCACCGACTGCGCTGATGAAAAGCACGATGGGAAACGACTTGCTGATGACATAGCTTAATGCTCATTGGTTTGAACAACCGTGATGTATTGTTCTCTTTTAAAATGTTTGATTTTAAAACTGATATCATGTTTTAATTTGTATAAATTATGAATGAATATTCCCAAACTCTCTGACAGTGCAATCTCCCTATGGGTTATGTGATTGTTGTCATATTTCTAAAAAATATTCAAAAAACATCTGTATTAAAGTAAAAATTAACTTAAACTGGAAGTTCTGTTGCTTTTATATGAAAATAAATATGATGTACAAGACACCCAAAGTACTTATTTAATTCTATTTGAAAGACATGTTTATCAATCATTTTTACTTTTGAGGAAAAAAATTAACTTAAATGATTTTAGCAAATGGCTGCAATATAACAAAGAGTGAAAAATTTAAGGGGGTCTGAATACTTTCCGTACCCACTGTATATATAAAAATATGTTATAGTCAGTCAGTAAAATGAAATGACCGTTAATTTTTAAGTTACGCGAGTGCTGAGTGTGGAAGACGTGTGCTGGAGAAGCGTGTGATCAGAGGCGCCCAGTAAACAAACGGACATATTCTTTTTACACTTTAACAGTGGCTTAATATTTTTAGCTCTGAAAATTGTATTGTGTTTTGACTAAACTAATTTATTAAAAGTTGAATTAAACTTGATTCAGACATAATTCTGCGAAATATAGTATGTTTATGAATAAATTACACATTTCAGCATTAGAATAATCTTTGTCTATCTGCAACATTAATTTTGGTAATAAAAATAAAATCTACATTTACGCATTTGACAGACGCTTTTATCCAAAGCGACTTACATTGCATTATACTATACATTTGTATCGGAGTATGTGCAATCCCTGGGATCGAACCCATGACCTTGGTATTGCTAGTGCCATGCTCTAACCACTGAGCTACAGGAAAGCTGTAAATCTAAAAAAAACTTGCAGGGAACATTTTGGGAAAGTTCTCTTTAGGTTATAAAAATAAAATCTAAAAATAACCTGCAGGGAGCGTTCTGGGAAAGTTCTCTTTAGGTTGCAAAAAAAAAAACAATAGAGAACTTTCCCAGAACATTCTTATTTGGTTCCCAAAAAAACTAACCAAACAGGAACCATACAGGAATGTTAGGGGAACGTTCGTGTTTGCTTGGAAATTGCCTACCCTACCTTTAACCTCAAAAGACAACTTTAAGATGAGACAGAAAAGACTAGGAGAAAAAAAATAAGTTGTGGGGAGTCGTCTTGCCCCCGTGGCATCTTACCCAATGTTAAAACGGCTTGCCATAGAAGTCTGTATGAAATCCTCATGATCCAGATGGGAGAAGGGCGGAAACATTCCGAAAACCCTATAAAGGACCCTTTTCAGGGATTTTGGCCGCAATAATCGCGATTGTTTTGAACGCATACATTATGGAGCAGCCGAAGAAAATGACGAGTAAGCTATCTTATATGTAATGCGTATTTTATAAATTGTTATTTATTTGTAACAACCGAACCTGGGCTGATCCAAAACTTCTACCGCTGTTCAACAGGCGAACCCGAGGCAGAGGTTTTGGATGTTGCTCCGGCGACTGCTGCAGCCCAGAGCGCGAGCGATTCAGGAGACGCGGCAGCGGGAACGTTACTGGAAGTTACTTTCCAGAGAACCCCCCGTCAAAAATACAAATACCTGCAGGCAGAACCGAAGATTTTAGGGGTACACATTAAGTCCGCGTCAAAGTAGTATACAATGTACTCTGAAACACGTCTACTGAAGAGTTTTATGTCTCATCCACAGGTGACGGAGATCGCGCTGACTGTATTCTTCATTGGTTCCAGAATTCTGTTTTATACGGGAGTGTCTTTTGAACGGATTGCAAACAGCATCATGCTAGCGTGTTTTTCCTGTGTTGTAAGTGTCCATTTTATATGTTTTAACTGTAATTAATTATTTATACCTATTGTACCATATAAGCCTGCTCATAAGTTGGTGAGCTGCTGGTATTAACAAATGTAAACTGTTCCAATACTGGTTCAATTTAGTTGGTCCTGTTTGTGTGTGTCATTTACTGAAATGCAAATTTAGCTGCAGCCAAGTGACTTTGCGCAACCCACAGTTTGAAAATGAAAACCCCTGGTCTAGGAAGGATTTGGGTTTGGTTAGTGTATGGCCACCCCACCCTGTTCCAACAAGATTGTGACATCAGCAAAGTGGTGGTGGGCTGTAATAGTGCCCTTTAGAGCAGGGGTGTCCAAACTCGGTCCTGGAGGGCCACTATCCTGCAGAGTTTAGCTCCAACCCCAATTAAACCCACCTGAACCAGCTAACCAAGGCCTAATTAGGCTTATTAGAAACTTCCAGACAGGTGTGTTAAGGCAAGTTGGAGCTAAACTCTGCAGGACAGTGGCCCTCCAAGACCGAGTTTGGAGACCCCTGCTTTAGAGTCTCTGAGGGTGTCAAAATGACTTCTGCAAGTTCATAACACTGACCATGTAATGCTATGATATAAAAAGTAGGATTCTGTCTTCTGATAATGATTTTCATGCAAGACAACACGCTATCCCATGATGCAAAAAACACCATGGCAAAAAAAACTGTTTGACAATGTATTTCTACACCCACTGTAAACATTTCTCTTTGTGAGCTTTGGTTAGGGTTGCAGAAATGCAACTTTATGCACTGCATGGAGAGGTTCTTCAGAAAGATCTTTCTTCTTCTCCATATTGCATGGCAACTGACTTGCTTAATAAAACTCTTCAACTCCACGGACCCTGATACGGGTCCGAAAATACGTCATAATTCACATTTTAATTTTTACACATCCATTTTAAAGGCTTCCCATATGGTATCATCCCATATTTGGTATCATTTGAAAGCTTAAAATCTTAAAAACTTTTGTTTTAATGATACATAAAGCAGTAAAATTGAGCTTAAATATGCATTGGTCCCAGACACAAATTTTCGTGTGATGATTCGTGTGAAATTTTCTATGGATTTTTTAAAATTATTTTTCACGAAACAGTCAAGTCATGCAAGAAAGCTCTCATTCTAAGGAATTTGCCCATGTTATTTCATTGTGTGACAATCATCCAAAGAATCAAGCAGTGAAATATGATCACAAAGCGCCACATTCCACATCCGACAGCTACAAGTAGACAACTTATACTATAATATTTATCACTTTAATGTAATTTCAAAGGGTTTTCTGTAAAATGACACTCGGATATTGCTTTACCTAAATTACATAAAAATGTAATATTCCTCCTGCCAGGTGAATTTTAATAACTCTTGCATACAAAATGATAGAGAAAAAAATATTTTTTCCAATGTTTGCTGAAATCTAGAGGAAACAACTAGAACTGTCTGCAGGTACTGAAGCACTCAGTGCCTAAGTTATACAATTTCAAAAAAGAATTTATAACAAAAAAAATCAAAATCAAAACGCACCTCTTTTTTGGGGGGTTTATTACAGCACAGGCAACATATACTATAATTCTTTATCACCTTCAGCAGTTTTTTTTTACGTAACTTCAAAGGGTTTCCTGTAAAATGACACCATAATTTGGTATTTACAGCACCGTATGTGGGTATGGGAATCTTTTCAATTTGGATAGGCCAAATCCAGGCAGAAATCCCCAAAATGGTCCCTGAGCATAAGAGGTTAATAAAGAGGTAAATTGGAAACCTTAAAGAGGTTGTTCCAAAGAAGACCTGGCAAACTACTAAACAAACCTGCCTGAGATTGATACAGTTATCTAAAAGTTTATCTATATAAAAGGTAGAATTTCTGATAGCATAAGTGTTCCAGCATTTCAGGAGTGCTCTAGAAAAAATACCATTCAAAATGATGTAACATTGAGCAAAACTATGTTCTATGTAGGCTAGTATGAGTGTGTGTGTACCGTAGTACGAATGTAATCCGGGATAGTAAAATGTCCATCTTATGCACACTTCAGAATCTCGCCAGAAGTAGTAGGTCATCTGCATACTTTTTGACTACTCTTTTATGAGTATTGTGAATTCAGACATACTACCTTTGTCATGTACTGTTTTTCACTCACTATATAGTAGGGAAGTAGAAGAACTCTGCAGGACCGAAGTTGCCCATCACTGATGTAACACTATGTTTCCCTTAAACAGGGCATAATTGCTGGCAGTGTGGCGATAGCAGCGCAGAAACTCCACCTACCGACAGTAAGACTGGACACAAAGCAACAACAAGGACATTTCATTTAAAAAAAATAAAACAATAGTGTACTATATGTAGAATGTGCCCACTCAGAATGTGTCAGGAAATAAGCATTTCTGATACTGTGTGTCATTTTATTTCTTAACAGCTCAAGGCTTGTTTGGGAATGCAAGTAGTCACATGTGTGGCATATACTTTCTGTCTTTTCTTCACACTTAATCATTTTGAACCCCATGGTTCCTGCTGGTATTTTCACAATGATAGTGAGATAATACATGAAAACAGCACGTGTCTACTTTTAGAGGTAAGCTAAACCATTTTAAAGATAAAATTTCAATGGTATTATTGTCACAGTACGCTGTACTCCTTTAAAAAAAAATGCTCTGCATACTAGGATGTGGGAAGGCAAAAACTTTCATAGACTACTGACATGGTTTCTAAATGTAGAAATTAATATTAACCGAGTTAATAAATGCTGAGTTATTTCTTTAACTGATGAACCTGATTGTAAAGTGCAACCAACCAATGATAATGCTTATTGGCTCTGAGGTGAAAGGAGGCAGACAGGGAAAAAATCTGCCCATTTCACACTTTTAGGAGCCCCTAGGGCTCGGGGCTTGACAAAACAGCTATTACATGATGATAAAATTTTTGCCATTAAATGTTGATTTATATATTGTTTACCCTCTTTACTCACAGAATGGATTTAGTCATCTGAGTTTATTGGATCAACTCTTGGAGGTGACTCAGATTGCTCTGTCCGCCACTCTAGCTGCATACTGCTGCAAGGTGATTCCGTGCTGCACTCCCAGATCCAATGTGGTAAGCAACGCTCATTTCATAAACCTGTCGATGCTGGCGAGCAGTATGAATGAAGTGAAATAGAATGCAGAGTTCTCAATTGTAAACGGTTTCTGTCTTTTTCAGCCTGTCATCATCATGACGCCACCCACAGCTCCACAGTGAAAGTGAGAGTGTGTGCATCTAACAAGATATAATAATATAACAATACTAATAAAACTGAATCTTAGGACATATTATTAGATACACCAATACATCATAGACATAATACCATTATTTCTGTACATATATTTTAAGAGCATGAAAACATTAACCCTAGTTAGACTTTTCACATAATGTGCAGAATTATTTCTGAACAGTCGTATAATAGCCAGTATGAATTAATGTGAATTATTATCTTTACAATACAAAATGTAAAATTTGTAAAAAAGGATCTTTTACAGAACACATACTGTAAGAATCATCGCTATATGGACAGTCAATACTCAAATAAGACGTTATTAATTTAATTTTTAAAACTTATTACTAATGATTTTCTGTGTAGACAGCATTCTTCTAGCATAAACGCATGACAAAAAAGCTATTAATGTATCAATAGGCATGTTTCCATCCACCTATTTTTATGCATATTGTGGGATATTGCATTAAAAAAAAGAAACGCTGGATGGAAACGGCAAGATGTGCATAAATTCTAAAAATGCACATAAAAACACATTTAAATAAGTCCCAATAAAACATTCACGTGACTTTGCATCAACAGTTGATGTGATTGGATAACTGATCTAACCAATTTCATTTCACAGCATCTCAAATGTTAGTTAGATTGTTCTGAAATGCCTGAGCCAAAGTCTGTCATCAGAATGATTTGGTTTAATTTCCTCCCAGAAGTGACTCACATGATTGTGTTCACAAACACCAGCATCAGAGTTAACGCAAGATAAGATGACAGTGTTTATTGGGTTTCGTCTGCGCGCCCTGAAACGCAAGTCATTTATGATGTAGAAAAAAAGAGCCACAGATCCTTAGGCCTACTTCCTTCTCCGGTTGCAGCAACATCCATTTTTTTTACGGATATTTTGCTCCAGTTTCCCAAGAAGTGCCAATTTTGTTCTCTTGAATACATGGGATGGAAAGGCTGCTTTATTCGCAAAATTTTGTGTGATATTCAAATTTTGTGCATAAGTTAAAATCCCAACTTTGGATGGAAACATAGCTAATGATGATGAAGTTTTTGAATTGAATTTGAACTAACAAAGTTTACATGTACTCACTGACCTGAAGTCGAGATTATATTTGTTCTTTCTAAACAAGCAAAGGACACAAACATGTCCCAAAAATCCACTGTGCATGATGCTTAACATTCATACTGTTTGTGATAAATGTACTTTTTTAACACGTCATTGGAAGATATTGGATATTTGTTTTTTTATTGACCTTTTTCTATTTCTTTTTGGAATGACTTTTAAAATAGACATGACAACAAACAAAAACATTAAAATAAAAAAACTTTCAAAAAGGAGAACTTTGTTTTCAAAACCCATATTTTTCTGAAAAACAAAATCACATGATTAATCTTTTAAAATAAACACTATCAAACATGAGATCACAAAAAAACGTATAAAAACAATTACAATTTTAAAGCTGTTCAAATTCATGTAATATTATGCCCAAATATCATATAGCACTTTTTTTATATTTTATTTTTTTACATATATGTTAATTTTATGTTTTATATGCTATTATTCTCTGTTTCACATACCCTGAACTGTATCACAATGCCTTATTTTTGCCTTGTACTTTTGAATTATACTTGTCTGTGATTGAACTAAATAATAAAAAAAAGATGCTCAACACTTTAAAAGTTTCAATGATTCAAATTGTGCACATCTTAAAATCATTACTGACACATTAGAAATAATCTTAATAAAGAATCTTCACAGAAGATTATCATCAGCTTCTATCAGTCTATTTAAAGTAAATGAAAAAGGTTCTGATCTCCTTCGGGTGAATGGTCACATTGAAGTCCTGGCATACGCCACTGAAAGCATCTGCTTCCTCTGTAAAAAGAGGAGAAAAATAACAATGACAATTACTACTGACATCTATTCAATCTGATTCAATTACTTGCCAGATCAAGCATTGTAGTTATCAATCAAGGGGGAAAACTCACCTTCTTTTAGTACTCTTTCATTGGTTTTCCAGCTCCACCTCTGGAGGTCTGATATATCCCATGTTCCAGTAAGTGAACGCTCCTGCACTTCAGTTACCTCTCCTATGCCCCGCATGACTTCCTATTAACAAATTGATAAATTCATTTACTGTTAATGGCACTCCTTAATAAGTATAACATTAATCCACTAATATTCTAGCAATACAAATGCCAAAATGGATAGATTTCATGTACCTTCAGGTTAATAGTGATGGGTTGCGATAAGACTGGGTCTTCTCCTAATTCATACAGGTGTGTAATCCTCAAAAGAATACGGTCAAAGTCTATTTTTCTCTCTGCACCTTGGAAAACAACATATACATTTTGAATATAGCATCTGGTTTTAAGTAGACTTTATATTGCACTCTGAAGAAAAAAAAAAAAATCACTCCACACACCACAGAAAACTATCAAATTCTGATTCAGATAACTGTTATGATACATGTCGGCAGTTTTACTGTGTATTGTGTACTGTACTCTACTGTATATTGTGGCCTACCTGAGCTGAGATTGTGGATGTGCTGGGTGTGATCAGGACTGTAGTTCCAGCCGGGGATGCTGAGGGTCTGCATGTGGAGGTTCTGGGGAAGCACAACCGGCTGAACAGATGGCCCATTAAATTTCTCTCTCTGATTCAATGGCTTTTCTGTGAAAGAGAAAATTTTACACTTTGTCTCTGTTTGTTTAACAAAATGGACAAAACACACAAAACATGATATAGAAAATGTTCTGTTGTTGTTCAGTGCACTTTGGGGCAGTCGTGGCCTAATGGATAGAGAGTCGGACTTGTAACCCAAAGGTCATGGGTTCGAGTCTCAGGTCCGGCAGGGATTGTCGGTGAGGGGAGTGAATGTCCAGCGCTCTCCCCACCCTCAATACCACGACTGAGGTGAGACCCTTGAGCAAGGCACCGTACCCCCAACTGCTCCCCGGGCGCCGCAGCAATGGCTGCCCACTGCTCCGGGTGTGTGTTCACTGCTGTGTGTGTGCACTTGGATGGGTTAAATGCAGAGCACAAATTCCAAGTATGGGTCACCATACTTGGCCACATGTCACTTCACTAGTATCACCATTTTGCTCAACTGACAACTTTTTTTTAAATTTATGATTTTTTAAAATATTTTTTTATGATACATACCGGGTGGGAAAAGAAAAAAACAATAAAGAAAAATAAGTAAATCTAATAAAATATTAATTAATATATTAAGGTAAAGCACTGAAATCTACAAACATAAATAAAACAAAAAGTACACAACTAAATTCTATACATATATCATCTGGATGATGAAGCAAACGTGTAATATTCTGTGCCAAGGATGGACAATCCAAATTGAGTTGTGTGTTTGTATGCTAAAAAAGACTTCTAAATTTAAAAGGAAAGATGTACTGGCCATGTTATTTTAGTATAATTGAGATACCATTATAATTTGTATTAATATTTAGAATTTTTATTTTTATATTTTCTGTTTTCATATAAAAATTTAGTTTTAGTTTTTATTTGCACTTTATATATATATAAAAATAATAATAATAATAAAAAAATATTATATATATATATATATACACAGCTATGTAAAAAATTAAGAGACCACTTAACATTGATTTCTGAACTTGGAGTGGTCTCTTAATTTTTTCCATAGCTGTATATAGATATATAGATATAGATATAGTTTATTTTCGGTTATTTTAGTACATTAAATTAAACTAAATATTTGAAATATTTTATTTCAGTTAAAGTTTGTTATATGTAAAGTGACAAAGCTTTAATGGTTTAGTTCACTATAATTGCAAGTTATAAAGTTTGAATTGCAAGATCACTGTTAACTGTGAGGTAAAAACTCGCAATTACATTTTCCATTTTTTATTCCATATTTTGTCAGTAGTTATACATTGGTAATGGTGATTATTTGAATGCATGTAATTTTGTGATTTCGCTCTAAAGGAGAGAGTGTTTGGATGAAAGGTAAGTGGAGGACACACAATAAAGTGCTGCAGGGATGACATTTTAATGTAGGCCAAAACCTGGAAATGAGTTTGCATTTTTGCACTTCCGGTTCCATCGTCCTGAAATCAAGCGGAAAACCCTCTTGTGTTTTTCTTTTAAAGATTTTACTTGTCTTGTAAAAGCCGATTGCAAACAAGTGGCTAAATGGGACTTCAGAGGTTGTCGGGGACATTAAATGTCATCAACCGAACAGGTAAACTCTTCTACTCACTAGTCCGCTTTCACAGCCTCGTCATGTTTATAATCATGCTCTTGCATAATTATAACTCGAACTTTAAGGGAAAATGTTTTTAAACAAATACTGGGTCTTTTACTGAATAGTGGGTAATACTGAATTTAATTAACTTTACATTCAGACTGAAGTGACCTCAGATATAGGGGCTGAGATGAAAAACAATCTAGCTATGCCAATGTCTGCAAACTCACGGGGTTGGTCAATAGGCATAACCACTGGTCTGTGCTGCAGCTCTAGTGCCTCCTGTTGGTAGATGGATGATATTGCAGCAGGGGAGCCAAACATCATCCAAAGAACAGGCCGCACCACAGAGGAGTCATTGAGAGTCAGGTTATAACCCAGATTCCACTCCTGGTTGTTCCAAAGCCGTCTATGAAGCATAACCTGATACACAGACATAGAATGCACAGAATACAAATGGTACTTTTAGATTGTAAATGGCTGGGAAAGGCCTAAGAGACTGACACAACAGTGCCAAGTAAGTGTGAATGGCAAATGCGAGCCCTCACTTCTAGTTGACCCTGACTCAGACTGGCCACTCCATGAGCTCTTTCACTGAGGAACACAAGTCTGCTGGAATCATCTTCTATGTAGGCCGCTCGTACCATTGGATAGTAATTCTGTGAACGGAAACACACAACAGATGAATGTGTTAAAAAAGATGTAAGATGTGCATCAAAAGTGCATCTATTCACATCTGACAAGCTGGTATAATTTAAAATCTTAACTGTCAAGCATCCTTACACGAGAGACTGTGTTGTTGACAAAGCTCTTGAATGTCCTTTTCATCATCTGATAGCCATTGTTGTCAGTAAACAGTGTTTTGTTATTCTGCAAACTTGAGCGGGTTCTGAACACAGTCTCTCGGTTCACCTCTAGGGGGCCCACTTTATAGCTCTGCTCCAGTCTAAAGCACGCCAGCCGACCCTGAAACCCTACCGGCACTCTGGTGACCACGGAGTAAGTGTGGTTCTTGTCTTCCTCCTCCCTGCAAAGAGAACAGTCACACTTTACCTCTGAGAACAACTACTAGATTTTTACGTTTCTGGAGAAAATGTGAGTGGTGTTTAAAGGGGTCATGACATCAAATTTGCCTTGATCTCTTGACATATAAGAGGTCTTTGTACCATTAAAACATCCTGCAAGTTTCAGAGCTTAAAACGTCCTCCTCATTATAAACAGTATTTATTTAATGAAGCTCCAAAAACGTTTTGATTTTGCGGGATCTGTGATGTCACACGGGCAAATACGACTGCATATGACTGCCTCCAAAGCAAGACATCAACGAATCATCACACCATAGGCCCCGCCCACTGGCATTCATTTGCTTAACGGCTGACACTTGTTTACACCAGATGCAAGCCTCACATCACATCAAAAAGCAAACATAAATGTCCATTTTTCATACCGTAAATTATAATGTTGTGATACCTAAATTCACTCTGTAGCATTTAAAACAACTAATTGTAGTTTTTAGTGTTTTACTTTTAATTTATTTAGACAAAATGGTATCGAATTTTAATTATCAGCCATTATATCAGCCATAACATGAAAATAATTATTATTTTATTGTATTGACTAGAATTTTAACGTCACATCGCTACTTCAAATAAAGGCAGATTGTTTACTTGTATTTTAGGGAGAACCACTGCCTTAACAACAGGCATAATAGATTAAGGATATCAAAGAACATCTTTTCTTTCACCTGTAGAAATACTGACGTATCTCTGAAACTATCTTCCCCGGCACAATCTCCATGGCCACAGATTTGTATGCAGGAATAGCAGAGCCGTTGGCAGTAAAGATGTAGTTGTCTGAGATCGGCCCAGAGTGGATGTCCCCGTTGGCCTCATACTCCCAGAAGTCCTGTTGTACTCTAACTCTCATCTTTTTGCGCCTGTAATGGATAGGCAAGGTTCAAAATTCAATTTTAAATGTCCCATTGAACAAAACTGTGGAGATCTGGACACATGGAACACACTGAAGAAGAACTTGCCGGTCTGTGATGCTGTGCAGAAGGTTTGTCTCTTGGTCAAACATCAGTTTGTAGCACTCATTCAGAACTGGTAACAACTTCCTACCTGTCCTCGTCCACTGGCTCACATTCTTCTTCTTAAATTTCACTACTCTGGCCACATGAGTCACCCCACAAGCAGAGCCAGTGTCACAGTGGGATTGTGGGAACTGCACAATGTACTTTCTGTACTGCAGTCCACCCAGCTCAACAACGAAGAAGAGATCGTAGTCAGTGGAAGACTCCATCGATTGCTGGATCTGCAGTGAATTATCCAGTTTGTTATCAACATGAGGCAATGATTGGGTTAACAGAAAGAATATGAAATCTGAATATTAAAAAGACAAAATACTGAACTAACATATCAATGTATACATATTGAGAACCGAATATGCACAATGTCTAAAAACAAATTATGTTTTGGTACCTGAGCAGGTACTGCTTTTCCATCATCGTCAAGCACAACTGCCATTGCATATGGCACAGAAATATTAATATAAGTTGAAATGTTCCAGGCTAGGGGGTTGTACACGATGATATGCTGTTCAAGAACATTTCCTGAGTCTGAAACTACAACAAAAAATGTATTAGACATTGATATTAGTGCTGGCAAATAGACCATGACAATTTAATTAAAAATGCACTAAATTGTCAAATCTGTCTTATCAATTGATTGTGAACAGGTGTCAAATAATAGAAATCATGGACAAAGAGAAGAGACAAAAAACTACAGTCACATATTGTGTATCTATCAGTAAAGAAGATTAGGGCAAGATTATTCAGTATTAAGATTATTCAAACAAAAGGACGATAACTAAAAAGTTTTAATCGTTCTAACGCCACGGCTATAACGATAACGACACAGAGGAATGATTTCGTTGGAATCACTTTCAGAACAATTTTTTCCAACTGACGAACAATAAAAACATTGACAGCCAATCAGAATCCATCCTGCTTTGAAGAGCTCGAGCATTTGAAGCGGCAGACGACATATCTGCACTGTGCGCTTACTGTATAAACAGATAAAGAGAAATATAACTATATTATTGCTGCTATTATAGTTATCTTTATAGCATTTACTCGTATCTTGTGGTTATTGCTGGTATATTTAATCAAGGTATATTTTAAAATGTATATTTAATTAAATTAAATATTTATTTAAATTTAATTATATATAAATTAAAATCAAATATAAAAAAACACATATCACTGATCAACTAACAGGAAAAGTTAAAAATGCCTTTGGACAGAGAATATAGGTCTATGTGAAGAAAGATTCAGAGAATCTAAATAAATATACCAGTCTTCACTGTGGTGGGTCTGGTTTGGGATGGGTGATGGATGTCATTGGAAGGTTCGATGGTCTGTGGAAGCAAGAAAATGGCTGCCAAGAGTTCCTCAGCTCCCATCATGCCTTGCATTAGATGTTCCATGTACATATCAGCCACTTTGGGCGATTCTGTCCCTGTGATGCCATCATGATGCTGAACCTGGCATGTCAGACCAGATAATGGTAGTCAATCATGTCTTGTCATACGCAAACCATTATTATATATACTGTTTGATTTGGGCGTAATTAATAAATTGATTTTAGTACTAGGTAGACATTAAAGGTGCAGTAAGTGATTTATGAGAAGCGCTGTTGAAAGTGGATCGGACTGAGCACGACAACACACTTGTAGCCAATCAGCATGAGGGGGCGTGTCCACTCATGATGGGGGAGGGGAGAGTGAGCATGAGGGACTGTAGAAAGAGAGATGACTGAGAGACATTACAAAAGAGAAAAGGTCAGAGGAATATCACTGGGAAAAGAAGGGTAATGATCAGGAAAGAGCTTTAGGACCTATGTTTATATTAGAAAAGGTTTCCAGTGCTGGAGAAACCCAAGCGGAAAGGCCTGAAAACACATGCTGAGGTTGCGTTGTTTTCGCTCCTTATGTGAGTAACATCGGTTTTGCTGTTTCTCAGAACCAAGATATGCTGTTGTTGTAATGTTAGCTATAACAGGACAGTTTGAGTGTCATTGTTTGTCTGGAGCTTGTGTGCTGCTGGAGACTAACAACCAACTCTTGTTTGTATATACTCCTGTGTACTGTATGTTCATTTTTTTGTTCTTCCCAAGCATTATTTTGCTTTGCTTCAGTTCTAATAAAGAGACATCCACTCTTGCATTGCGTGTTTGTGCATTTTGGGGGCGGAGCAATAAAGGGAGGGGTGTGTTTGTTTGGGTTGATTTCAAATATCAACAGTGTTTCACAGAAATCGCTTACTGCACCTTTAATGCAATACATTTATTATAAATAGTCAATGCAACTTATTAAAAATAAATTGTGAATGCCATTCTACCTAAAGTTGCCCACATGTAACTGATTGTGGCACAACAAGATAAGTTTAAAACCAGGCACCTCAGAGACAGCCCATCGCAGGGCCTTGAGTTTGTCTAGAGCCCACTCTCTCTGGACCGGGCCTTCTGGGTAGCTGATGCGGTATCTAATGAAGAGAGACTCTGCTGCATACAAGAGGGAACTCGCTCGTCTGGCCACTCCTTTCAGAACATTTCTGGAACCATAGAACCCCGTCCATGCCTGAAACGGTTCTGGGAAACCATGATAAAAGACCATTCAGGACCATTCAGAAATGCAGTAATCACAATTATAGAAGTGGCTATTGAGAAAACCTGTTGAGTAAGGAAGGAAGTCTTGGTTTTCCCTCACATCCCAGGACAGATTTGTTTGGTGCAACATCTGGAAATAGTCCTTTAGAGTGGCATACTGAACTGCAACTCCATACTTGTCACTGTGTGCATTAATGTAGTTCATTAAAACATCCATGTTCATGAATTGCACTGATGCATTGTAGAACTGCTTGTCACAACCCTGTAAATACAATATCCTTTTAAATTGTAATCCTTATGAGTGAATATATAAAAGAAACAATGCGTAAGTTAGTCTGCAGGATGATGGAGTTAAACTGACCCAAGGCCAGAGAACATGGCTGGTTCTGAACCACTGGGCCCTCATTCTGATGTTGTCCACCATGGTTTGTGCATAAAGCTCTACAGTTTCCTTGGTCACTGGCAGACTCATGTTAGGGTATATGCCATCTTTAGGAGGGTCCGGAAACAAGGCAACACCATTCCAGTAAAACCCAGACCTGGACACAACCACCATCAATATTAAAAGCATGCATTAAAGCATTAAAGCAATAAAGCATTACATTTTTATAATGCGGCTGGGAGGAAACCTCGTATGGTCACCCTTTAGGTCTCTCTGTGGGTTTTGCAAATATTTAAATAAATGAAAAATATTAAAAAGAGCTTGTGACTAAACCTTGTAACTCCATTTGAACTTGATTTTGGTAAAATTTTAATAATATAATGACACATGCAAGTGTCTGACCATACTGTATATAAAGCCAGAATATCAACTTTACCAATGCAGTGTTTAATTATTTATATAAATGTTTTTTCCATTTCCTAAAAAGTAGCGTTTTTGGAAATACACGTTTTCCACATACAGTGGAAAAGTTTGGAGTTGGTAAGATTTTTTACTATTTAGGAATTAAGTCTCTTCTGCTCAGAAGAGTAAGAAAAACAGTAATATTGTGAAATATTATTACAATTTAAAATCAATGTTTTCTAATTATATATATTTAAATTGTAATTTATTCCTTCGATGTTAAAGCTGAATTTCCAGCATCATCACTGCAGTCTTCAGTGTCACATGATCCTTCAGAAATCATTCTAATATGTGGATTGAGAATGATTGAAAATGACTGTGCTGCTTATTATTTTTGTGGAAACTGTGACACCTTTTTAAGAACAGCATTAATTTGAAATAAAAGTCTTTTGTATTTATGGTTAGTTTTGATCTATTTAATGCATCTTTGCTGAATTTCTTTTCAATATATTTTTTTTTTACTAACTCCAAACGCGAAACATAAAAAATGGCTGAAGTCACTGCAGAGGTGTTTAAAAAAATAAAAAATATTACTGGACATCACCTGTTTGAGAAGGGTAAGTATGATGGTGTGCAGTAGCTGAACTGGTCCATGGTGTGTGTGAATATCTCTTGTTTTTCCTTTAAGGAGGGAGAACCTCTCCAGACAAACTGCAATTTCTACAAATACAGTTGCAGTGTACCAATGTATCATAATAAATATGCAGAGCTGCATTTATATATAAAACACATTTTCCACTATAAATACAGACTAAACCATTGGTGCAAATGTACAACCTTGTTTTTCTGCATGTCATCTTTAAGGTCATAGTCGATGCGAGAGATGAGGTGAGCGTCAAACCCCGCCAGGGCAAAGAGGATGGGGGTGGTGGCTGATGCACCGAATGGATCAACATGCCATGCAAAACGTGGCCGAACACCAAAAGTCTCATACAAGAAGCCATGACCCTCTAGAAGCCAGACAGAGGGGGGTGGGGAGGTGAGAAGAGCTATAACTATATGCAATAAGTTTACCAACACTCATATCATAGTATTTTTAAGTACTGCGTTAACACCATGATGTTACATAAATATGGTAATCATACAGTAAAGACCATCTGTATCACATTCTCTACAGTTTCATCTGTAAAGAGAGTGCTGGGTTCACACACCTGTGAGTTGAAGTATGGCATCATCTACATCTGTCACTGCTTCATCATGCATCACCTGACCACCGATTATAAACTCCAGACGACCCTCGTGCAACAGCTGTCTCACCTGACATATGAAAACAAGTCACCTTAAAGGCACAATATGTAATTTTCGCCACTAGAGGTCGCTTATTCAAAACAAAGGTGTAGCTTGATGATGCCGTGAAAGCGTAGAATTATGGGCATTGTCGTCTTTAGCTCCACAGTCGATGGAAAGAAATCCGATGGACTTGGGAAGAAATTATGTTCATGGATGAGCTAATGTATTAAAGTTTTACTAACGTTGTAAGCGAATGCTAATGATAGACACCTGTGATGCACACAGATTTTATCAGTCGGCCACTTACGCTCTTTTCGTTGCATATGTGGGATAACGCAGCACTGTTTCACATGGTTAAAACAATCATACTAAATACCTTTGTGTGTGTTGAAAGTTATGTTATAATGTTACTCTTCTATGTTACTGCGTTCCATCAGTGGCTGCTATGAGAGACTTGTTGCACTTTGCAGTAATCTAGATAGATATTATTAAAACTGGAAATCGAAGGTAGTGCACATATGACGTCATTGACAGGCGACGCAATGACACGGTCCGTGTCCTGGTTAAAATTGCTGATTTCTCTGGATTTAAACATTGTTGAAAACGTTTGGGATAATGTAAGTACACAAGTCAACAAAATACATAAAGGCAGGAACACACCAAGCCGACAGTCGGCCATCGGGCAGTTTTTGTTTGTCGGCTAACAAAGTTTTCTCAGTGTGTTCCACACCGTCGACTGAAGTTGGTCCTCATCTGCTTTTTTTCGGCGTCGGAGCTTGTCGGTCCGTCAGGCCATCTGATCATTCTGATTGGCTGTTCAGCTACTGCCTCCTGCTGGTACGGAAAGGCATTTCATCTTACGCAGACGCAGAACAGATGTGCTACTTGGCCGTCGGGTGTCAAGCGTCGGTTTGGTGTGTCAGGGCAACTTTGGACCCAGACGCAGCCAAAGTGAGCCAACCCCACAGTCTGCTTTCGTCGCCACTAGTTCATCGCATCAGCTTGGTGTGTTCCTGCCTTAACACTGTTCTAGTGGTGTGCCTTTAAACCAGGAGTTTTTAATCTTACCATGGACCCTCAAATACAATTATCCTCATGCGAGGGACAACCATCCTAATATTAAAAAGGGAGCTCTATTTTCATGTATAAAAAGGTCCAATACTCTGAGAAATGTATTTATATTATTATAAATATGTGTAAAATGTTATTTGGAAAATATTTTAACTATTATGTTTACACATCAACAATATACTAAAAACAGAAAAGTTTTTCCTTCGCGGTTTTTATGAATAGACGACAGCCTTGTCAAAACGAACCCTGTTCACACCGATCTACGAAAACGTAGATTAAAATCATGCTGCCAGGCCAGTAGTTGGCAAAGTCACTTTGTAAAGAAACACTATGTAATACTGAACACATAATACGCATGTGCATGATGTCACCGTTTTCACAAATTCGCTTTTTTGTAGTTTATAAGTAGACTATTGTTTTCAAAAACTTGCACTTTGAAACCCGTTTTCAAAAGTTTGCATTTTCAGGTCCCTAAAATGCAGTTATCATGTAAATAAATTGACAAAGCACATAAAATGTCGACCCCTGAATTATTTATTCTTATTAATTTATTTTAATCAATTCATTTTTTTTCGTTTAGTTTTATTTTTGATATTTATATATTTTGATTTTTTTCACAGTTTGTCTCTAAACTTTTCCAAGGGACCCCCCTATTGCTCCCTTGTGGACCCCTGTGGGTTCATGGACCCANTATATTTTGATTTTTTTTCACAGTTTGTCTCTAAACTTTTCCAAGGGACCCCCCTATTGCTCCCTTGTGGACCCCTGTGGGTTCATGGACCCAAGTTTGAAAACTCCACCCTTGAGTTTTAAGGTAAAATGATTTACCTACATTATGTAATACAAAAAAGACATCAATCAGTCCTTACCTGTTTCTTGTGCCAATCTGATGCCACATTCACCCACCAGAGTCGGAAAAACTCCTGTTCGACTGCGATGAATTTGCGGCTTTTGACTCTTGACAGCTCTTCGACTACACTGCTGTACACGTTGCTGGCATACGCATGCATGCTCTCCTACAACAGAAAAGTTTGACAGACAAAACTGATGATAGCTCCACTTACGGGGAAAGAGAGCAGTCATTACAAATCTGAGTTTTACCTGGACGGTGTACACCCAGCCAACATCCATGTGACTGTGAGGAATGACGAAAGCTTGAATCTTCTCCACCGCATCGTTTTCAGAGACTGTCATGAACAGTAAACCAAGAAAGAAAGATAAAAACATAATCGCCATTCGCCACTACAAGATCATCTGAACATCATAACCTGTTTCATAGAGTCTCATGACTGCCTGTGATCACATACGCATGCGCACTTTTACTTCCCATTTCATTCGCTGTGCTTTTGAACTGGAGCTTCTAGTCTATTTTTTTTTTCACCATTTCCACACACACAAAAAAAGTTATTAATTTAAATATATATGTTAATTTTATTTATTTTTTGCTCGTTTGTTTGCCTGGATATGACACAAAAAAAAAGAAAAATCCAACCTCAAAGCATTATTTATTTTCCTGTTCATAAAGTATTTCATACAAACTTAAAATTATTTAGTGTATAAATGCTACAAACTTATATTTGTAAATATCTATTATTATTATCCGTCTCTTTCTTTTGGTCAAAACCATAAAACGGTCGTCTCCTGATCAGTAGGGGGCGCCCATACACACCCGTCTGTGTTTATCACGCTTACTCGGGTCCTGCTTTACGTACTAAAGATGGCCGAGGTTGACAACGATGGGGAGAAAACAACAGACAAAGATGATTTGCAAACGTTAAAGGTTTGAACTGACCATTTCATTTCCTTCTCTCTTTTCGTGAGCTCAAACAAATAGGCATCACCGCATTCAGATGATGTTGTCGATGATGTATAATGTACACATGGCTGCTGCACCGCCTGTCACTATAACAACTGATACACTGCACTGAAACAATATTGAACGAACAGCTTACAAGACAAGCAGCATCTGCATCTTTTTGATTAAACTCTCTGTAGTGTCGACGGACGTGTCGTGTAAATGCTTGCTTTACCCATCATTCACCTCTGTTTGCAAGGAGACACTTATTGTAATACTGTAAAACCATATTAAACTCATTTGAGTTCATTTTTAAGTAATGTAAGAAGCTACCTGAACCATTTTAGTCGTTTTAAGATAACTCTCTTTTACTATGATCTCTTTTTTTTATGACAAATACTATTATGCCACAGTTTTTCATAACTGCAGTTAATATGTTGATAGAAGCTGTATGTACAATAGTAATGTTTGTAAAAACATTCCATGAATGCAAAATGAGATCTTCTGACAAACTCACTCACCCACCAATTGTGTTCATTTTATTGAAAATGAATGCAATGTAAGTGAGTGGTGACTGGGGCTTTCAAAGTCCTACTTTTGTCTTTCACAGGGAGACTCATTTATTTTTGGCTGAATTATTCCTTTAATGCATGAAATCTCTTTGAGTTCTTGAGGAATTTCAAATGTGCAATTGTTTAATAATAGCACGTTTCTCTCACAGGAGCTGGTAGATGATCTGTACTCCTTTAGGGACCGTTACTTTGAGACACACAGTGTTGAAGATGCTGGTAGGAAACAGAATGATGTTGCTCAAGAGATGGAAAAGACACTTGAGCGGCTGGAGGAAAAAGAAGGTGGGCGTTAGGTCTTTGTTTTCTACAAAATGTTCTTGTAAAGAAATCTTAATGTTTAATCAAATTTATTCTGACAATTAAGAATGTTGCTAAAAAATATAGCAAAATCTTTCATTATTGACTCTTGGGTAAGTTAAATTGTTAGAATTTGTATTATTATTAACATGCCCTGCCCTCTCTTTCAACAGACTTGTATAAACACAGCGCTCAGTTCTTGCTGCTACGGGGTCGGTGTCTGAACGTTGCTTCGGGATTCAGTCAGGCTGCAGAGGAGTGTCTGTCCCGGGCTGTTAAACTGGAACCAGGTTTGGTGGAAGGGTGGAACACACTGGGAGAGCAGTACTGGAAAAAAGGAGACCTGACAGCGGCCAAGACCTGCTTCACAGGTGCACTACAGCAGGTAAGTATTATTATAGCAAAAAAAACAATGGGTCTCTTTCATTAAAGCTGTATTCGGACAGGATTAGTTTCCCCGGAGGACGTCAGAGAAATTTGTGTTTCGCAGGCGTACTTTGTGATTTTAATCCTGTCCGAATCTGCCAAGTTTGTGTTTTTCTCACACAACCTCAGTAAAAATTCCAGGGTCGATCACCTACTCTCTTTCGGGAAACTTAACGGTTCTCTAAAAAATGTAATCCCATCCGAATGCTAATAGTCTGTTATTGCTGATCGCATACTTTCATTTCATTTCAAAATGGATAGTATTTAAAGGTGCCCTAGATTCAAAAATTGAATTTACCTCGGCATAGTTAAATAACAAGAGTTCAGTACATGGAAAAGACATACAGTCCATTGTTTCCTCCTTCTTATATAAATCTCATTTGTTTAAAAGACCTCCGAAGAACAGGCGAATCTCAACATAACACCGACTGTTACGTAACAGTCGGGGTGTACGCCCCCAATATTTGCATATGCCAGCCCATGTTCCCAATATTATGAAAGGCATTACACAAGGGCATAACGTCTGGATGTGCACAGCTGAATCATCAGACTAGGTAAGCAAGCAAGGACAATAGCAAAAAATGGCAGATGGAGCAATAATAACTGACATGATTCATGATAACATGATATTTTTAGTGATATTTGTAAATTGTCTTTCTAAATGTTTCGTTAGCATGTTGCTAATGTACTGTTAAATGTGGTTAAAGTTACCATCGTTTCTTACTGTATTCACGGAGACAAGAGCCGTCGCTATTTTCATTTTTAAACACTTGCAGTCTGTATAATGCATAAACACAACTTCATTCTTTATAAATCTCTCCAACAGTGTAGCATTAGCCGTTAGCCACGGAGCATAGCCTCAAACTCATGCAGAATCAATGTAAACATCAAAATAAACACTGTACTTACGCGATTAGACATGCTGCATGACGAACACTTTGTAAAGATCCATTTTGAGGGTTATATTAGCTGTTTGAACTTTTTTTATGTTGTTTAAGGCAAGCGCGAGCTCCGTGGGCGTGGAGCACGAGATTTAAAGGGCCACACACCCTGAATCGGCTCATTTCTAATTATGCCCCAAAATAGGCAGTTAAAAAAATGAATTAAAAAAAATCTATGTGGTATTTTGAGCTGAAACTTCACAGACACATTCAGGGGACACCTTAGACTTATATTACATCTTTTAAAAAAAAAAAATTCTAGGGCACCTTTAAGGAAAAATAAATAGAGCCAAATCGTGGAAACGGCTAAGATTGTCTATTTTAATATCAATGTCATGTAAGAGTAAGAGTAAGATACTTGCCTAGATTTTTCTGCTCACTTATGCAAGTTTATTATAAACAGCCACTTCTATAAACTCATGTGAAGTTTACTTAAATAGGGTTTTTTTTACAATAAATTAGAACTATGTCTTTAAACAATGAATTAATAAACATATACGTCATACGTGATGCGTACATGACATACATGAACGTTTTCACCAACAAATCATGATTCACTAAACTTTGGTACTAAAATTTATTCTAAATTTAAAAATGTTGGAACAACTGAAACCATATGTATGCATAAATCACATACTCTAGATGGCCTTATAATTGTGATATAATGACATTTTTTACATAAATATACAGTGAAAGAGGAAGAAAAGCTGCATTATAGCTTGAGCTGCTAGCTGGTGCCGCCATTTGTAACTTGAATGTGCGAGGTTTCTGTGTCATCTCCTTTCAGTTTTTTTAAGCTGTGCAGTAATGCTGCTTGAGATTGCAAACTGGTATTTGTTATCATATTACTTTAATATATTATTGTAATCATAAACACACTGTTTGTAGTGCAAATTGTTTTACTGTTGGCGTTTACTGCATTTTGTTGCATACTTTTAGCTATTTACCTATAACAGCTAATGAATCATAATCTTGCACATTTATATAAAATAGCTTACTTCTGCATTGCAAAATAAAGTGGATATAACAGCACGGATCTACACGGATCTAAAAACGGACGTGTTGTGAATTAGGCTTAATTTACCATGGCAAGTTCACCTGTATTTATAAGTATGAAGTAATCCATGCAGTTTTAGTGAATGAGACCCAATGTCTTTTATGATATCTGCCTCTTTTGATATGGTACTGCTCATGAAGTGCACAGATTACACCTTGGTGTCTTATCTTCATTCAGAGTAGGAACAAAGTGTCTCTGAGAAGCCTGTCTATGGTGCTGCGACAGCTGCCACCAGAAGGGGACACACAGGAGCAGAGCAAGCGCATTGTGGAGAGTGTGGAGATGGCCAGGCAGGCTGTGCAACTCGACGTCACTGATGGGACCTCGTGGTGTGAGTGTATTACTCTGATGATGTAGAAAAGGACACAATAGGTGCGTTCCTTTCAACCTTAAATGCCATGCGAGGTTGACTTCACAGGGTATTCTGCAGTCTTAAAGGGTTAGTTCACCCAAAAATGAAAAAAATGTCATTTATTACTCACCCTCATGCCGTTCCACACCCGTAAGACCTTCGTTAATGTTCGGAACGCAAATTGAGATATTTTTGTTGAAATCCGATGGCTCCGTGAGGCCTGCATAGGGAGAAATGACATTTCCTCTCTCAAGATCCATAAAGGTACTAAAAACATATTTAAATCAGCTCATGTGAGTACAGTGGTTCAATATTAATATTATAAAGCGACGAGAATATTTTTGGTGCGCCAAAAAAGCCCAAAATAACGACTTATATAGTGATGGCCGATTTCAAAACACTGCTTCAGGAAGCTTCGAAGCGTTATGAATCAGCGGTTCGGAGCGCCAAAATCACGTGATTTCAGTAGTTTGCCGGTTTGACACGCGATCCGAATCATGATTCGACACAGAAGAAGATTAACAAAGGTCTTACGAGTGTGGAACGGCATGAGGGTGAGTAATAAATTACATTATTTTCATTTTTGGGTGAACTAACCCTTTAAATGAGATTCCAGTCCGAAGGGAGCAAACATGTTCAGTTGGAAGGGTACTGCAAAAGGTATAGGGAATAAGGGAACGTCGATACATTACTACACAGGAAGGGGAGAGGGAAATTTGCACAATGCTACAGCACTTAAAGGGTAATATGGTATAATGGTAAAAATCCATCCACTCCTTTCTTTTTAAAATCCCCATAATCATAAACAGTCCCTCAAAACGTGCGGCTCCAGATTTCCCTCTACTCTTACATAAGAGTAGGGAAACCCCGCCCATGACTGGTGACGATCTGCCCTATTAGCATAGATACCGCTCAGAGTGCGCCGCAGAGGTCAGTTCTGTTCTGTTCTGTTTCCTCGCTGTAACAGCTGAAGGTATAATGTATGCGCCAAAAACCATTACAAATGTTGTTATTGGATGTGCCAACAAACATAAGAGTCTTCATAGACTCTCTGCATCCGAGTCACTGAGGAAACCGTGGTTGAATTTCATTTATCATCTCTGAATACAGACCTATTATAATATTAGTATAACGAGTAAAATTGGAATAAATGAATCTTATATTGTTTTGCTTTGACCCAACAGATATTTTAGGGAACGCATATATCTCCATGTTTTTCACCAGTGGACAGAACCCACAGCTCTCTCAACAGGCCCTCAGTGCCTATGCACAGGCTGTAAGTATCTGTCTCATGTATCACCTAATCATTAATATGGTGGTTGACATCATCTTAACTTTTGATTTTTATCTATCCATATTTACAGGAGAAAATTGACAAAGCATCCTCCATGAATCCTGACCTCCACTTCAACAGAGCTACGGTAACAATTCTTTCATTTACCTTGACACTTGCTTTGTCAAACACAGGTATGCACCAGCAAATGTGTCACAGTAAAAGATTATTCAGTGCTAATTTTTATTATCATTACTTTGTTTCCTGCTTTCTGCTCTTCTCTGGCTTTCTCAGTCAACCTATTGGCTGATGTAAGACCGTTAATACAGTTTACAAACCAACATGTCCTTTCTGTCACCAGTTGTTCCAGTATGAGGAGATGTACAGTTCAGCTCTGGATGGATACAGCCGTGCTGCAGCCCTAGACCCTGGCTGGGAAGATGCACAGGAGAGGGAAAAACAGCTACTGAAATACCTAGACCAGATTACAATGTTACTAGAGACCAAGGTGAGAGAAATACACTGGCACAGAGTGAGTGTTTTCAATTCATTTCTATGGGAGCTGAGCTACTGTGGGATTTACAACGGATCAGAAAATTTTTTGAGACCATCCAAGAACTTTGAAAAGTTCAGAAAGGCTCAACTTTATGCAGATGTAAAGTAAAAAAAGGCAGGTCACAGCCAATCGCTATCAGGTGCAGGTAGTTATGTCTGTTGTGAGAGTTTCAAAATCTGAGAATTGTACTGGAGTTTCTGTTGAATTTAGTGTGTACATAATATTATATACATGCGTTGCACTTGTTACATGCAGTTTGGATGCTTTGTGAATTAAATCGCTGGGTTCCCAAAAGTTCATTAAATTGACACTATATCTTTACTTTGAACTGTTAAAAAAAAATTTTTTTTTTAAAAAGGCCCAAAGCGGAGCCGTTGTAGTGTTTTGAGTGGCACTAAGCAGAGTTTTGCCAGTGCAGTGTACACACACCCATATGAGAATCTTTCTTAGTTCAGTTGATGCCATAAAAGCTCATCAAAAAGGTTGTTTGGTTGTTATTTTGGGTTGTTTCCAGCAGATGGCAGTGGAGTACAGTCAAACAATATTCCAGACTTCCATAAGCAATCACAATAACCACACTCTCTCTGTGTTTCAGGGTAAAGTAAAAGCGCGGCGTCTTCGTAACATGCTCTCGTCCCTCAGTACCTCCTCCTTGGGCCCATGCTCTTCCCCTCAGTTCCGGTCCCCCTCAGGCCGCGTGGGAACCCTTGAACCCCGCAACTTATCCGCCCTCACTCATGGCCACAACAGTGGGGTGGCAGCACTGGGAAAAGTTGTCTTCAGCCTGGCCTCAGAGGGCCGTATGGCCTTGTGAGTTTGAATGCCTCTGTTACCAACTGTACATTTAATGAATATTTTATAAACATTTCTCAATATGTATGCATACATCTATATTAGCAGTCAGATACTGGATATAGTTACAAGTGCAGTAAGCGATTTATGAGAAACACTGTTGATATTTGAAGTCAACCCAAACAAACACACCCCTCCTTTCATTGCTCCACCTCCAAAATGCACAAACATGCAATGCAAGAGTGGATGTCTCTTCAACTCATGCTCTCTCTCTCTCCTCCCCCATCATGTGTGGACACGCCCCCGTGTTGTGTTGCTTAGTCCAATCCACTTTCAACAGCGCTTCTCAGAAATTGCTTGCTGCACTTTTAAATGTTTGCTTTTAGCATTGTGTTTTACTTTTTAAATGGTTTCCTGTTGTTGTCTTGCAGCACATTTGGCATGGTGGACAGTGATGAGACCTATTGTCTAGTCATGGTATACAATACAGCAGACAGCTGGGGTGTTTTAATAGGAGATACTGTAGTCATTCCCGAACCACAGGTCAAACGGCACAGCGTAACACATAAAGATAAGGTTTGTGTACGAAACTTTAAAGGTTTATATCTCCAACCTTACGCTACCAATTGAAGTTTGGGGTCTGTAAAAATTTTAAATGTTTTTGACATCTCTTATGATCACCATGATGGTTTTAAATTCCAATTATAAATTCAATTTTCATTTCAATATATTTAAAAATATTCCTGTGATAGCAAAGCTGAATTTTCAGCATCATTAGTGTCACATGGTCCTTCAGAAATCATTCATTTTTTAGGATTTTTTAATAAATAGAAAGTTCAACAGCATTTATTTGAAGTAGAAACCTTTTGTAACATTGTTTTTAATGTCACTTTTGATCAGTTTAATGTGCACTTGCTGAATAAAAGTAATAATTTCTTTAAAAAAAAAATCTTACTAATCCCAAACTTTTGAACAGTAGTGTATAGATTTACAAAATTCAGTTAATTTAAACAAGTTTGCAGCCATTATTAGTGGCCACAGGTGTGATAACCCAACTGTAAGTGCTTTGTTTTTGCATTATGATAGGTGTAATAAATACTGATGTCTATGTCCATGTAATATGTTTCTTCTTTGCTTCTTCCTATACAGTCATATGACTTCCGAAGTATACGTGTGGACTCTCCCTTGCTCCTCATAGTCAATGGGAAAAGACAGGTGATGAAAAGCCAAAGTGCAGCCTTTGTTACTTACAAACCACAGAGTGAATGAAAACCCAGAGAAAGGATTTACAGTGAGAACATTGAGAGCAATGAGGGTAGTGTTTTTTCCTTTGTATATATTTTGTTCTGTTCCTGTTTGTGAGTACAGGAAAACTCTTTGTACATATTTTTCAAATCATTTCCCTTTTTAATTTTCCTCTTGGTTGTTGATGGGTATCATTGTTAAGATTGTTCTGTGGTCTGTTTCATATTTGGGTTGTGAAAATAAAAAAATTAAAAAACCAGAAGTGTACTCAAGTCTTACTCTGATCAGTTGGGCAGTGCCTACAGATAAGAGCCTAATTTACATAGGGGTTTTCACATATATTTTAATTGACTTATTTTTTGACTAAAGTCATTTACATTAGCAGAAACATGTTGGGAGTAACTGAGCAACAGCTTTATCAATAAATAACACATTTGAAAGAACATGAAAAACTAAAGAAAAAACAACCATACTTGGCAGTCAGAACTGAAATCAGAATTCATACATGGAAAAAAAGACTGATACAGCTAATGCATCCTGGTTAAACTCAAGTCCATCTCAGTTTTTCTTGATGAAAGAGTGGGTTCTGTCTCGGGTGGGTGTGCTGAACTGGAAGAAAGTTTTAGCATTGTCTGGTCCCAATGAGAAAAACCGGTCAACTTCTGGTCCCAGGAATGAAGGGCTGCTATGGGGAGAGTGTTGTTTGACCAACCCTGATGACAATAATTGCAAAAGACATTTTGTATGCTATGCTTTACAACACTCGATCACATTTGAACAATTTAACTCTCAATGGGATAAAGATCTCTTTACCTGATTTGAATGCAATAGAAATAGACTCATGCAGTGTAAAAGTAGACAATTGCTATAATTCATTTAATATATTATTCTTGTTTCTATTTTTCACTTTTACCCCTAACCTGTAGGGAAAGTGGGGGGTGTGGGATCTTTCTCTTCCATTCCCAGAGTGTGCATACGAAGTGAGTCGAGAAGTCTCTGCAGCTTCTGATACTGCCTGTTGCGTTCATTCAGTCGCTCCAAAACCTCATTGTACTTCAGCTTGTATTCCTCCAGCAACTAGAGAATGTAAAAGTTGGAAATGGACGTTCATGGCTGTTAAGAGATGCTTCAATGAATTATAAAAGCATCCCCCTCATGATTCTATATATACGGTACCAGTCATAATTAAATGTTTCTTGCCATCTCAAACTTTACTATTTGAGCTAAAGGTACTTGCTTCAATGACTGAAACCACAAACCAATTTTTTAAGGGTGGGTATGACTTGTGATATTGATAGTGATATTATAAAATGTTATTAATGATGTTCTTTTCATTTTAATATATTATAAAATGTAACTTATTTCTGTGATGGCAAAGCTGAATTTTCAGCATCTTTACTCTAGTCTTCACATGATTCTTCAGAAATCTTATTATATTCTTTTTATTATCAACGTTGAAAACAGTTATGCTGCTTAACATTTTTTCCCCAAAAGAACAGCATTTATTTGAAATACATATTTTTTTATAACAATACAAAAGTTTTTAATGTCACTTTTGATCAATTTAATGCATTAATTTAATGAAATTAATGAGTCACTTTTTTTTGAAGAACCATAAATATGCTTTTATATGGTTTACATTTTTGGTAGCAATTTCGTCACTTCATAGTTTTGATAACATTTCTATTATTCAGAATTGTGGAAGGCTGTTCTTTTGACTGGTGCTGTAAATAAACAGTGAGTGGAATTGGCATTAGTTGGATGGCATGATCATGTTTGAGACCTTTTTCAGTGATGCGATCTCCCCTCTTAATGCATTTAACTCCAGCTCTCTGCTCTGGTTCTGCTGGGTCATAAACTTCTCCATCTGAAGCACTTGTCCCCCAGCTCTGGACAAATTATACTCCATCAGCAACCTTTCCTGGTTTACCTGAAGATAACCACAAATAATAGTGATAAGTATGGATGTTTCATCAATCCCAGCCTCTTCTGTTTCTGTATGTGGGATTGCAACCATGAAGACATCAAACCTGGTAGGTCCAAAAGACTAGTGCGTTATGACTGATTTCCAAAACCGTTTCTGGCTGTAGTCCGACCAAAACCATAGCCTTGTATTGCTCTGATGGTGCCAACTCTGTTCGCAGCACGTCCAGTTTGCCTGAAAGCATGGTGGAGCATACGGGGCAGATGGAAGGTGCGCGGCTGAACGCTTCCGAACCGTGGTGATCACAGAAGACATGAGAGCAGGCCGTGACCCACGCGAAGCCACTCAGCTTTGCCCGGCATTTATGCGAATTACACTGCAAGGTGTATTTGGATGCCGACATGGCGCTTCTTATGGAAGAAAACAGACAACAGTTAAATGTTATGGTTCTGTATGTAGGAGGTTTTTATGATTAAGCTAACGAACAATGACAAAGATTATGCGTCCGCTTTACGTAACGTTATAAGATAATAGCAAAGAGCGGGAAAAATGTTCCCCTCTCACATCTCTGTTAGGTTACTAAAACGTTAAATAATGCTGTTATAAAATGTATATCGCTCTTCACAAATATTTAGCTTTATAAGCTCATAATAGTTACCGAGAATTTGCAACTGTGTTGTTGTTGTTCATTATTCACAGTCAGTCACAGGTAGGCCGTTGCGCGGGCGCATCTTTAGAACTTCCGCATTCATTTAAGCCAGCTCGAAAACTTCCGGTGAGAGTCATTTGCTGGTGTGTTGAGCATCAGTAGAGTAATACTTAGCTTATAATCAGAATATAGTCACTTAAATAGTCAGGCATAGCATTAATTTAGTTATTCAACCATAAGACAGCATAAAAAATAAATAAATAAGGACGTACCTCAGTGTTCCTCCTCGGCTAAATTCAATTCGACCATCAGTTTTCACACTTTTATGTGAAAAAAGCTTCAAAAATAAAAATTTTATTGTGCTCTTTAGTTAGATTAATTGAATAAAATGTGTGTTTTTACAAGTGTGCTGAAATCATATTGCGCTGCACTGACTGTTATTACAAAGGGAAAGCGCGGTGCTCGCTTTCTGTGTCATTCATTCACAATAAAAGTTGTTGTTTTTCTTAAGATTTTGTGAGTACTTCATACTTCACATTGACAAAATGTATTTTTAAACCTAGTTATTTTACAATGTTTAATATTTAGTCAAAAACGAAGTGAAAAACGATTAGAGGAAATGGCTGATATTTGCGCAAATAAATGCTACTTTGCCGCCACCTGCTGGTTAAAGTGGTAATTATTGTCTTTTTTAATTTTTAAATAAGTGTTTTCTATCAAATGTTGAATTTCCTACATTTTCAAACGTTCGGTTTTACAATGGGGACAATCTCAGAAGGATGAACAAATAATGTTTGTGGTCATCACATTAAAAATAACATTTGAAGTGCTGGGGGAAAATGCGTGTGCGTGTCTAATTACAGACAGCGTTTTTAAACGGTCCTAATAGCTTCGTCTTTATTGGCAAATTAGGCAAAGGTGATAACTGCATTAAAATATGAATACAACATTAAAAAGTCCACCATTGATGGTTTTATGTCGATGAACAACGACTACAGAATGAACAGCAAACAGTTCACCGGAAATGCCCGAGCTGGCTTAACGACAACCAGGAAGTAACCGCCTGCATATAGTCCATTGGCCTCATCTGATTGGCTGCTGACTGAGCTAATGCAAATAATTACAAATGCGCCATTATGATGCACTTTTTTTCCTCAGGGTAAACAGACTCTAAAACGGTCATAAATCATGTTTACTTAATAAGAAGAATTGATGTTCATTGGTCAAGTATGTTGCACTTACCAAAAAATCTGGTGGAAACGGGAAATTTCATCTTTTATGTTCACCCAAACTGTATTTATTTGGATTAAAATACAGCCAGAAAGGTAATATTGTGAAATATTATTACAATTTTAAAGATATAGCCTATACTTTAATATATTTTAAAATATAATGTGTTCCTGTGATGGCAAAGCTGGCTTTTCAACAGCCATTATTTACAATACAAATAACGTTACTCAAGTAGCATTTCATATTATTATCAATGTTGAACAGTTGCGCTGCTTAATATCTCCCCCCCCTATATTTTTGATATTTATTTTTGCTATGAGCAAACACATTTGAATTGATATTTGAAAAAATCGTTGTGTGGAAACTTGGTAGGCAGGATTGAATAAATGTTTATGTCAGTCAGTGTTCTGGCAGAATTGAATAAATGATTAAATTAGACGAGAAATTTTCTTAATATTAGTTGCAGTTAAGCAAATCAAAATCTTATTTTTTAAATGGTCCCCTGCACAATTCAGCCAAATTTACAGTATAAATTTAAATATAGCCTACAGTATAAGATTATTGATTTTTTTTTTTTTTTTTTCTTAAATGATGTGTTGTTAATACGTCCAATGCGCGTACAGATAGCCTACTCTATGGTTAGTGGACAGCTTGGCCTTGTATGAGATACGGTGCAGGTCGGGTGCTTGTTTTTGATACATCTAATTAAAAATGGCTTTTCACTTCATCCCTCCTCCACGTGGTGTATGGGAACAGAGGCGGGGGTGAAAGGGGGGTATTGTGCGGAGCGGCAATGGATCCTGGGGGTGAGGAGAGAGAAAGAGATGCCCACTCAACTGTGTCCAGGTCGCCATTGTTGGAAATTCCCTTCCCATTCAATGCATTTTAAATAGAGCTCCGAATATTCGTACGCACCGACAAAGTGAGCGAGCCGCAGGGGGTCTTTACTCCAGGAGCCCGTGCAGTTATAGTCTATAAGCCGCTTGACGCATCGCATCCCATCACCTTCCTCATCATCTCCCTCAAATCTTTACTATTATCTTTTTTATTTATATTTATTTATTTAGGATTATTATTAGGCTATACATTTTTTAACAACTTTCTCATCTGGCATATTTTTTTTTACATTAACCTACAGTATAGCATAGCCTAATCATCCTACAGCCTATCACTTTCTCAATAATACTAGTCTATATTTTCTTGAGGTAGCCTGAAAAAAGTTACAATCTTTATTTATTTATTTATGTACCTTTTTGAGAATCAGAAAATTTGCAATGTCGCCTAGCCTATTTAAATTTCCCATAAATCTTAGTAGACCATACCAATACAAAAGGTCTCATTGGGCGCGCTAAATGAAGTGCAGTCATTAAGTTGTTTAAAACAGACAGATGATGTAAGACCCTTGAGGGATATTAACTTGTTTTTTGCATAAATTACAAGTGTAAATGTAGATATTAAACGTCAGGAAATTTCGTATTGACGCATATTGATAAAACTCAGCCGTCTAAATTACTAGAGAGCTGCTTTAGCATTAAGAGAAACGCAAAAGAGGGAGAAAGAAAGAAAAAGAGACGGTGTTCCGCACCATTGAAATGCAAATGTAAGAACAAGGAGAGATTGTATTTTTGTGTGAGTGTGTGTGTGTGTGTGTGTGTCTTTGGAGAGGAGGGGAGGGGGGTCCGCAGAGTGGACAAGTTTGAGAAAGAAGGGACTTGTTGAGGAAAAACAGCCACACACGCACTCGCCAGTTCACACAGCAACAGCGGACGACGTCACGGTCCGCTTCAGCAGTCCACGCGAAGTTTAA
>RJVU01042551.1:1228372-1317602 GCA_003731715.1 Anabarilius grahami
TTTTAACCGATGTCGGTGCTGTTTTAACGCGTCCTGCAAGGTGGATTATTGGCGAACAAGGGGGTTCGGTATTTATTTATTCACAACCAGTCTTCCCATAACTTACAACTTGTTGGTTGATGCCCTTAACTCTCACCGTCTGCTCGTGAATCATGTCACGCCGGAAGCAGAAACGGCCCCAACAGCTTGTTAACGCGGACCCCGGGGGCACGCGCTTGATGCTGCAAGGTGAGGAAATCATTCCTTTGTTAATTATTTGTTACCCTAGACTAATTGATAGTTATGTTTAATGTTTAAAAACTCTGGGTTAATAAAAAGGTTTTTCTGAACAATTTTACATAGAGCACCTGTTACCCGAATAATATTTTATATATAAGTTTTATTCATTGCTTAAAATGGGCTCTACTATCACCTGAAGTGTTGTGATACAGGTTAAAATGCACTAGAGTGTTTGGCCCTCTACTCAGTGAGCCATTGTTTAAGAGCTTCAGCAAACAGCTCACATTTCTACCATGACCTAACTTTTTTTTTTTAAATAAATAGGCCTAGTTTACTGACATTTCACCACTAAAAATGTCTGCAAAATGTGTTATATGGAAAGACATAGCCAGAGGGCTGGTCTAAAGGTGTTCAGCCGTATGGCCGATCATTATATTGACATGAATCACTCAGGGGCCATAACTGCTTTAGCTTTTTAGTAACTTCAATCCACCAAGAAACTTGCAGCATAGTCAGTTTGATTGCTGGGGGTCTTTTATGCATTTAGATGAGTCTCCTATTCAGTCTGAATAAGGTGCAGGCAAGGGGGAGGGGACAAAGGGGGTGTTTGGGTAAAGATTAATCTCTTCTCACTCTATTCTGTCCTCTTCTCCCTTATTCTCTCTCTCATGTTTCCATGTGCTCCTCTTTTCTGCTCCTACCGTGTTCCCCCCTTCCCACTCCCTTGCCTCTATTCACTTTGTACCTCTGCTCAGTTGGGGGTTCCACTGTTAGAATACAGAGAGGAGAAAGAATGCACCGTTGCGTGCATGCATGGGAGGGAAAAAAGTTAGCCAAGGAATCTTAAAGATACAGCACCTTTGTGATTTGATTTCTATAGCTTTTGGCATGAACAGGTAGTATGTTGTGAGGGGATTTCTCAGGGTTTAGCATTTCTGGGCATTTCAGTAGATCTGATTCCACAGGTCTGTGTACAGTCATTTAGGGTATCAGTATGCCACAGAGAGTTAAAATAGTTTGTCTGTCAGTCAACCCACTATTTTCCCAACCCCCTTCTTCTAGTTCTTTTTCTCCGCTCAAGATTCTAAAAGAATTTGACCTTAGAGCTCATGAGGTTAGGTCATCTAGCCAATCAGAGCACATGGACAGTGCCCAAAACCTTTTCTATGCCCTAACCTCTGACCCTGTGTAGGGTCAGGGGGAAGGGTGAATAGAGAGATGAAAGATGTAGTTGATGGACAGAGGGTTGGGTTAAGAGGGGTTGTGGGTTGTTGTGGTGATATCTATTGTCCTTTAAAAAGCGTTGCAATAGCTGCAAGGTGGTTAGTGAGTTGTGGCAATAGTGACGACAGAAGACGTGAGCATGGTATATGAAGGTTGTGATTTAAGGGTGAAAGATCATTAAGAATGCGGAATGACGAGTGGAGTGGTATTCAGCGTTTTGTGAAAGAAAACTGTTGACAAAGGAGTTGGCCTATAATATGAAGCCTTTCTGTATAGAACTCAACTGTAAACAATTCATATATAAACTAAATTATGAAATAATACAACAATGCTATAGCAATATAATGTTTTTAAATAATTGTAATTGTCTGAGGATAAATACTATATTTGTATAAACCTTTTCTTAATTTTCTCTTTTTTCCAGACGACCAGCTTCCAGTGAAATCTCCATCCACCTCTCTTGCCTCTGAAGCTACCTCATCATCTTCCTCTTCCTCTCCTACATCCCTTCAGGACTGTCAGCCTCCTTTGGCCCCAAGACCGTCTCCTGGTGGGCTTCATGCTCCCTCGCTCCCCAACGAGAGCTCATCTCCTCCCCACTGGCCAAATCACATTGCCTCATATTCCACATCACTGCCTAATGCACACTCATCTCTCTCTCCGGACTTCCCACACCCTTCTCTGTCCTCACAGACTCACTCTCCTCCTCCTGGCCAGCAGAAATCCACTCATATTCCATCTCATCAGCCCCTGTCCACTGTGACGTCCCCACCGATGGGTATTTCTGCAACCACCACTACCTCCTCTTCCTCCTCTTTATCGTCTTCATCATCGCTGGGTGCCCCACCACATCAAGGAAGCCCTAGTCCCATCCACCAAACTCCTTTGTCACCTTCAGAGCAACTTCAGGTGCCTCCGACCCTCGCTGTACTATTGGAGGAGCTTAGGGTCCTGCAGCAAAGACAGATTCACCAAATGCAGATTACAGAAGAGATCTGCAGGCAGGTGCTGCGTCTAGGTGGTATGGTCAGTGCCCAAGATGCACCTCAGGGATCCGTGGAGGGTCAACAGAGAGATACAGGCTCTAGCTCCCCACGTAATACTGTCTCTGGTGCCTCTTTAATTCCCCAAGCTCCTGCATCCAAGCCCAACCTATCTCACACTAATGGAACTAGAGCTCCTTATTCCACAACTTCATCTTCAATATCTTCCTCATCTTCCTCATCTTTAGTCACCTCTTCAGCCTCTATGCACCCTCTCTCTCTAACGCTTGGACTTCCACCTCGTTACCTCAATGAAAAGTCTCCCAACACCTCAATCAGTCATGGCAATGGTGTGAATTTCTCAACTCATCCCTTGCCCACGGTCAGCCTCTCCCAGGACCAGCTATCTCTCAGTTCCACTATTAGTACGTCAAATGGATCTTCAAGCTCCTCTTCAGGCCGCCAACAGCACATCTGCCGTTTCTGTGGGAAGGTTCTAAGCAGCGACTCCTCCCTACAGATCCATCTGAGATCCCACACCGGTGAGCGCCCGTACCAGTGTCCAGTCTGCCTCAGTCGCTTCACTACCCGCGGCAACCTCAAAGCCCACTTCCTTCGTCACCGTGAGCAAAATCCTGAGCTGTCACTTTCGCTCTTACCACCTGCTCTGTCCGAGCAGAGCCAATTAGGATCTGGCTCAGGGCCATCACAGAGGCGCAGAAAACGTCGAGCTGAGGATGAGGAACCTTTTGGGGTTAAGGGTAGTGTAGGTGTGCCAGACAGTTTAGCCCTGAGTTTCCTATCTGGGTCATCTCATCCATCTCCCTCCTCCCTACCATTGCCACCCAGTGTTGATCTGGCCCTGCTTTCCACCGCCCACTCTTTGCTACAGCTTAACCGTGCCTCGGCTGCAGCCGCAGCCTCCGTTTCCACAAGTGTGCAGTCGTCATCTTCATCCATCACCTCCTCTGCCATGAACAGTCAATTTAAAGGTGCAAAGCAGCAGAGGTTTGATGAGAATACACCACCACACTCCACCTTACATCCTGGTTCTCCATATTCCCAGCTGGCACATCTTCCGAAGATTCTCTTCCCATCAGGTCCCTCTGCTCACCATCCTAGCCTTGCCCTTCTTCGCCCTCCTCACCTTCCCTCCCCTCACCTCCCACTTACCTTCCCTTTCTCCTCTTACCCCAAACCTCAAAACTCCTCTTCTCCATCCTCCTCTCCATCTTCATCCTCTGCCACCTCTGACACCTCCAAGCTGCAGAGACTGGCGCAGAAGTTAGAGAAGCAGCCTCTCCCAAAAAGCACCAATGAAGGCCAGGTGAACTGCAATACTCAGGCTAATGACATATCCACAACCTCCAACACTAATGCTATCTCAGCTTACAGGAGGGAGATGATGGCAGCCTTAGGTCTGAACCCGAATCCCAGCAGTGAGCCGACTAGCCAAGAGCTCCAAGGGTCAACTGCCTCCTCTTTGGTCCCTAATCAGTGTGGGGTGTGCCTCCGTGTCCTCAGCTGCCCAAGGGCCTTACGTCTCCACCAGGCCACTCACTTAGGTGAACGTCCATTCCCCTGCAAACTCTGTGGCCGCTCCTTCTCCACAAAGGGAAGTCTAAGGGCTCATTTAGCCACTCACAGAGCACGTCCAGCCAATGCACGTGGCCAGAACTCATGCCCACTCTGTCAGCGCAAGTTTACCAATGCCGTAGTACTGCAGCACCACATTCGCATGCATCTGGGCGGCCAATTACCTCCAGAAGGTAACGGGGACCTGCAGTCAGAGGAAGACTCTGGTCAAATGGATGGAGTTTCCTTACCCAAGACCCTTCAGTCCCTTCCTCTCAATATGAGCATGTCTTCCTCTGCCAGCTTACTGGAGTCTGGTGCTAGCCTAAGAAATGCTACATCAGGTGATGCAGACCAGATCATGGAGTCAGATCAAGATCCCTATGACAAAACACCTGAGACTAGTCCAACCCTCACCCTGGAGAAGCAGGACCCCTCCAAAGAAAAAAGCCCACCTGACAATTCCATAGCCTCAGATGAGAACCATTATGGCACAGTCCATCACAGCAAGTCTCAAGTTGTCCATGGCTCTGCAGAAGAGGATGAAGACACACCTTTATCTCTCTGTACCAGGACCAACTCCCAAGACACCTTGTTTGATAAAAAATGGCACAATGGGCCTTCGCATCACACGGTGATCAGTGGGCCAAATCCTAGTTTAAACTCTGAAGCTCTCAATCTGTCACCTGCCCTAACTCCACCCTCCAGCCCAGGGTTGTCCACTGAGTCAAAATCAGACCAAAGCAGTGAGCAGACAACACTTCATGTGAATGGAATTGACCATGTTCTGGAACCCAATGATGGTGACTCTCACTCAGCCACAGAGAATGCTTCTTTGCACTCTAAAATTCCTGACAGAGCCGTAGAGCAGAAGCTAAAAGCTGAGGATGCACTAGAAACCAAAATGGAGGAGTCTGCAGAAGAGGATCAAAGGACAGAGAGAGAAAAGACCGAAATGACATCATCAGAGACTCCTGTGCCCCTTCCACAACCGCAGCGCTCTGAGAAACCTTACAGCTGCACAGAGTGTGGAAAAGAGTATGCTAGCCGCAGTGGATTGAAGGTACAGAGATTGTGTATTTTAAAAAGGTGGATTATGTTAGATGACATTTTATCCATTAAATACTTATGAACTTCTTGTGATATTGTTTATGTGAAAAACAAGACTTCTAATTATTGTGTGTTTCAACAGGGGCATATGAAAATCCACAGCGGGAGTATGAATCAGTTGGCCAGTACTGCATCCTTACAGTCCTCTGAGGGAAAAGTCATGGAACGTACAGAGGAGTCAACCCATCGAAAACTGAGAGGAGAGGATGCTAAAAATTTGTCAGAGGAGAGTACAGATAAACTGTCCTTGACTGAGCATCCGGTGTCTGACAGAGACGACAGAACTGAAGACACTGCTTAAAAGAATGTGATTAGTTAGGTTTTAGCACTATTCTTGTTTACTGATTTCTATGACAACTTTTCTCAAATTTGTGGTTAGGAGTAGTTTTTAATTGTTTGATATTGTAGAATGGTAGTGAATCAGTCCATATGTAATAGTAGTGCCTTTTCATGAAGACAATTAAATCATATTGATAAAGACTTCATAAGTCTTTCGACTTCAAATATCAGGATGCACCGAAATTGGATCTTGAAAATAGTATTTGTGTATAACAAATGACAAGCAAATTAATTTAAGTGCAATTTCAGAAATCAATTTGGAATTCCAGGATATACATACAAATACTTTTAAAACATTAAAAAACGTGCAAACTCGAGGAAAAAAGGGACTGACCTGATGTGTGAGATGAGAGAGGATGTGGGATCATACCAAATCCGATGTGCAGCTGAATGTAAATATCCTTTTTGTTTTATGTACCCTGTTTTTATCTTCTTTCATGCTGCTGTTCTTTGTAGGTGTTTCTCTAAATAGCTGCACTATATCTGTGACTGCTGAAACTCTTATTGACAAGGGAGGTTTATAATAACAATGATGGAATAGAAATGCTGAGAGTCATATTTTTTTTCTGCCCGATCAATGCCTGTTCTTCAACCTTCTTGATGTAGTGGTTTGGAAGTATTGAGTTTTATTTTATTTTGATTATTAAAAACAGCAAATCAGATCAGTTCTCACAATGCTGTAGATGAGAAAAAGCAGCTCAAAATTTGCAAACATTTATGCATTATTTTCTGTTATCTTGAAGGTTGTTGGCCCTGTTGAACACTGTTTTGTAAATTTATTGGATGTAATGTGGTCCTAACTTGTCAAAGAGAGAAATAAAGTCAGAATGAATGTTTCACAATTAGTTCTGTTATTTTAATTGCATTGAACACAAAATTTCTACTTGTAAAGCTATTTTCAGCATCCTGTGAGGCATTTTTTTGTTTTTGTTCCATTAGGTTCTACATTCCTGAGCAATTGTCTTCATTCATCCCCCTTTTCTGAAAAGTCTGTTTCTTTTAATATGTTTAGTTCCCCAGTTTGATGGTGTGCATGTTGATGGCTGTATGTGAGTATGTTCTGTATGTGTGTATGTTGTGTGTGTGTGTGTGTTTGTTTGTTCACACACACACACGCACATACACATATACTTGTGTAATGTGATTGAGTGTGCAGCTGTACAGACTTCACTCCCTCCCCTCAAACACCCTCTCGCTTTCTGTGTCATGCTCTCTTTCATATGCTTGCTCTTTCATTTTCTCTTTCATTCTTTGCTTTTTTCACTCTCACATTCAAGGTCGCAGCATGATATTTCAGACTTCATGTCTATCTATTTGNGGAAGCTCTAATCCTTGCACAATGTCCCCCCTCATCCCCCCGAGCGTCTCTGAGCGGGATGAAGGGGAGGTGGAGACCGATCCGGCCAGCTGTCCCTAAAATGGCTCCTAATCCTGCCTCTGCCAGGCCCTTGAAACCATGACAACCTGTAACCAAGGAGAGAAATTTTGAGGTTGAGAGGGAGACGAACAATGAGCCAGAAACGAGGCATGTGGTAGAAGTTTGTCCACATGCATTCAGGAAGGGATAAAGACATGTCTCAATCAAAAATAAGGAAATCTTCCAAAGACAATGCCAAATATGCCAGAATGTAGTACCTTAAGAGGCAAAAAAGCAGCAGGATTGATGAACAGTTCTTCAATGAGCAGTTGTCAAAGATATTTCAAAGATTGCTAATTTATTAAATCAATGGATGAAAAGTAAAGCTTCTTTTCACAGACTCAACAGTACATGTGGCACATAAACCAGTTATCCCGATATTATATTTGTTAATAATTGTACAACTAAATTCTATTTTATTATATATATATGTATATAGCCTATGTTTATTTTAACTTTTAATATGTAGATTTACACATTAATTTAGTAATTAATGTGTATTTTAGAAAACATCTTGTAAACAAGTTCCAAAAATAGCTAAATACTAACTAAAATTTATTTAAAAATATAGTTGCAATCATAACATAGATCATTTTAAAGTGTAATGAAAGTACTAAAGTAGTAGTAGTAGTAAAAACGACAACAATGGGAAAGTGTTTCCTTTGCAAGTCAGGAAAAACAGATATGGTGTAATATCCTATTTTGACCGCACGATGGCGATACATGTACAGGTGTGCCGTGAATTATCCAAATCCAATGTCCCGCTTTTAAAACAGTGACAGTAAGCGAATGCTATAAGATCATCGTATTTTATGTTTTTTTCATTCATTTATTCATTAATTCATGTAGATGACACCGGTGCCTGTTGTCACACGTTTTACACCATATGGCCTAGCCTATTTCTCAGGGTATGTTTATTTATTTTTAAATCCGTTTCTATAAATCAGTGTTTGTTTACTAGGCTATTACAGTAGCTTATTTATTAATATTTTGAATTAGCTTTCATTTTTAAATTTTTTTTTTTAATTGTATTAGTTTTTAAAAATATCTTATAGCTTTATTTAATATTTCAGTAGCCTATAGCCTTCTTCAGTATAGTACTTCAAATTAAACATATTTATTTCAGTTAGTCGCGAAGGCAACATTTCTAATTTTCATTTAGGTTTCTACGTTTTTCATATAGGCTATGTTTTATTTTATTTCAGCTTTCAATTTCAATCACCGAAAAGTATTTTAATAGTTTTAGTTAACAACAACAACAACTAGCTTACCATAATGTCTCGACAACAAAATATCTTTCATTTTGAGATCGGGTTAGCTGGTATTTATCAAATGTTCAGCCAGACACACATTATAATGGTTCAACAGTTTAGAGAGCTGCGATCCATCCCTTTTCTCCTCCCCTTACGCGCTGTGTGTTTGTATCTCTGTTTGACTGAGAGCAGAAGTTCATCAATCTACTCCAAACGTCTCTAACAACGCACGAGCTGAACGGAAGGGAACTCGAGCGTGAGCCGTGACAGAAGACCATATGACTCACAGGGCGAAATAACATGAACTCCGCATTGACTTAAATCGTGTCTACGAAAATGAACTGCAGATAAAGCACCAGTACAAGCTGCATCCTGATGCCACTTCAGCACCTGGAGGAAAAGGTAATGCAGAACCATTCTTCCCAGCTCTTCTGTCCTTACTGAGGTCATTGCCGTCAGAATTATTTCAACGCGCTTTGATTCACACAGACCTCATTATAAAATGCATATTGTATAGTTACAGGTTTTATATGGGAAAGATGTAAGTTTACATGAATGCATTATCAATATAAACCTTTTATTCTTAAAAATGTATGTTAAGTATTATACTGCACGTAGATTCTATACAGTTAGTTTCTGAGGAAAATAATTTAAGGCTTAGGCTGTAACCTTGAGTGATTTTGTTTTATAGTTGTTTTTTTATCAGAGGGCTTATCAGCACGTCCTGAACCTTGCTCTCCTGTCCCTAAAGATCTTGCATTGGAGAGGCTTTTTAATTATCACGTGCGGTAATTGCCTACTGTCCACCCACTCAGCTCAGCTCTTTAATCATCCTCTCTATCTCTTTTTTTCTTTCCTGAATGCAACTTTCTTCTTTTGCGATAAGACCTTCCTCACCATTACACAGGGCAATTCATCAGATCTGCTGAGTTAGTGTGTGAAAGGTGGGAATGATTCTAAGGTCTAAGTGGATGTGCAACTATTTTCATTTCTAAATTTGAAAATGTCTTTTTACAAAATTTCAAATTTGAATTGAAACAGTCAAGAATTCTGCAGCTCTAATGTGTAAAATTCCCATTTGCTTCCTTTTCAGATTTCAGGATGTCATTAAGTCTTATTAGATAACCTATGCCAAAAATCATGCCTTGTCAGGATATAGTTTGTCAAAGTCAGCATCAATAGCTCTCAACTTTGAGCTTCAAATATACAAGCTGTCAATTAACTAGACATGTCCCTGTAGGTGCATTTTTTATATCACGTGAAGATGTTTCGCAGCATGTGCTCTTGAGCGTAGCTCTTTTGAGTCCGTTGAACCTTGAGGAGCATGTGACAGATCAGCATGCTGACTCCCCAAGAAGTCTCTATGCTAAAAGTGAGAGAGAGAGAGAGTTGAATTGGACTTGACATATTAAAAATCCCTCCACTTGGTCTTGGTTGACTAGAGATCAGGTGGATCAATGTCCACGTCAGAGATGGTGATTGAGTAAGCGGTTGGCTTAGACACACAATCCTGTCTCTCGCAGTAAGGAATGGGTGTTTTTCTTACATGTAGACCTCTTTCTCCTGCTCTGTGTTTACACACCTTTAAAAAGCCATTTGCCAAGACGTCTAATGGATCAGTAATAGCCATATGTACATTTAAAAAGCAAGAGTGTGTATGTAAGCTCTTTATTATTGCCCTGTTTCTTTGGAGATTATTATATGTGCATGCATGTGTGTGTGTTTGTATAAATACTGAACACACTCCTTCTATCTTCCCCAGATGTCACCTGAAGATCTCAAGAACTAGCTGGGAACTTTTCAGATCTTCTTGAAACTCTTGTAACTGACTGTATGTTTAGACAGTCTTATTTGTATCATACAATCTATTAAAACGATGGCATCCTACAGTCCTGCACCAACAGAAGAGCCGTCCTCAGAGGTATCGAATGGAGACCTGAAGGCAAGCGGCTCGCAGGAGTCCATGAAACTGAAAAAAGAAATATCTTTGCTCAATGGCGTGTGTCTCATTGTGGGAAACATGATCGGCTCCGGGATCTTCGTCTCACCCAAAGGCGTACTGATGTATAGCGGCTCCTACGGGTTATCTCTGGTAGTGTGGACAATCGGTGGGATCTTCTCTGTGTTTGGGGCGCTCTGCTATGCCGAGCTCGGAACTACCATCACCAAGTCGGGGGCCAGCTACGCCTACATCCTGGAGGCCTTTGGGGGCTTTTTGGCATTCATCCGTCTATGGACTTCACTTCTGATCATCGAGCCCACCAGTCAGGCTGTGATAGCCATCACTTTCTCCAACTACATGGTGCAGCCCATCTTCCCAACGTGTATAGCGCCCTACATAGCCAATCGTCTGCTGGCTGCAGCCTGCATCTGTGAGTTGGTGTGTGTGGATTTGTGTGACTGTATTTGGGAGGTGCTTTTGTAGATTATCTGTGAAGGTTTGTGTACTTCAAGAACATAAATTGATCTAAGAAGGTTAAAAGGAATAGTTCACCCAGAATAATTTACCCACCATTCCAAAACCTTTTATTTTATTCATTTAATTGCTTCTGTGGAACACAGAATGAGACATTTTAAAGAGAATACACTACCGTTCAAAAGTTTGGTGTCAGTAAGATTTTTTAAAAAGAAAATAATACTTTATTCAGCAAGGATGCATTAAATTGATCATAAATGCGGTTCTTATGAACTTTCTATTCATAAAAGAATCCTGAAAAAATATATCATGGTTTCCACGAAAATAGTAAACAGCACAACTGTTTTCAACATTGATAATAATCAGAAATATTTATTGATCACCAAATCAGCAAATTAGAATGATTTCTGAAGGATCATTTGACAATGAAGACTGGAGTAATGATGCTGAAAATTCTGCTTTACCTTCACAGGAGTAAATTCAATTTTAAAATATATTAAAATAGAAAAACAGTTATTTTAAGCTTTAAAGGGTTAGTTTACCCAAAAATGAAAATTCTGTCATTAATTACTCACCCTCATGCCGTTCTACACCCGTAAGACCTTCGTTCATCTTTGGAACACAAATTAAGATATTTTTGATGAAATCCGATGGCTCAGCGAGGCCTGCATAGCCAGCAAGATAATTAACACTTTCAGATGCCCAGAAAGCTACTAAAAACATATTTAAAACAGTTTATGTGATTACAGTGGTTCAACCTTAATATTATAAAGCGACGGGAATATTTTCTGTGCGCCAAAAAAACTAAATAACGACTTTCCAACAATATCTAGTGATGGGCGATTTCAAAACACTGCTTCCTGAAGTTTTGAAGCTTTACGAATCTTTTGTTTCGAATCAGTGGTTCGGATCGTGTATCAAACTGCCAAAGTCACGTGAACCATTGAAATTACGAAAAACTTATGACGTAACCACGTGACTGAAATCACGTGACTTTGGCGATCTGAACCACTGATTCGAAACAAAAGATTTGTAAAGCTTCGAAGCTTCATGAAGCAGTGTTTTGTAATCGCCCATCACTAGATATTGTTGAAAAGTTGTTGCAGTCACATGAACTGTTTTAAATACATCTTTAGTAGCTTTCTGGGCATTGAAAGTGTTAATTGTCTTGCTGGCAATAGAGGCCTCACTGAGCCATCGGATTTCATCAAAAAATATCTTAATTTGTGTTCTGAAGATGAACAAAGGTCTTACGGATGTGGAATGACATGAGGGTGAGTAATAAACAATTTTCCTTTTTGGGTGAACTAACCATTTAATATTTCACAATATTACTGTTTTTACTCTTTTTTATTTAAAAAAATTCAGCCTTTTGGTGAGCATAACATACTTCTTTCAAAAGCATTAAACCTTACTGACCCCAAACTTTTGAACAATCATGTGTTTTGCCACTCTGAATCAATTTATATTTCAGTCCGTATTTCTGCATCGACTGAATGTTTGTTGGTTGCACTTCAATTTGAAAGAGTGCGTGAACAGAAGGAAGTGGGTAGTGGGTTAACATTACACAAACATAAACACAGTTGCTACATTTTCCATAGACAGGAAGAGTGAAGAGTGATTGAAGTGGCATAAAACATAATGAGCAATATATTGAGTTCAAAAGACACTCACAAAAAATGTTCTATGGTATCATAGATTTCATAGATTTATGAAAGGGGAGAAAACAGCATTAGAGAAATATGACATCATAAGAAATAATGAAACCCTGTCAGTATTTAATGTTGAATGGAAAAGGGAAGAAGAAAATAATGAGTCAGGCAAGTGCTGCTGATGTTGAGGGTTTATTTCACGTGATTAGTCTCGCTCAGCACAGACATGCACAATAGCACAAAAACTGCAAGCTGATCCAGAAAGTGACAATTGAACTGGCAGTTCTTCAAATGCTCCGGAATTTTGAAATCTGAGAAAAAAAAAATTTGTATCACTTCAAATAATCAACACATCACATAATGTAGATCAGTGGTTAATCTAGATCAACCCTGGTCCTGTGGCCCCCGAACAACACATTTTAGCTGCGTCCCAATTCAGAGGCTGCATCCTTTGAATGCGGCCTACAAATGCATTCTTCTTTCCCTGGGCCATGAAGGATAGAAAGATTCATTGTGTGCCAATGACAACTGGATTTTTTGAGAGAAAATGCCGGATTACACCGGATAACCCATAAGTTTTGGGTTTCATTTTACCCGAATATCTAACAATACAATTTTTTTTTTTTTTTTAAACAAACTTTAGACCTTTTTACAAAGACCTGGGCTCACAATGCTTTTGGGAAACGGACATAGGACACAGGAGAAGAAAGTTCAACACTCTTGCTTGAGAAATCAAAACAAAAAAATGAAAAACAAATGTGATGTTTAACTAAAGTCATTTTTTGCTTATTAGTACGGTTGAATTGGATCATCGAAGGTCAGCAGCAAAGACATTGGTTAATAAAGTGAGATTAAATGGGCCCAGTTTCACAGACAGGGCTTAGATTTAGCCAGGATTAGGCCTTAGTTCAATTAGGATATTTAAGTAGCTTTTATAAACGTGCCTTAGAACATCACTGTTTTTCATCTTGAGACAAAACAATGGCACTGACATATTTTAAGATATGTCAGTACAAGTTGCTTTCAGTTAAAACAGCTCAAACCTGCGTTTTAGTCAGACTTGACTTAAGCCTGCACCCGGGGGAAAGTATATTTGTGTTATTTAACATATTTAAGAGATTAGTTTACTTTAAAATGAAAATTAGCCCAAGCTTTACTCACCCTCAAGCCATCCTAGGTGTATATGGCTTTCTTCTTTCTGATGAACACAATCGGAGTTGTTTTAAGAAATATCCTGACGCATCCAAGCTTTATAATGGCAGAGAATGGGAAACAATGAGTATGAAGCTCAAGAAAGTGCATCCATCCACATCCATCCATCATAAACATACTCCACACAGCTCTGGGGGGGTTAATAAAGGCCCTCTAAAGCAAAGCAATGCGTTTGTGTAAGAAAAACATCCATATTTAACAAGTTATAAAGTAAAATATCTAGCTTCTGCCAGACCACCTTCCGTATTCAACTTACGAAAAAAGTGTAAAACTCTCACAGTTCAAAACGCTTACGCTACGTCCTACGCCTACCATATACAACTTAGGAAGAATGTGTAAACTGCTGTCGCATCAGTTACGCTTTTTTTCGTAAGTTGAATATGGAAGGTGGTCTGGCAGAAGCTAGATATTTTACTTTATAACTTGTTAAATATGGATATTTTTCTTACACAAAAACGCATCAATTAAATTCAGAAGGCCTTTATTAACCCCCCGGAGCCGTGTGAAGTACGTACGTTTATAATGGATGGATGTGGGTGGAAACACTTTCTTGAGCTTCATACTCGTTGTTTCCCTTTCACTGCCATTACAAAGCTTGGATATTTCTTAATATAACTCTGATTGTGTTCATCAGAAAGAAGAAAGTCATATACACCCAGGATGGCTTGAGGGTGAGTAAAGCTTGGGGTAATTTTCATTTTAAAGTGAACTAATCCTTTAAATATTGCAGTTTTGTATAATATTCTGAGTCTGCATTTCACAGTTTTTATTCATTTTGAGGAATACTGAATGTTTTTGTGCAAGTAAGATGAGTAAATGCCTACTCACATTTAGTCTAGAACTACAACAACCATCATGTTCACACAGCGCACACAATGCCTCTGCCCTTACTCCTTATTTCTCTAAACATGGGGACTGGAGAGGCGCCAGTCAATACATGGAAAAACAAGGAACTTGAGTTACTTGTTTGAAAAAGTAACTCAGATATTTTGTTGTAAATTTAAAAGTTGTGCGTTGCTTTACTAGTTACTTGAAAAAAGTAATCTGATTACGTAACTCACGTTACTTGTAATGTGTTAACACCAAAAAGGTCCAAGGTGAACATATTTAGACAGGTTGTGAACCCTGTTTTGTTTTCAGACAGTTGAATAAAACTTTCAAAATAGTCTAGTACAAACATTACTGCTGCTCATCAACAGCACCTGTCACAGTTGCTAGGCAAGAGCAATCCTCCGTAGGCTTTAACGTCCCATTCAACAATGCTCGGTTCGACCTTTGCTTTGTCTGGCTTTTGAAGTCCATGTTCTTTGAAGCATACAGCCTCTGAATTGGGACATGCTTTTTTATGCCCCCCTAATCAACCACACCTGATTCAGGTCATCAGCTTATTACAGAGACTTCATGACCTGAAATAGGTGTGTCAGACAAAGGAGACATTAAAAATCTGAGAAGCGGAGTAAAAAATATTGACTTTCATATACATATTACACCCACAAATCTAATTTAAGTTCATCAGAGTGCAACACACATGCACGCTTCATTGAGAGATAAGAAGCATTCCCAAGAACTTGCTGATTTCTGGAAGGTAAAGTCCTCCTGATTATCAATCTTGCCCATATGACTAATAGAGCCAAAAGGACATTGAGAGAGAACGAGAACAGTAGTTGTTACAGTAGACACATCTGGAATCTTATGCCAGAGACACACTTTTGATCTCTTTCCTTACAAATACAATGTGTATTTTCTTCTGTGTTTATCTCTTTTCTAAGGGACAATAATACAATGTTAATATTATTGGTATTTGTCCTATAGTAGTAGTTCACCCAAAAATGAAAATTCTGTTATCATTTGCCCATGTCTTTCCAAACCTGTATCACTTACTTTCTTCTGCAGAACACAAAAGAAGATATTTTGAAGAATATTAGTAACTAAGCAGTTTTAGTGACCATTGACTTCCATTGTATGAACAGAAAAAACAAACAAAAACACTGACATTTCTCAAAATATCTTTTATTTTATTTTATGTTCCACAGGAATGTCAGACCAGTCTACTGTGGGTGAGTAAATGATGACAGAATGTTCATTTTTGGGTGAACTATCCCTTTAGGTATACAAAATATTTACATTCAATCATCAAGCCCATCTGAAATAAAATTTAATGACATAATAACATGGACATATTCCACAAAAAAAGAAATATCTTCCTGAGACCCAGAAAAAAAAGTTTTTGTATTTTTTTCACGTCATTACGTTGTTTAGAGCATAAGAAACAAATTATTTAAATTTTTTATATTCATATGTTATGCTATGTCCTCTGTAGTGGACACCAGGACTAAGTTGTTTAAAAAATAAAATGACATGAAATTACATGTATAGGCAAAAACAATAGGATTTTTTTTTTTCACCAATCAATTTTTTAGGCTTCAGGATTTTTTTTTTTTTACCAAACTTTGTTTAAAGAAGATTCTCAACTATGTTATGAAAGATATAATGGAATTAATTGATATACCATTTTACTTTATGCAATATGTGGCTAAAATAGACATATATGTTTTTTCCCATTCAATACAATGCATCTATACACTGTATCTAATTTGCATATTAATGTGTTCTTGGGGCAACATGTGATGAAAAAAGAAGTGTAATAATGGGAGTAATAATTGGCAAAACATTTTTAATAATAATATCTAATAATTAATAGGAATATTGATATATAATTTATTTCTCTATTCACTTGTTGTGTCTCCCAAAATGCCTGATAAACATGATTTAAGTCCTGGTGTCCTCTACAGTATACAATCAATGTCCTGTTTCGTAACAGAAAGTAATATTTTAATTTGAAACCCCATAACATTTTCCTGAGATGTTGATTTATGACAAACAATTTGAAAATTAGTCAGATGTGATAATAACAAAATATTATATTTCCATAAGTGTGTTCAATTTGATCACTAAATGAATGTCAGCCATATTTAAAGACCAAGCAGAGGGAGTGGTCATGGTGAAACCTCAGAACATTTGGTATCTCTGAAAAGCCCTGAATGTGCTTAAAACTGTGACATGTATGATGTCAGAGAAAATCACTAAAATATAATGTCCACTACAGAGGACAAAAGTCTATTCCTGGGTCCCAGGAGGATATTCACCTTAAAAAAATGAACATTCTTTTATCAATTATTCAAGTTGTTTTCCATTGTACATTCATTGTAAAAGATGAAATAACCATACAGGAATGAGACACATATCTGCCCGTCGTAAGCAGTGAGACTGTAGATTAGAAACGGGTGTGCGAGCAGTTTATGAACTTGAGGCAACATTGATAGCAGCCATAACAGATAAGATGTAGTCAGAGTAAAACTAAAAAATATTTTTTTCAGAAATGTGAGCCAAGGGCAAAGGACACAGGAAGGGTTTGTGTATTGTAGAATTGTAAAATCCATATATATATATATATATATATATTCCCCAGTTTCCCTCATTGTTTAATGGGTCAGACTGTGACTGTATCTTGTAGGAGTTAGTCATGTGACACATTGCTACTTCCTCTTTGGTGTTAACACAAACTGCCCACTCTGGCTCTCAATTTCAGTTCACTTTCCACTGGTTTATTTTCTTGTATGAATGCAACATCAAGGGGTATTTGCAATATAAAGCAAGACAAATTTGCTTTAATTTTGAATGCAATATCAAAGCACAGGTGCTTACAGCTGGATTTTCTGTATGACAGAAAAAAATGCCCCGCTCACGCACACAAACTTTAGTGCTGTCCTAAGCTCTTTCGCTCCTTGCAAAACAACCAGCAGGAGTGCTAGAGTCAGCAGCCCTGCTTCCTCAAGCCAGGAAGACTACCTTTACAAAAGACACACACAGTATCTCACACACACACACACACACACACACTTGCTCACACGTTCCCTTTGTCTGAACCTCCCACACAAATCAAGACATTTCAGGGTCAAAACAAACTGACCCCTGAAGATCATTGATCCTTTTGGAAAACAGGGGAAGACCATATCTATTTCATGTTATTGCAGTGATGTTGTGACTAGACTGACTCACAAGAACACCCATGTGGCACCTTAAAGGGATAGTCCACCCAAAAATCTAAATTCTGCAATCATTTATGGACTCTCAGTTCCATTCCCATTGACTTTCATTGTCAAAAATAAAATAGAAGTCAAATGAAACTGCTGTTAGGTTATCAACATTCTTCTTTTGTGTTTAGCAGAAGAAAGAACATCATACATGATTGGAACAACATGAAGGGGGAGTAAATGATGACAGAATTTTCATTTTTGGGTGAACTATCCCTTAAAAGCCTAGAAGATATCGACCTAATGCACAAAAAACCTGTGCAAGTCACCTGAGCTCCTTAACAAAATACATTATAGTGTGATGAGAACGAGTGTTTCATCTTGACCTGTGTTTGTTCTGTAGGCTTGCTGACCTTTGTGAACTGTGCCTATGTGAAGTATGGAACACGCGTTCAGGACTTCTTCACCTATGTAAAGGTCCTCGCTCTCATCGCCGTCATCATCACTGGCCTGGTCAAGATATTCCAAGGTAAATACACTACAAGAGACTTTTTACACCTGAATAATGTTTGTAACTATTTGTGTCTGTATGTACTCAATATCATTAAATCATGCTGGTTTATGTGTGTGTTTGTTCCAGGTTACACGCAGAATTTTGAGGGGCTGTTCTCAGGTTCATCTCGGGATCCTGGTGATGTGGCTCTGGCATTATATTCTGCTTTGTTCTCCTACTCTGGATGGGACACGCTGAACTTTGTCACTGAGGAGATCAAAAACCCAGAGAGGTAATCCATCCATCCATCCATCCATCCATCCATGACTTGACATGCTCACCTGACTACCCGCTAAATGTGGGCGGATTTCATCAGTGGCTTGTAACTCAGTCACTCCTACTAGCCACTTTGGGGGGTTGAATTTATATATATTTCACAATTGTAGTCTTTTTAAAAGGTATCTGAAATAATAAACTAAGTTCAATATAGTGTTGTCAAAAATATAGATTTTTCGATACATACATATCTGAAATTCTTCCAATAGGTTGTTTGCACATGACGTCACAGCAGCAGCGCGAATGCGGCTGGAGGGCAGGGACTGATTTTTCTGTATAGGAATCATATCAAAAACTCAAAATTCGTATGTTTTGCGTCGTTTATGGTTGCTTAAATCGATAAAATCGAGAACCCAGAAGGGGTTTATATCGTTTACATAACTTGTACCGTTTTTTATAACTTATATTGTTTTTTAACTTTAAAAGTTGTCGCCTTTAATAGCGTTTTGCGTCTGCTGATACTGAAATGAATATGGATACCTGCTTACCTCATTTCTTTTTGACTTGGTTAAATATCCACATTCTTCATGCTATCGTTTGCAGGGAAGATAAGCTATTTTATCCCATTGAATGATAATTTGGTGTTTTCACTTCAGCTTTGTAGTATTCCGTTCACAATGTTGATCTGGTTACCATGAGAACAGTGTCACGCGCTGCTGCTTCAGCCATCATATGGTAGAAAATGCCAAATAAATAAATGTTTAAAAAGCTGACAGACGTCGATTCAACAACAAAGACAACACCTTCAAAAACACTCAGCTATGTGATTATTTTATTGAGTGATGGGGAGTGGTTAAATCAGTGACATTATTAGATTTGATATACAGCGTCTTCCCGTCACCTCCTCAACCGGCTTCCCTTAGTGTGTTTTTACACGTATAAAAGGCAACAATTGTATTATTCCGTCCAGTTTTTTCCCTGAACGATGATGTGAGCTCCTGTTGCAATTCTCGATTCAGCATAAATGACCTACAATGGCGACATTTTTCACAATCGCGACAGAAAATCAAAAATACTGCCCTAACTTCACTAGTAGAAAGGCAGCGCGATATAAACAAACCCAGACTAGAACTGAACGCGGCGTGACGGCAGCTTCACATTCTCTATCTATCTCCTCGATGGCAGGACAGTCTTTCAATTCAGTGGAAAAGTCGCTCACCTTCATAACATAAAGATCACGTCCAACATATGTTGTGATTTTCTGTTTATACCTTTCTAAATCAGCACAGAAAGGACTTTTCTCCATCTCTTCCATTCTAATTGTCACTGCTTGCCCTCCACCGGTATTTCGCGCGTCACCAGAACCACGTGATTGCAAACAACCTATACTCCATTTCCGCAGAATAGATACACAATATCAGCTGTGTTTTCTCGCTCTCTCATCTCTCCGACAGCGAGTTGACAGACACACGCACACCCGCCTCGCCTCACTCACTTGTTTTATTTGCTCCGGATGAATATTGTTGGTGTTACAAGGCTTGAATTTCAGCATGGGATAATTTTACTCATGAATTTGTGCTCATACCCAAAGTGTGTGCACATAAAGCCTCCTCTCAGTACTAAATTACACAAAAAATAATGTCAAAATGCTGGTCTTGGTGAGTATTCACGTAAACACAGTAATCCATCCATCCATCCATCCATCCATCCATCCATCCATCTATCTATCTATCTATCTATCTATCTATCTATCTATCTATCTATCTATCTATCTATCTATCTATCTATCTATCTATCTATCTATCTATCCAAACACTTCTCCATTTGGGCCTCTGGGTAGAAGTAACTACTCTGTGTTGGTAAAGCCCAGAATGAGCTGTCATTATTACAAAAAAAAAAAAAAGGTAATCGCCACCAATATACAAAGAATATAGAACCCTCTACTGCCACTGTCCAGCAGAGTTTAACTCCAGCTTGCCTCAACACACTTGCCTGGAAGTTTCTAGTATGCCTTGTAGTATGCTTTCTTTTTTTTCTTTTTTTTTTACATGTGGTTACAGAGCTTGGAGAGTTTTAGACTGTTTACAGGCCAGTTATTATATGTTCAATTCAATTCAAAATTGCTTTAAAAGCATATATACATAAAACAATAACAAAAACATTGTATAATAGAAGAAAACATTATCAAATATTATAACATAACTTAAACTTAAATTAACAGTGTAACACATTAGAACATGTCTGAACATTTGAAACCACAGTGTTTTAACATATATACACACACACACGTACTGAGGGTCACTGTGGCGGACAGTAGGGAAACACACTGAGGTCAGACACACACATTACACACATTCACCTGCTGTCTCTCAGGCTGTGGCACATCCACACGTATCTCGCAGCCAGTGCTGCTGTTTGTCCCTTTCCTAATATTATCTTTATTTGTTCTACTTCAGTCATGGCTGTAAAATTCTTTATTAAGTTACTGAATTTGGTGAAGTAGAGATCTCTAATAGATATGCATTTGTTGCAGTGAAGGAGGAAGTGTGTCTTTATATGCACATTAATACATTCTGCTGCCCTCTGGTGGTTGTATTTTTTCTTTTTTTCTTTTCAGAAATCTCCCAATGGCCATTGCAATTTCCATGCCCATTGTCACAGTGATCTACATTCTTACCAATCTGGCATACTATACAATCCTGCCCATCCCTGCCATCCTGGACAGTGACGCTGTGGCTGTGGTGAGTATTCATCTCTGGTGGTAGTCAATATTGTTGAAAAAATCTAAACATGGTGGGACAGATTCATTTATTAGCTATTCTTTTTTTTTTTTAAACATTGTTTTTATTAGATTTATTAGTAAGATTTGTTATGCTATTGAAAGAAGTCTCTTATGCTCACCACGGCTGCATTTATTTGATCAAAAATACAGTAAAATTGTGAAATATTATTACAGCTTTAAATTAATCGTTTTCTATTTAAATATTTGTTTCAATATAATTTATTCCTGTGAAGACACAGCAGCCAATAATCCAGTCTTCAGTGTCACATGTTCCTTCAGAAATCATTCTAATACGCTGATTTGCTGCTCAAGAAACATTTCTTATTATTATCAAAGTTTAAAACAGTTGTGCTGCTTAATATTTTTGTATATTATAATATTATAAATATCTTTACTGTCACCATTGATCAATATAACACATCCTTGCTGAATAAAAGTGTTAATTAAAAAAAAAAAAAAACTTCACTGACCCAAAACTTTTGAACAGTAGAGTACAAAAAAGAAAAGAGAGGGAAAAAAACGACAGCAGTACTAAGCTGCTATAAGCTTGAATCATGTTTTGGCTATTCTACCGAGTTCCTGGGGTAATTAAAGTTTTATTTCACAGACATTTGCAGACCAGGTATTTGGGTATTTTAACTGGACAATACCGGTTGCTGTCGCCTTCTCCTGCTTTGGAGGATTAAATGCATCAATAGTGGCTGCATCAAGGTGAGTACTATCACATGTAGCATAACCAGTGTCATTATTGCCATCTGATCCACCACATTATTCCCTCTCAGGCACCATTTTCCTTCTTAACTTCAGTCTCCGCTCATTTCTCATTCACGTATCTCCTCTCAGGCTGTTCTTCGTGGGCTCCAGAGAGGGCCACCTACCAGACTACCTGTGCATGATTCACGTCACCCGCTACACCCCCATCCCTGCCCTACTCTTCAATGTCAGTTCCCATCATCTCCATTTGTGTCACAATTCGCTGTTTTATATATGTACTTGTGTTCTGTTTTAATCCTTTTCATCTATATAGTCATTGTGTCTATAAATCTAAGTGTAGTATTCTCAAATGTCTTGTTGTGTGACAGGGTGCCATGGCTCTTGTGTATCTGTGTGTGGAGGATGTCTTTAAACTGATCAACTACTACAGCTTCAGCTACTGGTTCTTTGTGGGTCTGTCTATTCTGGGACAGCTGTACCTGCGATGGAAACAACCAGACAGAGTACGACCACTAAAGGTAACCACAAAAACCAGCATCTGTAAATACATGAGGAAGCTAAATCCAACAACACTTGTTGAAGTATATAGATAAATATTAATATATTATATGTAATAAAATGGAAGTTGCAATAGTCTTTTGTTCCCTGTTGTGACATAGAGTGAAACGGCTTCTCGAACAATAAAATATTACAAAGATATTAAAGATTACAAGTGAATACACATGAATTTGAAAAAGGTTGTGCACAGATAAATAATTTAGAAGAAATAGTGCAATATTCCATAAAAAAACTAGAACTGTCGATTCTGATTTCAAGGTGACTTCAATATTAATATATAATAAAATATATGCATTTTCATACAAGTTTGATCAGAAGGCGTTTTCTAAGAATATACATATTTATATGTAAATGATATTTCATACAGTGTGCTCATTAAAAATATGTTTTTCAAGTGTCATAGCCGTAAAAGGAGGTCAAAACAAAAGCATGGGCAGATGGGGTGAAAAATACGCTTTTAAAAATAACTATGTATTAATTTCAGTGCTTAGAGCATTTTAGTACCTAAAAGTTACCAATTATTATACCTTTCGTTAAGATTGGGTTCGTACAGTATCGACAAATCATAAGTAGGCTATTATCATTATTTATCACTTTATTATAGATTTAGGCTTCACAAATATACCACAAAATCATGTGTTTTGTCTCAAACGTGGTTTAATTAGTTGAAAGTTGGTTACTACGTTATGAGCATCGAAATACTATTTTGCTTTGCGCAAGACAACAAATTCCTTGAAAAAGTTTGCGCACCAGAAGTCACTGAATAATAATAATTCGCAGTCTAAACTCTCATTTATCTTACCTTTTTTTTTTTTCCAGCTCAGCCTGTTCTTCCCAATTATATTCTGCCTCTGCACTGTATTTCTTGTGGTGGTGCCTTTATATAGCGACACTATCAACTCGTTAATCGGAATTGGTATTGCCTTATCGGGAGTTCCAGTCTACTTCCTGTGCTGTCATCTACCTGCCACACGTAGGCCAATGTGGCTCCGCAAGTTAATTGGTATGTCTTCTAATAGTGGTTGTAGTTGACAGAGTCAGAACTAATTGCTAATATTAATGCATCTATTTTCATACCCTTTTCACCAGCATCTGCAGGTATACTCATTCAGAAGGTGTGTTTCTGTGTTCTTACTGAGATGGACATCGAGGATGAAAAGGCAGAGTAGAAGAGGACCATGCACTGACAAGAAAACTGTGCTATATCTGGAATAAATCTGGACATGCAATACACAAGCTGCTGATGTGATTAACCTCGTTTTACACTGGTTTACACAGTTATCATTTTAGATTGATCAGATATCATGTGAAAACTTCCCCGCAAGTCAAAGCAAGTCCTTTATATTTATTGGAAATATTTATGTAGATGAACTGCATTTTGATCGGTTAAATGCTGGTTTTATGGGGAACAGTAAACTAACTCCTTGGCCTGGTTTCACAGACAGGGCTTAGATTAAGCCAGGATTAAGCCTTAGTTCAATTAGGACATTTAAGTAGCTTTTATAAATGTGCCTTAGAAAAAAAAAAACATTACTGGTGTTCATCTTTAGACAAAACAATGGCACTGATATTTTAAGATATGTGAGTGCAAATTGCTTTCAGTTAAGACAGCTCATCTGGGACTAGGCTTAAGCCTTGTCTGTGAAACCGGGCAATAGCGTGCGAAGAAACTACCTTTGGACTTGGAGATTGTTGCAGGGTTTGGTAAGATGATGAAATGATAGCACTGATAACAAAGGTATTGTTTAGAGACATTTGTACCATTGCTTTGAAACAGCTATAAACCTAAATCTTGCACATGTTAACTGAACATAAATTTAGATGCTTGTACACTGAAAGTCTAATGAAATATCTTGTATTTTGAAGAAAGGAATTGCCACTACAGCATGTTTTAGCTTTAAAGGTTTATATCTAAATATCAAAAGCAGTATTTTCCATTTTTTGTAAAGACAAAGGCAGTGTTATTATGGATTTGTGATAAATAACTATTTGAATAAGACAAAAAATAAACTAAATAAACGACAGACAAAAATTGTGTTAATCATGAGGATCATAATATTTTCTCTGTCATTCTATTTATGTGCTTTGGATGGCAAACTATAAGAAGGAGATACATTTGTGTGTGTGCATGAATAAAAACAGCACTTTAGCAGACTAAATGAATGGAGAGGGTGGTAAGGCAATAAGATTGCTCTTTAATGGCAAGAAAACAGCACAACACCTTTTCATCAAATGTCTTATTTAGTCTAAATATTGCCACCCATCCCTTAGTCCTTCTCAATACATATATGTACAAAGCAATCACACAATTCTCCATTAAGGTGTTAGCCAATCGTCTCTTCCCAGGGCCTCTTCTTGTCTTGCTTTGGACTACTCGATTTTCCAGTTGACATTGGTGCTGCTGATTGCTGAAGGGGGTTATGGGTAAAAGTCTGCCTCAGGGGACCTTGGAAAGTGCACGAATAAATGAAAATTGTGAATGGCAAGCATCATCTGTAAAACCTAATATAGCTTCACAAGTGCACACACATTCACAGTATACGAACTGAATGCAATAATTGGATGAATATTTTTTGGTCCTGAGACTTCCACTTATATATATATATATATTATTGATTTTTAGACCGGTTCTATTAATTGCTATCAGGATGTTAAGCTTTTCAACCAGCAAAACAAAAAAGTATCTATGAAAAACATTGCCTATCCTATCTTTAAGCAGCACAAGAGTTTTCAACATTGATAATAATCAGAAATGTTTCTTGAGCAGCAAATCATCATATTAGAATGATTTCTGAAGGATCATGTGAGACTGAAGACTGGAGTAATGATGCTAAAAATTCAGCTTTGCATCACAGGAACATAGTACATTTTAAATATGTTAAAATAGAAAATTATTTTATATTTATATATTTTAAAAATATTACTGTTTTACTGTACTTTTGATCAAATAAATGCCCTTTTGGTGAACATAAGACACATCTTTCAAAAGCATTAAAAAAACTCTTATTGACCCCTTACATTTGAAAGGTAGTGTAGGCAGTAGAGAGCATATACAGTTCAGTAGGTTTTGAAATAGAGCTATAGAGAACAAACTCTCACCTTTGGCTGCCATATCCAGGTGTCCTTTAATTCTTCTTTCTCTCTCCTCCAGCTGCTGAGCCAACTGGGCATTCTTCCATCCTGAGGTGAACAGATACAGATACATTATATAGAGAGTATAAGACAGTCAGTAAGACAAGGAGAAAAGATTCAGATACAGAACAGTGCTGTTCTTGTTAATAGCAACTAAGGCCCTGTTTACACCTGGTATTAAGATGCGTTTTGGTCGATCGGATCCCAAGTAGATGAGGGAGACACGTTCCTGTTTACACCTGGTGTTCTCTTTTGTCCATTTTCAACCACTTCTGTCCTGATTTCTTTGAGGGGAGGGTCTATAGGTGGGTAAATGTATAAAAACGAAGGAAAAACATAAGGAGAGCAGCTGCTTTCATTTCAGCTGTGATAGCTGCAAGACCACGCCGATCAGATTGATGAAAATGCTTCTTAATACCAGGTGGAAAACTATGAAACGGCATTTTTGGTAATTAAATTAAGGCTGAAATAACATAAAATAGAAATATTCAATTAAAAAATAAATAAACTGAAACAAATACAGAAAATCTATTTACACCAAAAGCAAAAACCTCACATTGTTGGTAAATAGCCTTATTTACACTAACTCCACCCACCACTGTATGATTGAGCCAGACAAAATTACAAAAGAAATGCCGCTGAAAACAGGATCAGTGGTGTGGCGATTAAGGAGGGTGGTGTTAGTTTTTGATGCGAGGGACCCAAGTTCAAATCCACCTTTTTCCGAACTCCTTTTCCCCTGGCATATCAGCTTCGAGAGGCATTTATTTTATATAAAAATTAGCACCCAAACTCTATAACAGTCTTCCTAGCCTTGTTCAACAAGCAGACAGACTCTGTTAAAATCTAGACAAAAAACACATCTCTTTAACCTGGCATACACAACACATGATCACATTTATATAATATAGGATTGTTAGGCTGCATAAATTAGGCCAATCGGAACCGGGAACACTTCCCATGACACCCGATGTATTTGTTACATCGTAAGAAGAATGGCATCTATGCTAATATTAGTCTCTCTGTTAAATCCCGAGGTTACCGTAGTCAGTCGTATCCGGCCCGTATCAAGATCAGATGGTGGACCTGCACCTAGACACGACCACAATGCAGCCCTGAATGTCAGCAGAGACTGTGTCAACTAGACAATCCCCTGTGAAGGCCTCAGCAAAGACCACAAGAACCAGACAAGTCCTCAGCACAGACCTATGACCAGCTTCGTTTCCATACTGGCATGATGAATTCGATCTTTAAGCAAAAGGAACTGGATGAAATATTCGAATGCTACCGACCCACAATCTGATTTCTGACTTGTGATGAAGCCTGAATTATAATCACACCGTGTTCGTTCGTTGGCCAGAAAATAACTGACCACCCGACTGAGCCTGGTTTCTCCCAAGGTTTTTTCTCCATTCTGTCACATGATAGAGTTTGGGTTCCTTGCTACGGTCACCTCTGTCTTGCTTAGTTAGGGACACTTGATATTCAACAATATTATTGATTTGACTGACTGACACTATTGGATGAGAACTACACTGAGCTGGACGCTGACATCACTTTTCTGCAGAACTGCTTTATAGATGAAATTAACTAATTTAATAATAGATCTTTATAACGGAACTGAATCAACACTGAACTGACTTCAGCTGAACAATGACGCAATATTCTTTTAGAGCTGCTGTACAGCCGAAATGAACTCTGTTCGCATCATGAAATCATTTTCCTGTTATCACTGTAAAGCTGCTTTGAAACAATCTGTACTGTATAAAGCGCTAAATAAATAAAGGTGACTTGACTTGATAAAAATTAAGAAAATATTTGGAAATAAAAATAAAGCTATATTATATATATATATATATATAAAATACATTACACATATCAAAATTACTAAAAATGAAATCTGAACATAAAGATAAAAGCTAATTTAAAGTATTAATAATAAATAAATAAATACTATGATTTCCGAAAAATCCTTTCATTTTAAATTCATCCACACCTTTCTTGACACTTTCTATGAAGCCTTCGTTCTTAGGTAGTGCTGAAGGTGGGTGTGCGATGCGTTCTGGGATGCGGAACTTCTGTCTCACTGCCGGGTGCCTCAGCAGGGCCACCTGACCCAGTGAGAAGAGGTTAGAGGTCATCCAGTAGGTAAACACCGCCTGTAAAACACACAGATCACATGACACTGAGGGAAATCACGACAGCATGACAAGAGAAAACCTATCCCATCACAAATACTGTGTGGCAAGAGAGTGTGCGAGAGACTAACCGTGGGGAAATTAATCGTTAGAGGCAGGATAACAAAGGGCATGATCCTGAAGACGGTCTTCATGGCCCTCAGATTGGGGTTGTCTACACCAGATTCAGCTCCCAACTAAAAGCACATTTGAAATTGTTGCAATACTTCAAAAATGTGGCTGTCAAGCTCCAATAAGGACACACACACAAAAAAGTCAATATAGTCCATACAACCCATGGCTAAAATTCAAGTCTCAAAGCCATACAATAGCTTTATGTAAGATACAAAACAAATATAAAAGTTTTAAAAATAGAAAATTCAAAAGTGGTCATATGGTGACTTTTATCCTAGGTCACTATATGCTTTCACTATCAAAAAGAGCTTCTTAAGAATATCTAAAATATTTGTTCCGTAACAGAAAGAATTGGTTTTGGAATTATTTTACAGTGAGTAAATTATTAATTTATCACAATTTTCATATCTTATTACTAACTAATTTACCTCTAAGATGGCAAACATAGTGCCAGTCACGGCAATGGGGAGAATGTATAATGGATCACATGCGGTTAGATCTGTGAACCACCAGAGGCCGCCAGTCTGCAAACTTGGTACAGGGAGATCAGCCATCTTACGCAAGGCAATGAAGAAAGAGATGAAGATTGGAGCCTGAAGAGGAAGGTGATAAAAAGGTAAATATGACTACTAAACAGCAGCTGATTATCCAAGTAACTTGACCTTGAAACCTAAATAGCGATCAGATGCTCAAAAGAATAAAAGCATTAGAAGTAACTGACCTGTACCAAGGGCACTAGGAACCCACGCAAAGGGTTCACATCATGTTTCTTCTGAAACATCATCAAGTCAGTATATGCCTTTGAAACTGAAGAAAGAAAATGAATTCTTCTTAATTAAAAAAAACATTATAATCCACTATTGAAAAGTTTGGGACTAGAATGAGAGAACAAATTAGGGGGTAGAAAAAAAGAAGCAATGCAAGAGATCATTTACACACTCTGACGATATAACACAAAGTTTAAAAAAAGAGAGAAAGAAAAATTATATGAAGAGAAAATATGGTTTGGAAAAGATGAGACACTTACATTCAAATTTGTTACCGCTCTGTTTGGCTTCATTCATGCGGTTGTTGAGTTTTGTCATTTCCGGCAGGACGTTGTTCAGTTTGGCTGCTTCTCTCTGTCCCTTTACAATGACCGGGAACACAGCACACCGAGCAACAATGGTGCCTGAGGAAAACAGACAAAGTTATGGTAAAAGAAAATTAAAATGAAATTGACAGACAGACAGACAAACCAACAGACAGACAGATACAATTACAAAAATAAAATTACAAGTAATAAAATGAGAATATGAATTGAAAAACCTTGTGGCTATTCATAAGTACCATTCTACATGTAACCAAATAAATAGAATGGAAATATTACTTTAATAATGTGCTGATTTCTCTTTGTCAGTTTCTTGTCATCTCTGAAGACTGACTAAGTGGTCTGTGTTGCTGTAAAACTGCCTAAATCATTATCAAAGATGCACAAAACTAAATGCTGATTCTTTGATTGATAAATATATTTTTAATCCATCCAACAGCATCTTTGTTAATGACTTAGGCAGTTTACAGCAATAAACAGCACTCATTATAAACACTTTTTTACCTGCAACAATGGCTCCCCACCATGGCAGCCCAATGCCAACATGCATAAACTCAAGCAGATTCTGGATCAGACCCACAGGTGTGTAACTGCACAGGCCGAGCTCTGATAGGCTGGCTTCAGCTCCAACCCCCTGCAGAACATCCAATGCAGTGAGAGGAGCCTCAGCCACTTGCTCTGTGATTGGTGGTGTGACTGTGGGGGCGAGGTCAACAGCTGGACTTGGAATGGACACTGGGACAGATACAGCAGCCTCTACCGTTTCACTTGGAGTCGACAAGCTCTGAACTGCTTCTATCGTCTGTAAAATAAACAAAATACTTGAGCAGTTGAAATCTATCACAAAAGTCAATTCACAAAAAGATCTTCAGAGATCTATTTTATCTAATTGAGATTAATGAGGGGGAAGAGTGCATAAATATACAATACTTAATGCATAAAGCCCAAAGTATACTTTACAAGCATACGCTTGCGTATATAGCGTGCACAAATCAGGGGGCGTGCGTACTATTCTGGTGACAAAATTTGCATTGTGCACTGTATGCGGACCCTCATGTACGCATAAAAAAGGTATACTTTGGGTTTAAGTATAGGCCTATGGCAGTAGTAGAAACACTCTGCTATGGAATGAAAATTCCTTGAGCAACCCACCTGTGAGCTGTTGTGTCTGACTGCCACAGCACTGACCAGCAGGAACTGGCCATGATTGGGACACCCAAGAAGTGCCCTAACTAAAGGACTCCTACTTCCTCTGCCAGTGTGAAGATGTGATCTTTGTACAAACCACTGCAACAAGATGGAATTCAAGAAAAGGTCAGATCACTATCAAACACAGACCTTTTTAAAAATGCAATTAACTACAAACAGGCTGTTCAGGATATGTATTCACTTAGTAGACACTTTTATAATGCAACTTACAAATGAAGAACATCACAATTATGTTGATGCAAGAGTGAACATTATTTGTAGTACACATAGTAGAATCCAGCAAACCAGATTAGTACAAAGGCAAAGGTGAAATGCAAAAGAGAAAAATGATTGATAAATAAATGAACAAACAAACGGAGTTATGAATAAGAACAGCTGTGTTAATATCTAAGCCAGTGGTTCTTAACCTTACTGACCTAAAGGCCCCCCACAAAGACCCCTACATAACATATTAACAATACTATAACTATGATTTAATATTAATAGAAACTTTCACTTAATAGAAGTGTCAGTACAGGTTAATTAACCACAATTTATTTTGTCATTCTAGAAGTTTCAAGAACTCTATGTACTTCAATAAAAACAATAGTTTTTGAGGGTGGAAAAAGGAAATATGGTTTTAGTTCACTTGATTTTTTTTATATATTTTTTTGCATTTTGATTTAGCTTGATCATTAAAATTAAAAGATTAATACATGAATTAAATATTATAGTAATTATATGAATATACTAGGGGTGTAACAATATTTCGTGGTGTAATACGGGGTAATATTTGTGGATCCTGATCAAGCCAAATGTCTTATGTGACCAGTTAAAAGTGGAGTATATTATTTTAAATATATATAGTCAGTGCAAACATATTCATCTAAAATAAATCTGTTTCAGCATTAGAACCATGAATATTTTATTCTGTTGTCACCATTGTCCTGTGCATTGAGTTCCCAGCACCAAGTCCAAGCCTATTAATTTCCACTCCCAATGTAATACCAAATTTAGCATTTTAATCAACAGTACATTTTTTTGTTATCCTTTTACCATGTCTTGGAGTATTGCAATAATATCGTATCGTGAGTTCAGCATCAAATCGTGACATGAGGGAATCGTGACACCCCAAGAATATACATAATTTTAAGTCATCCTACGGACCCCTTGGAAGTTTGCTGAGGGCCCCGGCCCCCTGGTTAAGAACCACTGATCTAAACTATAAGACAAGAAAATGAGTAATCAGTCACGTGATGCTGTTAGTCAACATTAAATGTAGATAGCAATACAAATAACTCAAAAAAATGCATAGTGTGAGAAATGTAATTATTAATCTCGCCAAATCCCTGATCATGACACCATGTTACCAGGCAATATATCAATTTATCAACCAATCAACAATTAGGGAAATGGTTTATATATGATCATTAATCCTGATGTCTTAACCGCTTTGTTGTGAAGTGTTTTGAAGATGTTAGGAGACATGAATACCCGCTCTACACTACACAACCTCAGCTATGCTATTTAGCTTCTGTCAAAGTCATGTCATGTGAAGAACTACGTTTTTGCTGACTTTGGGGAGCGAATTGACAAAGTACAAAATGCCACTCACCTTATTCCCTGTCATAACAACAGGAAGAGTGGAAACGCTCGATGTGCTTGTTTGTCGAAACATACATGTTGTAAGACACTCTGTGACCACTCTGCCCCTGAGCGCAGCCATCTTGGATTGAACAAACACATTGTACGGTGAGCGCAAAGGGACAGCGCGTTTCCGCTCCGCCCCCTTTCAAATAAAACCGCCCATCTGTGGAGTAGTGAATCTATACTGGGTACTTCAGCCTTGTACAGGGGAGCTTGTCTTTCACCCCTGAAGTTTAGCATCGGAAAACTACATTTTAAACGTAAAAAATGACGGAAGAAGAGGATAACTGGGATGAAGGTTTGGAAGAAGACGCCGCGGTAGCAAACGTCATCAAATACTTGAGTAATCTGATTTTTTTTTTATCACATTTGTTTTTCCCATTTTAGACTTTTCCCAATGTGTGATACATGATGATAAGATTAAGATTATTTGATTAAATAATATAATAGAAAAAAAATCACAGAAAAACCGAAAGTGAAACGGACCAGGATCGATTTTAAAAGGAAGTTTTAGGGGGGAGGGGAAACAAAACAGAAAAATATGTAGGCTATTATTGTTTTGTTTTTTTATCCAGATATACATAAACAACATTGTAATTTCGAAGTACGGCCGTCAACTGAAAGAGTGGACTCTGGTGAGTTGGCCACCTGTTACCATTAATCAAATACATCAGCATTCTGATAGAAAAGTGTGATTTCAGCATTTAGTTTATGTATGTACTTTATCAAATTTTTAAGAAAATTATTTTTGATAACAGTTCCATTGCCCTGTGGTCATCAAATGCCAGCAGACTATGTTGTTGCTTGGTTCAAGTATTATCTTAAACAGGTCGGTCCCTATTACACTCTTTATATTGTTTATTTACTGACACCTATACTACAATTTTATGTTCAACTGGTTCTTGTCTTTTAGAAAAATACTGAATTTTCCTGCCCTGGTTTTAATGAGATTCAGAGGAAAACCTGCGGCTCAAAGCTCTCTTATCAGGACATCTGTCAGCTGATACCACTGACAGACAAACAACGGGAATACTTAGAGGAGAACCTCGCTACACTTGTTGCTAGAAGGCTGTTTGACTTCAAAGCTGTAAGATAATTCACTGTGTCTGCTGATTGCATGCATATCTTAAAGGTGCAATGTGTAGATTTTAGGAGGATAATGCAATAATAGAAATGCAATATAATATACATAACTATGTTTTCAGTAGTGTATAAAGACCTTACATAACGAACTGTTGTGTTTTTATTACCTTAGAATGAGCCATTTCTATCTACATACACAGCAGGTCCGCCATTTTGCGGCGGCATGTTTCTACAGTACAGCAAACGGACAAACTGCTCTACACAGTGCATTTGTTTGATTGGCTACTCTCTGCTGTCTCAGACGACATATTTGTCCTGTGTTGGCCACCGTAGCTTCTCTATATTGCAATCCGCAACCTCACCGCTAGATGAGAACGATAAGAAACAGCCAATCCATCCTCCTTTAAAGAGTTCGAGCATTTAAAGCGACTAGACGGGCCACAAGGGAGTGATGGGGGGGTTTGTGGTAAAGTTTAGAGAAAAGCTGTGTAAAAAAAAAAAAAATAGGCTAAATAATAAAAAAAGACTAACTAAATAAACAAATATATTTGATTAAAGTAAAAAAAAATTGATTAAAATAAATGGTATTACATTGGGTTTTTATATTTGAAAATACAGAACTGCCTTTTAAATTTTAGGATGGGGTCCCCTGCATGAGGATGATTATATTTGGGAGTCCTCGGCATATAAAAGATTGAAAACCAACAGTCCAAATGCATCTGTTTGTCTTTACTGCAGTGTCCAGGATGTCAGTCTCACGTGGAAAGACGAGATCGAAATAACCTGTGTGTACACTGCACTATCTGCACTGCCAACTTGAAAAGGTCTTACAACTTCTGCTGGACCTGCCGGAGGGAATGGAAGGGCCCGGCCAATAATGCTGTGCGGTGTGACAACAATGGCTGTGGACAGAGAGTGGTAAATATGAGAGTGGTTTTATGAAATATAAAATTATTTTATTTAATCTAATGTTAACATTTTGTTGCATTTGAACAGAGAACTTCAGATCCTCTTAAGCCATGCAAACCTGAGTTTAAAAGGGAAATCCTTACACAAGAGGGAGAAGATGTAAGTTAGGTCGTACATATCACAAAAACTGAAAATAGCTAGTATAATAATAAAAAAAAAAATTCTTTACCATTAAATAAAAGCATTGAAACAATTAAGAAACACATAATACTATGGTAGTTGTCCTAAGGATGTGGGAATGTACTTTATATTTTTGTATTTCTTTATTGTATTATTCTTTATGCATGTGCAAATTAAGAAAATGTGTTTGTGAATTCTTATTCCCCTTCTCTGACAAGATTTACCCAATAAAAGACAAATCCCCTGACAGAAAACGCTTGGCACTGCTCATCAACAATGTCGAGTTTAAATACATAGATGACAGGACTGGGGCAGACAAGGATGAGCTGAAAATGGAGATGCTGCTTAATGGTCTGGGTTACACTGTGGTGACACTCAGAGACCTCACTGCACAGGTGCGTACAAGTGTGTTTAAGCCAAATAGGCCAGTCTACTTGAGCCAAGGAACAAAACTGTGTCATTTAAAAAAAAAAAATTAAAGATATTGATGGTCTGATGTTCAGGGCATGCTTGCTGCCTTGCGAGACTTCGCCCAGCGAGAGGAACATGTCCAGTCGGACAGTTGCTTTGTGGTGTTGATGTCCCATGGAGATGCCACTGGAATCTGTGGAGTTTTTGATTCCCTCAGCAGTGATGATGAAGAGGACATTTTCCCAGCAGATGAAATCTTTAATTGCTTGAACACTCCAAACTGTGCTGGGTTGCGGGACAAGCCAAAAATCATCCTCATCCAGGCGTGTAGGGGTGGTGAGTTACTAAACATTATATTAGAAAATAAAGTAACTGGGTGTTAAGCTCTTCTAATCAAAATGTCAAAATATTTGATCGTTAAATACAAAATATTATTGGTTCGAGACCCATTCAGTACTGAGCACTAACAGCAACATGCTTTGACTATTGTTTCCCTTATGTTATAGATAAAGAAGGCAGTGTAGATGTCCAGGATAGTAAGCCAAGACACAACAGAGGAAAAGAGCACCGTGAAAAAGACTTCTGCTGCCTCAGGTCCTGTACTCCAGGTAAATAATATTTCCATACCCAATTCCACTATACTGTACTGTGTTTACTAGAGCACCACGATTTTGGAGAAATTGAGAATACATTTTTTTTTTAAATAGAGATCACGATTCTCCCACAATTCTGAATGGACAACTAAGCAAAATAACATGTAATTTGTGTAATTTATGTAATGTAATGTAATTTACTAGAGATTCTAACAAAATGTTAATTGCTGAAGTCTATTTAAAAATATCTAATTAATTTTGTATTATTTTTTTATTGGTTTGAATGAATGATTCAGTGATTCGCTCATAAAGACTTCAGAGTTACTTAAGTAGACATCAGTGTTTATATTTGAACTATAAACTTTTATCCCATCATTTTAATGTTTGTAACAGAAATAACGATGCTGTGTGGTTAAAAAAATTGTGTGTGAAGCTGTTTCATACCATGACAACTGCTCTCTCTGGCTCAGCAGTAGTGCCAATGCAGATTTGATTGTTCGCTGTGATTGTAATCATTGTCATTTAGAAATAAGATTGCGTGGGTGCAGCTCTGATATTTACTATATAACATTACATGACACAAATGCTTTTTGGAGTAACACAAATTAATGCTGACTCCTGGGTATATTGTTTTAAATGTGTTAAAATGATATGTGTTATTTGTTTTGCAAGCAGTGAGGATCAGTCACACAATGTTTGGTTTAATTTGTATTTTCTATACAGACACGGTGTCCTATAGAAACAAAGAGAATGGCTCACATTTCATCCAAGACATTGTGGAAATATTAAATAAGCATGCCTGCCAGGACCACATCGAGGAGCTCTTCAGAAAGGCAAAGTCACATTCTTTAGCAAGACAGACATAAAATCTATAGACGTAAATGGCGATATGTAATTTTTAAATGGTTGATGTTTACTTCCTTGTATTGTTTTTTTTAGTGTTTTATAACTTTGTATGTCAGTTTGTGTTGAACTACCCAGTCCAATACAGACAGGCCTAGAATAAAGAAACTTTTTAGTTAAACATTTTAAATTATTATGTTTGGTTAGTTTTATTGTAATATTTACCTTTGTTTTTTAAACAGGTCCTTAAGAAGTTTAAGGAGAAACATCCAGATCAGATGCCATGCAAAGAAAGAACAACGTTATCTAAAAGATTCTACCTCTTCCCAGGGTTGTAAAACACAGCACCTACAACTTCAGCTCTCCTTATTATAATAGAAACATGATGTATGCAACTTTATCATGTTTGGAGAACACATGGGACATTTAAATCATGTTTGCATGTTCATATAATTCATGACCATGACAAACAGATTTAGCTTGCTGTCTACCTCCATATATATACTATATATTTTTCAATATACAGTATATAAAATTAAGAAAGTAAGCAACTGGATGTATTTTATTGTGAACATACTGTATTTACCTAATTGTATGTAATTGTTCATTTTAAATTGCACATGAATACATTTGGAAATGTTTATAACAAGTTGCATCATTTATAATGACCTGTTAGTTTGTTAAATCTGCTGACCTAGATCGCAGATATCATTTCTTGTAACTGCTCAGCTATAAAGTTGGATTTCCTGTATTTGAAAACAGAAACCAGCAACACTGTGATCTCTGAGATTTATGTGTGTTATCTGTCTTTGAATTTAATTTACACAGATGGAATGAGACATTGAGGGTTAGATATCCTATGCTTTATGTAAACAATAACCTCAGTCATTCTCAATTAAAGCATCAGATGCACTTGTCTCAACTCACTAAACGTTTGCTGGTTTTATAGACTTTTATAATATTAGCTATATGTTGTGGATGGTCTGAATATTACCTAGATAGTCATAGGATTTATTTGTGGTTATTGCTATGAAAAAATACTATAAAATTAATCTATATTTCACAGTAGAGATGTGGAATAATTTGTCCACAGCCAAAACTTTCTCCCTCTGAGGTATCTTAAAGGATTAGTTCACTTTCAAATTAAGGTTTTTGATGAAAACATTCCTGGATTTTTCTCCATATAGTGGACTTCAATGGAGCCCAAACTGTTTTTTCAGTTTCATTGCAGCTTCAAAGCGTTATACACGATCCCAGACGAGAAATAAGGGTCTTATCTAGAGAAACCATCGCTCATTTTCTAAAAAGAAAATTACAATTCTATACATTTTAACCATAAATGCTAATCTTGAACTAGCTCTCCTCTTCTTCTTCTTCGGCAGTGCAGACACTGCTAAGTGTATTACTGCCCTCCTCAGGTCAAAGTTTGAACTAAATTGTCATATACAATATGCTAGTGCAAGTATATAACAATTAGTTCAAACTGTAACCTGTGGAGGGCAATAATACACTTAGCAGTGTCTACACTGCTGGAATTCTAATAGAGAAGAAGAAGAGAGCTAGTTCAAGATGAGCATTTGTGGTTAAAACGTATATTTGTTTAAAAATTTTTTAGAAAATGAGCAATGGTTTCTCTAGATAAGACCCTTATTCCTCGTCTGGGATCGTGTAGAATGTTTTGAAGCTGCAATGAAACTTTGACCTTCAACCGTTTGGTATCCATTGAAGTCCACTATATGGAGAAAAATCCATGAATGTTTTCATCAAAAACCTTAATTTCTTTTCGACTGAAGAAAGAAGAATATGGACATCTTGGATGACATGGGGGTGAGTAAATTATCAGGAAATTTTAATTTGAAAGTGAACTAATCCTTTAATACTAAATTATAAAATCAAAACAGAGAATACTATACTGCCGTCCAAAGGCAAAGCGCAGTAACGTACTCGGTTACTAACGTAACCTCGGTTCCCTGAGTTACGGAATGAGTACTGCGTATGGGGGAAAGTCTCCTTTTTCCCCGTTACTGAAGCCTTTTTCAATAACGCAGTGCAACTGCACCGTCATTGGTTCACTCATAGACAAGTCGTTGAACCAATGACGGCGTGGCACAGCTGTGCAGCCTATGGCGTCAAAGCGCGTGAATATTCCAGCTGAAAGGGGCGGGGTTTTGGGCTGTATAAGCAGGCATTTCCCCATAGGATTTCAGGTCATACGACTGAAGCGACGACACTGAAGCTGCAGCCACGTGGCACGGCATGTATTGCAGTACTCGTTCCGTATCTCGGAACCGAGGTTACGTTAGTAACCGAGTAGGTTCCCTTTCGATACTTCACTCGTACTGCGTATGGGGGAAACGAATTCAACCGCGCCGTGCCACGGCAGGGAACGACTGGACTTGTCCTGGGCACCGATAGGGATCCAGCGGACAAGTGAGAAGGCCGAATGCGCCGAACCCATGTTACACTTGCGACGAGGAGATAACTCCTGGAATTGTATGAAGCGGAGCTCAGAAGAGGCCGCGGGATCATACCGACAGGACCCGAGCTTGTAAGGTCGGGATATCCAAATTATAAAATCTGACAAAAGTGGACGGCGAAGACCAGCCAGCCGCCTCACAGATGTCTTTAATGGGGACTCCACTGGACCAGGCCCAAGAGGAAGACATTCCTCTAGTGGAGGGGGCTCTAACTCCCATGGGGCAGTTCTGGCCCATAGAGGAGTAACAAAGAGCAATAGCGTCGACTATCCAACGCGAAAGACGCTGCTTAGAGACCGCCAACCCCTTGGTATGGCCCCCAAAGCAGACAAAGAGCTGATCAGATTGCCGGAAAGGCTGAGATCGCTCAATGTAGGTCCTCAACGCCCTGACGGGGCAGAGAAATTCCAGCTCTCGCTCGTCCGAAGAGGGAGGAAGCGCTGAGAGGGAAATGACCTGTGCTCTGAACGGAGTCGAGAGCACCTTAGGGACGTAGCCATGCCTAGTTTTCAGAACGACTTTGGAGTCGTTGGGCCCGAACTCGAGGCATGCAGGGCTCACAGAGAGAGCCTGCAAGTCGCCAACACGCTTAACCGATGCTAGAGCAAGCAGCAGAGCGGTTTTGAGCGTCAGGGGCCTAAGATCAGCTGAACGCAGCTGCTCAAAGGGAAGCCCTTTGAGGGCCCTGAGGACCAGAGAGAGGTCCCAGGTAGGGACAGTGAGAGGGCGAGGAGGATTTAATCGCCTAGAACCTCTCAAGAAACGCGCCACAAGGCTGTTCCGTCCCACTGACTGGCCAGCGATAGGAGCGTGAAGCGCTGCAATGGCTGCTACGTAAACCTTGAGCATTGAAGGGGTGCTACCCATATCCAAATGCTCCTGGAGGAAAGACAGTATCGGTGATACGTCACACTCCACAGGGTCTATGTTGCGTGCGGAGCACCAGCCAACAAAGACAGACCATTTCTGGGCGTAAAGGCGTCTCGTGGACGGCGCTCTCGCATGAGAAATGGTACTTAGTACGTCCCCTGGGAGGTAAGCAGGCTCCCATCGAGGGACCAGAGGTGTAGAGCCCAAAGTTCCGGCTGAGGGTGCCAGATTGTCCTGTTCGCCTGAGAGAGGAGGTCCCGTCTCAGGGGAATTGGCCATGGGGCTTTCGTGGAAAGCCTGAATAGCTCCGAGGACCAAACTTGGCTCCTCCAGAGCGGGGCCACCAGGAGGACTCTGTGTCTGTTCTCCTCAACTCGCCTGATGACCTGAGGGATCAGAGCGATCGGGGGAAAAGCATACAGGAGAGCGCTGGGCCAGGCGTGGGCCAGCGCATCGTCCTCTTTCGAAAAATAAATTGGGCAGTGAGAGTTGTCTCTCGAGGCAAAGTGGTCTACCTCTGCCTTCCCGAAGAACTCCCAAATTCTGAGAACTGTCTGTGGGTGGAGCATCCACTCGTCTAAGGGGACGTTGCTCCGAGATAGCATGTCTGCTCCCAGATTCGTTCTCCCGGGTATGTGAGTCGCCTTGAGCAACTGGAACCTCGGTAACGGCCATTTCAGGAGGCGTGTCGCCAGAGCGCATAAGCGGCTGGACGAAAGGCCACCCTGGTGATTTATGTAAGACACCACTGTCATGCTGTCCGACTGGACTAAGACATGGCGTCCTGGCAGGTGTGCCTGAAACACCTGAAGGGCTCGGATCACTGCCAGCATCTCGAGGCAGTTGATGTGCAGATGGCTCTCCTCGTGGGACCACGAGCCGAAGGCCGTTCTGCCCTCGCAAAGAGCGCCCCAACCTAAGTTGGACGCGTCCGTCGAGAGCACGGTCCTTCTGGACACCGCCTGCAGTGGCACTCCTTGACTGAACCAAGTGGGGTTCATCCAGGGTTTCAGAGCTGTCAAACAGGCTCGATTGACCCTGAGACGCCAGCGGCGGCGCCGACAGGCGTGAGGAGGGACCCGGAGCTTCAACCAGTATTGCAGGGGCCGCATCTGAAGAAGGCCGAGCTGCAGAACCGGGAAGGCGGAAGCCATCAGCCCTAACATCCTCTGGAAGATCTTCAGAGGGAGACAGGCTTTGTTCCTGACCGAAGCCGCGAGCTGCTGAATGACCAGAGCGCGCTCTGGTGAAACCACAGCCGTCATACGGGCTGAGTCGAGAACTACACCCCAGGAACGTTATACGCCGAATTCATGCACTTGGTAAAAGTGCGAGGAGCTAGGGACAGCCCGAATGGAAGGACCTTGTACTGATAAGCCACTCCCTCGAATGCGAATCTCAAGAATCGCCTGTGGCATGGGGCTATCTGGATGTGATAGTACGCATCTTTCAGGTCCAGTGAACAGAACCAGTCCCCGGGGCAAATCTGCGCGAGGATCTGTTTCAGCGTTAACATCTTGAACTTCCGTCTCATGAGGGAAAGGTTCAGAAGCCTGAGGTCCAAGATGGGTCTGAGACCGCCATCTTTTTTGGGGACAAGGAATTAGCGGCTGTACAAGCCCGACTCACTCTCTGAGGGGGGCACTATTTCTATAGCCCCTTTCTCCAGCAGAGACATCACTTCTGATCGGAGGACATGAGCGTCGTCCGTGTTCACTGAAGTGGGAAGAACGCCGCCAAAGCGCGGGGGTCTGCGAGCAAACTGGAGCGAATAGCCTTGAGATATTATCCCCAGAACCCACCTTGACACTCAGGGGATGGCCTGCCAGGCCTCGACCCGTAAAGCAAAGGGTTGAATGGCGCCAGGCGGCGGGCCACCCGNAAGAAGGCCGAGCTGCAAAACCGGGAAGGCGGAAGCCATCAGCCCTAACATCCTCTGGAAGATCTTCAGAGGGAGACAGGCTTTGTTCCTGACCGAAGCCGCGAGCTGCTGAATGACCAGAGCGCGCTCTGGTGAAACCACAGCCGTCATACGGGCTGAGTCGAGAACTGCACCCAGGAACGTTATACGCTGGCTGGGGAGCAGCGAGCACTTGGCAAAATTGACCCTGAGACCCAGGCACTCCAAGTGGCTGAGTAACACGGATCTGTGATGTTCTAGCTCGGCTCGAGATTGGGCTAGAATGAGCCAGTCATCGAGATAATTGAGAACTCGGATTCCCATCTGTCTCAGAGGGGAAAGAGCCGAATTCATGCACTTGGTAAAAGTGCGATGAGCTAGGGACAGCCCGAATGGAAGGACCTTGTACTGATAAGCCACTCCCTCGAATGCGAATCTCAAGAATCGCCTGTGGCGGGGGGCTATCTGGATGTGATAGTACGCATCTTTCAGGTCCAGTGAACAGAACCAGTCCCCGGGGCAAATCTGCGCGAGTATCTTTTTCAGCGTTAACATCTTGAACTTCCGTCTCATGAGGGAAAGGTTCAGAAGCCTGAGGTCCAAGATGGGTCTGAGACCGCCATCTTTTTTGGGGACAAGGAATTAGCGGCTGTACAAGCCCGACTCACTCTCTGAGGGGGGCACTATTTCTATAGCCCCTTTCCAGCAGAGACATCACTTCTGATCGGAGGACATGAGCGTCGTCCGTGTTCACTGAAGTGGGAAGAACGCCGCCAAAGCGCGGGGGTCTGCGAGCAAACTGGAGCGAATAGCCTTGAGATATTATCCCCAGAACCCACCTTGACACTCAGGGGATGGCCTGCCAGGCCTCGACCCGTAAAGCAAAGGGTTGAATGGCGCCAGGCGGCGGGCCACCCGGAGGGGGCCTGTACACCGGCGAGAGTGGGGGAGGAAAATTGCTCTTTCTTTGAGAAAGTAAAATATTTATTGTGTTCGGCGTGAAAACGGCGTTTTGCGTGGGCGCAACAACAATGGACCCTGGACGCAGAACACACAAACTGGTTTCCATGCCCGGAACTGAACGGGGCAGAGGGGAAAGAGAACGAGAGAGCTTTGGGGGCGGTCCGGCCTCGGCGGGACTTAACCCCTTCCTCTTTTCTCCCCTGGTCTCAGGAAGACTTGGGAGGCCTCGGGTCCAGCTCTATCTTAGGCCGGGGGGCCTGCCGTTGCCTCGGGAAGGAGGAGCGCTTAGCGGGTCGGGCTCGGCGGCGCTGTTCCTTCGGGGCTGGAGCTGCCTGGGCAGTAGAGGGAGCAGGCTTGCTCTGCTGAGCCGGCGCAGTCCTGGGGCGGCTGGAAGCAGAGGCGTAGCTGGAACGCTTCGGCAAGAAGTGTCGCATGGCCTGGGACGACTTCTGAGCCGTGGTGAAACGCTCCGTAAAGCCCTCTACGGCTGGCCCAAAGAAACCGAGCGGGGAGACAGGGGCATCCAAGAAGGCCGTTTTGTCTGTGTCCTTAATCTCAGTCAAGTTGAGCAAAAGATGGCGCTCGAGCACCACCAGGCTGGCCATAGACTGTCCAATGGCCTGGGCTGTGGCCTTCGTGGCGCGCAGGGCCAAGTCCGTGGTGCTGCGTAGGTCACGAAAGGCGGGTGCGTCAAAACCAGACTCGTCCAGGGCGCGGAGGAGCTTGGCTTGGAACACCTGGAGTATGGCCATGGTGTGCAGCGAAGAGGCAGCTTGGCCCGCAGAGGTGTAAGCTCTGCCGGGCTTGGACGGAAGGGCCCTCTTGGTTTTCCACCCCACAGCTGCGGGGGGACAAAGGTGAGCCGCCACCGCTTCATCCAGGGGCGGGAGGCTGTCATAGTTCTTCTCTGACGAGCCATCAACCGAAGTGGGAGCTGACTGCTGTGAAGTGCGTAAGCGGGCCGAGTAGGGTGCGCGCCACGACTTGGTCAGCTCGGCATGGACTTCGGGAAGAAAGGCGCAGCTCGCTGGCGAGGGGCCTGGCGGGAGGAAGGAGACGGGAGGGCGCGAGCAGCGGGACCGCCTTCACTGAAGAAGGCGATCCGCGAGCGCAGCGAGGCAAGACTCATGTTCTCGCAGTGAGAACATGAGGTCCCGGTGAGCGCGGCCTCTGCGTGGGGTCTACCCAGACAGCAGACGCACTCACTGTGCCCGTCATCGTCATGCAGAGGGGCTCTGCATGTGCCACAAGAGTGGCGCGGCATTTTGAACAACGCCGCCGCCGTGAAAACGGCGTTTGAGGGGCTCTTTTAGAGCGGCGAGGGCCGCAGGAAACTCTTTTAGAGCGGCGAGAACCGCGGGAAAAACTGCCCAGATAGGCACGCCGGATGGCGGCAGGAGACACGCTGGCAGGCGGCCGGGAGCAGGAAGCGGGCAGCTCGAGACAGCGCTCGGGGCGGCAGTCGACGAGGGCGCCGGCGCTTCTCTTGGCGAGCTCAGCAGTCCGCTGCGGGAGCCTCTTCGACGGCGGCGAGAGCGTTTCCCAGTCGAGCTTCTTCAGGCGGCGAAGGCTTCAGCCGGAGATCAGCGAAGAGCGATGTGAAGTCGTCGCTGAAGGAGAGAGAACTGAAATCCTATGGCAAAACGCCTGCTTATATAGCCCAAAACCCCGCCCCTTTCGGCGGGAATATTCGCGCGCTTTGACGCCATAGGCTGCACAGGTGTGCCGCGCCGTCATTGGTTCAACGACTTGTCTATGAGTGAACCAATGACGGTGCAGTTGCACTGCGTTATTGAAAAAGGCTTCAGTAACGGGGAAAAAGGAGACTTTCCCCCATACGCAGTACAAGTGAAGTATCGAAAGGGAACTACACATTTGATCAAAATTGAGTTATGGCTTGAAATGAGCTTTGTGACATCTGTTCTGTCTTGTGACAAAGTTTCCTGGTCCAAAATTGTCCCGTTTCTGAGAAACGAGGGTGTCAAAATTGCAGTAACTACAAAATCGAAGCTTACTGCGTTCTAGCTTTGTTTGCCGGGCTTTGACAACCTGCGGCATGATGGTTGAACTCACAAATATCCAAAGACGAGTAAGGAAGATAGCAAAATATTAACTCCTAGCCAAGCAAATGACAACTTTATAATCAATTAACATTAACTAGCTAGCTGCTAGCAAATTAGACAGATATTTTAGCCTACCTGCGCTGCTCCATTGATGGCTATACAACGTAATCAGGGGCGGACTGGCCATCGGGATTACCGGGAGTTTTCCGGTGGGCCGCCCAGTTGCAATGTAAATATATGTGAAGAATGAATTAAAGTTAATTTACTTGGTCTGTATCCTCCGTCAGCCCAGACGAATTGTTCGCGTGGGCGCGGCCGTAACCGCGGCCCATTTGAGGCAAAAAACTTGAGCTCAGTCTGTCTAGCGCACGTCAAAATGTCCACAAAAACTGAGCAGCGCGGCACTTTTTAATGCATAAAGAATGCAAGCCGAGGTAAGATGGGCAGCAGAACATGACGAGATGCAGCAATAATTGCCTACTGTTTGATTTAAAACAAAAAAAAAAAGTTAAAAAGACGGACATTCATTTCCAGAGATGCACTTCTGACCTTTTTGTATTTTTCATATTTTAATGACGTTATTCGTCACACAATGCAGAAAGAAACATTAACGTTGTTTCAGCATGTCAGATCGGAGTGAATGTTTGTGTATCTGTTATCAGGATTTCTTCAGTAATTTCAAATCATTTGAAAATTATTCATAAAACTCAAAATATCATTCTCAAACTTATACTAAACAGGGCAAAACCGGCAACTTTCATATTTAAGTAGCCAATGTCCCGTGTTAGGAAAGTGTCTAAAATATATAATTTTCTAATTAGTTCACATGAATTATTTTACACACTGGTGATCAAAGGTTTGAAATAAGACTTCTTTAATGTTTTTGAAAGAGAAAGGAGGAATTTATTTGATCGAAAATACAGGCTGTTTTCTATGTGGATTTATTGTAAAATGTAATTTATTCCTCTGATCAAAACTGAATTTTCAGTATCACTCCAGTCCTCAGAGCAATTTTAACATTCACAACATGCAAACATCAATAAAAATATTAAAGTTATTAAAAACAATCAACATGTAGTAAGAAACACAGCAAGAAAGTTGGATGAACACATTTAGTTTGTAGATACTGCACTTTGCTTTTACAAAAGTGGGTAACGCTTTAGATTATGGCCCGGAAAGTACTGCATAATTACAACGAATTTACAGTGTAACTTTCGATAATTATAGTGTACCTATACAGTAAGTATGTGTAAGTATAGGGGAACAATATGTAAAGTCTTGGGAATAAAGGAGTAACAATCAGGAAAATAAGAACTTAATTATACTGTAAGTATTTTAGAACTAAGGGGTACTTATACTGTTATGATAGACAACAATCTTATATTTGGTAGCAATTTTGTCGAGAAAGTGCACTGATTAAGTTGTTCCAAGGCAAGTAGAAAGAACTATTGTAATCTTTTTTAATGCATGGGGAAATATGCTTTTGTTTCATGTAGTTACAGGGTAAATATGACATTACGGGCCGTAAATTGAAGTGGAGCTTGTTACCCTCTTGTTTCATGTAGTTACAGGGTAAATATGACATTACGGGCCGTAAATTGAAGTGGAGCTTGTTACACTCTTATTTCATGTAGTTACAGGGTGAATATGACATTACGGGCCGTAAATTGAAGTGGAGCTTGTTACCCTCTTATTTCATGTAGTTACAGGGTAAATATGACATTACGGGCCGTAAATTGAAGTGGAGCTTGTTACACTCTTATTTCATGTAGTTACAGGGTAAATATGACATTATGGGCCGTAAATTGAAGTGGAGCTTGTTACACTCTTATTTCATGTAGTTACAGGGTAAATATGACATTAGAGGCCGTAAATTGAAGTGGAGCTTGTTACACTCTTATTTCATGTAGTTACAGGGTAAATATGACATAACTCCTGTAACTACATGAAATAAGAGGGTAAAAAGCTCCACTGCAATTTACGGCCTCTAATGTCATATTTACCCTGTAACTACATGAAACAAGAGGGTAACAAGCTCCACTTTAATTTACGGCCCGTAATGTCATATTTACCCTGTAACTACATGAAATAAGAGGGTAACAAGCTCCACTTAATCAGTGCACTTTCTCGACAAAATTTCTCCCAAATATAAGATTGTTGTCTATCATAACAGTATAAGTACCCCTTAGTTCTAAAATACTTACAGTATAATTAAGCTGTTATTTTCCTGATTGTTACTCCTTTATTCCTTTGCATATTACATATTGTTCCCCTATTCTTACACATACTTACTGTATAGGTACACTATAATTATCGAAAGTTACACTGTAAATTCGTTGTAATTACGCAGTACTTTCCGGGCCATAATCTAAAGCGTTACCCAAAAGTGTTTTAGTTGTTTAAGGTTATCCAAAGGCAGAGTGCAGTATCTACATTTTTGGGGTAAAAGGTCACATCAGTGGTCATGGTTTTTATCTATAAAAAATGTCTTCCTAAGAAGGCATTACATGAATGCATTACCACTAATCTACCCACAACATGTTTGACGGGCTGGTGTAAAAACTTTAAAGGTGTTTTTCTCAGTTTCAGTGTTTGCGTAGTTACTACAAAGGCAGAGTGCAGTATCCGCAAACACTGAAACTGAGAAAAACGCCTTTAAAGTTTTTACACCAGCCCGTCAAACATGTTGTGGGTAGATTAGTGGTAATGCATTCATGTAATGCCTTCTTAGGAAGACATTTTTTATAGATAAAAACCATGACCACTGATGTGACCTTTTACCCCAAAAATGTAGATACTGCACTCTGCCTTTGGATANTAAATAAGAGGGTAACAAGCTCCACTTAATCAGTGCACTTTCTCGACAAAATTTCTCCCAAATATAAGATTGTTGTCTATCATAACAGTATAAGTACCCCTTAGTTCTAAAATACTTACAGTATAATTAAGCTGTTATTTTCCTGATTGTTACTCCTTTATTCCTTTGCATATTACATATTGTTCCCCTATACTTACACATACTTACTGTATAGGTACACTATAATTATCGAAAGTTACACTGTAAATTCGTTGTAATTACGCAGTACTTTCCGGGCCATAATCTAAAGCGTTACCCAAAAGTGTTTTAGTTGTTTGCGTAGTTACTACAAAGGAGGAGTGCAGTATCCGCAAACACTGAAACTGAGAAAAACGCCTTTAAAGTTTTTACACCAGCCCGTCAAACATGTTGTGGGTAGATTAGTGGTAATGCATTCATGTAATGCCTTCTTAGGAAGACATTTTTTATAGATAAAAACCATGACCACTGATGTGACCTTTTACCCCCAAAATGTAGATACTGCACTCTGCCTTTGGATACTGTAACCAAAAAAAAACGAGTCGGGTGTTGCCATTTTGTCTCCACAACGTAAAAGATTTCTTCTCTAAGAAGACCAAAGCCCTATTCGGACGGGATTAGTTTTACATGGGGAGGTGGAGTAATGTAATTATGTAATTTTACCTCAGGACTCTGTAATATTAATGGCCAATTCGCACAGGACAAGACATCTCAGTAAAACTAGCAGAAGAAGTTGTCATGTGGTAGGCTTCCTGATACCATGTGCGCAAACACATATAGGCCTATATAGTTTATATATTTAGATTATAACAGTTAGGTCCGGTCAAACGATTTATTAATTAAATTCTGATTGGATTATGATGGTAATAGGCACTTAGCTAAAATTAGTTTTATGCTTCTGACAAGTGCTTTCGATCTTCTTTTTGCCCTGAATGGTAGGCTATGTGGAAAATACTTGAGGTTTGCCACAGACTTGTCCCACCACCGCCTACAACACAACTGAATGTTTCTTCAAGTGCTTACATGCTTGAAAAATGCGCTGAAAACTACCTTTAAACAGGAAATGACGGAATTTTACTGTACATTGGGTCTATTCGAACGGGATTAGTATCACCTGAGGTAATTTTTCCGGACCTTTTACAGAAGGTAAACGTCGCCGTAATCATTACTGACATTGTCCGTTATGATTACTGAGATGGCACATTCGGACGGGACTAAAATCACTGAGAAGCTCTGGTAATAATTACCCCACCTCCTCATGTAAAACTAATCCCGTCCGAATAGGGTTTAAGATTATTTTCTCAGTGCTGTCTGATTTGCAAAAGAATCGTTCTTTTGGGCAATTCAATGATTCACTTAGCTAAATAGGCTACTTTTTTAAAATATCCAGTGATTCATTATTTTTAACCGGTTGATTGAAATGAACTGTCCGAACGAGCTGATTTGTTTAAAAGAACAGGACATGTAGCCTAGTCGCCGTGCTATTAAGCGTTTTTTTCTTCTTTGAGTTTATGCACTTGTAATCAAGAATAGTTTGTTTTGGAATTGTGATTTGTTGAGCGTGATTTGGTGAGATGCATTATTTACCTGTGGCAGCCCAATGGACGTCACAGCATCCTCATGTCGTTGTCAGGTAAAATAGGCCATACAAGGTTAAATTAGTAACTTTATTAGGTGTAAGACATGTTAAACATGCCAGGTCTAAAACATGACGTCTTTCAGTATTTTGGACGCTTGAAGTTAGACGCCTCAAATGCAAATACATGCAAATTGCAATTTAAGCCGCTAAAGATTCGTTCAGGTCGAAGTGTCCATATGCTGTGGATTTAACTGCTGAACCTCTATATCTGTTTTCATTTGATGACTTTGTTTTGACGATTAAGCAGCTAAAGCAAACATTGAATGGTAAGTGAAGCAGACAATTCATTTGATTTGACTTGTCATGTAAAAAGTTTTACATGGAGGTAAAATGTTGCATTGCATTGAATTGTGAAGACAGTTTAGTAATGGTTTTACGAACGAGTTACACAAAGACATCTTGAATGTGGACCTTTTTGCATTTTCATAATGGTGAATAGAAAGTATCTGTGTCACAATATGTTATAAGGCTTTGGTTCTTGATTTGAGTATGCCACAATCCTGAAAATCAGGTTTGACTATAAGGTTTGGCTATAGGTCCTAAGGCAAAACTGATACTCCTACTCATACTCACTACATCACAAGAGGTAGACGATTTTATGATTATTTCAAATCCACCAAAACACTATTAATTACAAATGATTAGTTTACAATCTAATACATTTACTCGTGAGATCATGCAAGTATCAATGCACTGACACTGTTTTGTTAAATTTATGCAAAAATAAAAAAACTGGCAAATGTGGTTTTACCATAAAAAAGGATGATAGACTATATTATATATACATTTTACAATACATTAAATCATACAATGTTAATATACTAACCAGTTTGATATATATTTTTTTATTTAAAATATTTTCTATTATTTAATATATGGTAAGGGCATTTTTGTAATGAACAGGTTTTTACATTTTTTAGCATTTTTCTGTTCCTATAGTATTTTGAATTTGAAGTTCTTAAGCTCACAAAACATTTGTAACTTGTGAAGTGTTCAAGCAAATCTTTGTTGAGTCTGCTTTTAAAGTTTCTACTTGTCTGCTAAAATCACTTACTGTGTATATTTGTGTTTGTGTACGATTTCAGCTGTAAAGTCATGGCTTCCATCAGCGGTTTTTCTGAAAAAAGCTTTACATGTTCCATATGTCTGGACGTGTTCACTGACCCTGTAACTACTTCCTGTGGACACAACTTCTGTATGACCTGCATCAGATGCCACAGAGACAGCAGTCTAAGCTCAAGGTGCCCACTGTGTGGGATAGCATTGGACTCAAAACAAGATTTTAACATAAATAGAACGATTAGAGACATCGCAGAGGGCATCAAAAGAAAAAGGATACAAGAGAATCCTGAAGTGTCCTGTGATAGTTGCCCAAAGAAGAAAATTGCTGTTAAGTCATGCTTACACTGTGGAACTTCTTTCTGCAAGACTCACTTGGAGCCCCATGAAACTGCAGAAAAACTCAAGAAACACAAACTAATCAACCCTGTGAAGAATCTTGATGAATACATTTGCAAGAATCATGAAAGACCTCTGGAATTTTACTGTAGAGATGATCTGACAGCCATCTGTCAATTCTGCACCGAGAGTGACCACAAGAATCATAATACAGCCCCACTGGAGGAGGAGAGTTTGGTAATACTAACTTGGTAGTCATTAATAGCAACTATGAAAATATACAGAATACTTTACAACATTATAAACAATATTTGTGTGCTTTACATTAGAAATTGCTGATGAATCAAAAGATAGCAGTGCAGCAGAAAATTCAGGACAAGATGCGGAAAATTAAAGAAATTAGACATTCTACAAGGTTTAACAAAGTAAGTTTATTTCTGAACACTTGTGGTTTCCTTCTATATTGTTTGGTTTAAGGATCAACTTAAAGGTCCGCAAGATGGTTTAGTTTATTTTGTGCTTTAACAATATTTAGATTTTTCAATTGATATTTTTTTCTTAAAATTCACAACAGCAAGCCAAAGAGAAGGAGATCGAAGAGAACATCAAGTTTTTCAAGGATATCTTTGAGAGAAGCAATGCGGAGCTACTTGAGCTCACAGAGAAAAAGCATAAAGAAACAGAAAGACAAGGCGAGGAGCTCATCAGAGAGCTAGATGAAGAGATCGTGGAGCTAAAGAGAAGACAAAGTGAACTGGAGCAGCTCTCAAATCCTATTGATTTCACACAAGTCAGTGTTTCTCACCAAACAATGGTAAGAAATGAAGCCACATGTACACTTGACTTAAGAGCTTTTTCCCCCTCTATTCTAGATTATTAACCTCCTGCGCACCCCCATATGTACTAAGCGCTCAAAAAACATCAGCATCAGTGCACATGAATATGGGGGTATTCTGAGGAAGACAATATCATGGCTTCAGAGTGTCTTGGATGAGAAAATGAGAGAAACTGGTAAATATTCACCATGTAACCAATCATATTTATAGCATTGTGCACTCTTTAATAAGACAGAAACACATATTTAGTTCTTTCCCACTGTTCTTCCCACTGCAGTTGGCAGAGAGCTGCGGAGTATACAACGTTATGCAGGTATGGAAAATCTGACTAAAAGTTTCATTTAAATAAAGTCTTAAGGACCAGATTTACTAACCACTTGCGCCATTACAAACCCTCTTTTGTCATTAAAAAAACTACTGTCATGATTTGCTAAAGCGATGTTCACACAGTTATTTTTGCGGCTAACCTTATTACAAATGCATTTGTAGGAGTTTCTCATTCAGACACAAAACTTTCGGGAGAGTTTTTAAATAAATCACACAATAGTTGCTTCTACTCTAAGAAAAAAAGGTAAAATGTAGTCCTATAGTCATCTTCATTTTATATAGCGCTTTTTACAATACAGATTGTTTCAAAGCAGCTTCACAGTGATAATAGGAAAATGAATAGACAGAGATTGTTTTGGCCTTACAGCAGGAAAAAGTTATTATCGAGCTAAAGTAAGTTTTTGATTGAATCACTTCTCTTGTAAAAATCATTAAAGGTGGACTCAGTAGAAATTCAACAACACTGTTTGGAAGTTAGTCGGGCCGACACCAACAACAAATGTCTAACCAATCAGCATGAGGGTGCGTATGACGGCCGAGGAGAAAGAACGAGCAAGAAGGAGATTTGAAAATAAGAAAAAAAAAGGACCGCGTTTAAGCTTTCCAGCGCTGGAGAGAGCTAAGTGGGAAGGCCTGAAAACAGATGCGGAGGCTGCTTTGATTCCTTCTCATGTTAGTAACACTGGGTTTTGATTGTCTGGATCTGCTGTGCTTTTGGCGACCTACAACGAACTCTTGTTTGTATTTAATCTTGTGTACTGTACGTTCATTTTTTTGTGCTTCCTTGTGATTCGTTCCTCAACTGCGCTTTATTTTTTGTGAAGCATTTTGTTGTGCGTCAGCTGTGATAAACAGACATCCACTCGCATTGCGTGTGTAACAGTGGCCAGATAGTGAGAGTTGAGCAGGTAAACCACTGCACACTGACAACCACTAGAGAATGCGGTGTTTAGCGTCATTGGTAGGGCATTCACCTTGCATGTCAGCAGCAGCTGGGCTGGGGTTTGAGACTGACTCAGAGCAGGGTGGTTAGGATTGGAGTGTGAGTTTTGGAGGCGGAGCAATGAAGAGAGAGGTGGGTTTGTTTGGGTTGATTTCAAATATCAACAATGTCCAACAGCGTTTTTCAAAATCTACTTACAGCACCTTTAATTATTAACTTAGGGGCCGCTTGACACCTTTTTAACTGAAAACAAATGACTTTTAATGCATTCTTGCCGTTCATTTACGTGTTTAGAATTATAGAAGTAGATAATGTGTTATGTGTATGCTAGGTTAAAGAGATGTGTTTTTAGTCTATATTTAAACTGACAGAGTGGGTCTGCTTCCCGAACAATGCTCGGAAGACTGTTCCAAAGTTTAGGTGCTAAAAAGGAAAAGGATCTACTGCCAGCAGTTAATTTTGACATTCGATCTAATTATTATCAACTGGCCAGAATTTTGAGATTGCAATAGACGTGAAGGACTATAATGCATTAAGAGCTCGCTCAGGTACTGGCGAGCTAAACCATTTAGTGCTTTGTAAGTACTTATCAAGATTTTAATATTTATACGATGTTTAATAGGGAGGCAATGCAGTGTTGACAGAACCGGGCTAATATGGTCATACTTCCTGGTTCTAGTAAGAACTTTAGCTGCTGCTTTTTGAACCAGCTGGAGTTTGTTTATTAGGCATGCAGGTCAACCACCCAGCAAAGCATTACAATAATCTAGCCTTGCGGTCATGAATGCATGAACTAATTGTTCCGCATTTGTCATTGAGAGCATATGTTGTAATTTAGATATATTTTTAAGATGGAAGAAAGCAGTTTTACAGATGCTAGAAACATGGCTTTCAAATTAAAGATTGGTATCAAGAGCACACCCAGGATCCTAACTGACAACCCTATATAGAACCCTAGGGTTCTTGGCTCAATTTTTAAGAACCCTTTATGCCAAAAAAAGGTTCTTTATAAGGAGAAATGTCTTAAATGATTGCATAATACTTTGTTTAACAGGTTATTAACTTTTTTTTTTCTAGTGATAAAGTTTGTTTATGAGCTAATTAATTCATACAATTTAATTCAAATTAAAAATTAATTAAAAGAAAATTAATTAAAGCCATGACTTAAATTAATGAATTAAATCCATAAAATGATCCCATGCTGGGAACCCCTAAAATGTATACATGAAGTGCCTGACAGAACCCTTTTCTTCTAAGAGTGTAGGAGGAGACACTGCAGAGAATAGAGGGCGCATGATAGAAGGAAGAACATTTTCTCCACTCATGTTCATTTTTTTTGGAATACCAGGGGAAGACATTATCCGAAAATATTGTTTGACAAGCCACGTTATTTTAATTTGCACTGCTCTTGGTAGATTGTGTTGGTCATAATGGAAATGAGCTGCTGAGTCTGTGTTCTTTAATTTGCACGTCGTCAGGTGATCACGCGCAGAACTTTCCTCTCCCATCAGCCCTTTTATGAGATTGCGGTCTCGCGCTAATTTGCCATGTTTAATAAATCTGGCCCTATCAAAAAAGAAAAATAATCCTTTATACTGATGTGTTGTAAGATTGCTCCATATAAAGTTTTGCATGAATGAACTTACATTAACCCTTATATCNTAGAAGGAAGAACATTTTCTCCATGAAATGAGCTGCTGCGTCTGTGTTCTTTAATTTGCGCGTCGTCAGGTGATCACCCGCAGAACTTTCCTCTCCCATCAGCCCTTTTATGAGATTGCGGTCTCGCGCTAATTTGCCATGTTTAATAAATCTGGCCCTATCAAAAAAGAAAAATAATCCTTTATACTGATGTGTTGTAAGATTGCTCCATATAAAGTTTTGCATGAATGAACTTACATTAACCCTTATATCTTTTATCAGTGGATGTGACACTTGACCCTGACACAGCTTATCCTGAACTCATGTTGTCTGACAATGGAAAAGAGGTCAGAAATACAGGCAAATCACAGCAGATTCCTGACACCCCAAAAAGGTTTGACCATTGCTCGTGTGTCTTAGGAAAGGAAGGCTTCTCCTCACAGAATTTTTACTATGAGGTTCAAGTCAGTGGGAAGACAGAGTGGGATTTAGGTGTGGCAAAAGAATCTATTGACAGAAAAGGGGAAATTGGGCTCAACCCTGAAAATGGATATTGGACTGTATGGCTGAGGAACAGGGATGAGTACGCAGCGAACGATCGCTCCCCTGTCCCTCTCTCCTTGAAAGAGAAGCCAGTGAAAGTGGGAGTTTTTGTGGATTTTGAGGAGGGTCTGGTCTCTTTTTATGATGTTGAAGCCAGGTATCATATTTATTCTTTCACTGGACAGTCTTTTCCTGAAAAGCTCTATCCATATTTCAGTCCTGGAGAATACGAGGAAGGGCAGAACTCGCATCCTCTGATCATTACACCTGTTGACTCAACCGAATAAATCAACTTTCAAAGGCAATAATAAAATGAATTGTTATAAATCTTTGTATATAAGCCTCTGTATGTAACACCTTCAGACTAAATGATGTTCAATCCAAATATGACTATTCTTTATTTCTACTCTATATGCAACCATGAATGATCATTAATCAAAAGAATCAAGTCATGCTTCTTTTTCCAAAAAATATTTATTTTTAATGTCCATTTCAATTTGAATTCCATTATACTTAAACGTAACTAGTAAAACAGTATATTACAAATTCATTACATATGTAATACAATTTTCATTTAGCAGACGCTTTTATCCAAACTGACTCACAAATGAGGAATGGAAATAAATATGTAGTCAAAACATCACGTTTATTTTGCTTCAGTTGCTATTTTCAATTGCAACTTTCAATTTTCAATAATCAATTTTCGATTTATTGTTATGAACTGTGATATATTCATTTTATATCAATTCAATGTACAATAAAAACCACAGATTATTTAAATAATTTATCAATATTTAAGTGACAAAAACACAAAAAATAGCAGCTAAAAACAACATTCAAAACATTTAATGTTTCGCCGCATTTCAAGCACTAATTTTCTCATTATTCACCAATTTTGTTCACACATTTTTTGTTGCTTTGAAGTTTTTTGTCTTCTTCTTCTTAAGACTTCTTCTTCTTAAACACTTTAATTGCATTCGAGTAATTGCAGTAGCTTCCTTCGATCTCACCATCTCGCTGAGTTTTTCAAGCAATTCTGAAGTGTAATTGTGACCATCAGTGATGTCAATGACATGATACCTGTTCTGACAACAACGAACCACTTTACAGAGCTTTCTGTGATCTGAAATAAATCTGTCAATGGGTTGCACAAATTCTTTAAGCTGTCTGCCATTTGTGAAGATAATCATCATTCGTTTTGTGGTTCTTGAATCTAGTCGTTTTTTGAAGGTGTGGAAAAGACCTTGTTGTTGCTCACTGAATTTAGATATCGGTGTTACCCAGAGAATCACACTGGGGCCAGGGTCACATAACGTCTGCATTTCCTTGACCCAACTCGATTTGTTGAGGGAAAAGAGATTTGGAGTGTCCACTACAGTGACCTTTCCCACTGTCTTCACCATGGACGCTTTCGTCACAGTGTCCGATCCACTTTTGCAAAGAAAGTAATTCCCACCAAGGATGATGTTGCCTACTGTACTTTTCCCAGCTCTGGAAGGCCCTATTAGAAGGATCCTCATAGGATGGGGAATGCTGCCAGGGTTCAACGCTGCTGTTTTGATGCTGCCAGAGCTCAACGCTGCCATTTTGAACAATAAATAAACATTTTTTAAGATTTTTTTTTTTTCATTAAAAGCAGGAGTTAGTGTATTTCACCTCAACTTACATTTTCTGTACATCAGCATGTATGGTAGGCTTGAGCTGTAAAAAAAAAAAAGTATTTTTACTATGAAATACTTTTTTCAGATTCTTCACAAGAGAGAGAGAACAACACTCACTTTTCCAGTGATGATTCTGAAGTCTGTAAGATATTGACAACATTAAAGAATAATATGTACAGTCTTGAGTCATAAATTTTCTAATGATATAAAGCTAATCAAACAAACAAATGTACCTGTGTTACACTGTAGTCATCAAAACGGTACCATATCCCATTTTCATTAGATCTGATGATTGTATCGTAGTGTCCACCACTATATCCACCCTTATGATTGATAACGGCATAAAGATCATATCTAGGTCTATTATCCTGCAGAGAAAGATCAATTTTTTAAAAGTGTTTAGAATATTTTACTAATTTTAATAGCATTTTGGTTTGATGAATTGATGAAACCTCTTCAGGAAGACTTAGAGGTACATCCAGACGACATTCATTCTTCTCGTATCTCATCTGTATGTAATCAAAGTCAAACCTCTTCAGATGCAGAGCGAGAACAGTGGGATATTCATGTATTTCACTCCACTGTGAATGAGAAACATGAATGAGAAAGCCTATGTTAAGCACATGTTGGAAACTCATAAATACTTCACTGTAATTGGTTCAGGAATCAGGTTGATCATCTGTACGAGTGATGGATGTTGAAAATCTCACATTTTCATTTACTCACAGTTTCTGTTTCTGTTTTGCGCTCACATCCTTCACAATACATCCAGTCATCCTCTTCTAGTTTTGAATGTTTAAAGAAGGTCTTCAGGCTTTTTTCCTATAGGGTCAGAAAAATAAACCATGCAGTTTTAGGGGGAAGCTACTGTCTCCAAGGCTGAAAAAAACTTGGCTAACATTAACTTTGCATATGGTAGTCTTCATACCATATCATACTTATCATTTCCGGTATCGATAGACAGCAATATTGAGATGAAGGTGTTGGTTTCTATGGTTTCATTGCCACATGTGCCACATTTTGTTATATTGTTCATTTTCCCTTCAAAGACCTGGAAGAAATGCACTGTGCTGTCATAGGCTGATTCTTAATATTATTGCATCACCGTTATTGATCAATGATAACAGAGACTTATTTACAATCAGTTGTTGCTCACTTGCATTGAAACAGACTTTTATATGTTTCATACCTTAGAGGCTTGTGTGCCCACTGCTTTTAAAATCTTCCTGTAGTACTCCACTGCATCTTGTTGCTCAAAAACTTGAAGGTTTAAAAAACAGAATTGTGAAAACAATGTTCTAAACATTATGTACATCATATGTACATATGGATATTTTTTTTTTAAGTTGGCTAATTTCCATATAAATATTTTGACCTGTAAATTAAATTAACCTACCATTTCTAATGCCAAGACTCTTGGTTATTCCTCCAGTTGTGGCTGCCTTTTCTGACAGCTGTGTGAACAGCTTTTGAAGTTGTAGCAAGAGATTTTCCTCACCACAATCTCCAGGGGCTTCATAACTAAATGGGGGGGAAAAGTAAAGAAAAAAGTAATAAAGTAGAAGATTAAATAATTATCATTAGTGAATAACTTCTTTCATTCGTTTCATCATTTTACCTCTTCACTGCCTCTCTGAATTCTGGAGTCATGAATAGACACTGCAATACTGCATTTAAGTAGCAGGTGGCACCTTGATTTTTCAGGCCACAATCGAATAGGCCTAATTGCCATCAGAATTTACCTTATTGAAACTCATATTTCCTTCTGGAACACGGAGGAAATTCATAGAGGACAAAACAGTGTTGCTACTGCCGAGTCAACTTCAAACTAAGATATTAACACGCACGTCCAACTTCGCTAGGCAACTGTCAAGTTATAGCCTAGTTTTACTTTCGATTTTGTAGAAATATTATGATGACGGAAACTATCAAGTGGACTTAAAGTAGAAAAAATATTCAAAACTCGTAAGTTTGTTATAGCATTCAAATTTTATTATATAATTTATATAAAGAAGATAGGCCTGGTCTAGCCTATTAATTTGTGCATTTCAAGAATAAAGACATGTCAAGACATTCTCAAGACATAGGTGTAATTCTTAAAGACTTTTCTTCATTGATAAAATACCCAAGACTGGGTAGGATTAAAGAATGTTCTCCGATTATCCCCGATGTGTGTGACGGACAAACCCCATTTACAATAGTCTGTACAGATTACACACTCATTACACCCATAGTGAACAACAAATGTCTCTGAGTCTGCTTCAAAGTTGTCCCAACGCCGAGACCCTTGAGGGGGACTTCTCAGCATGTTTGGAAACCTCCAGGTAGACGTAAGACCACGAAGAGAGTGGAGCGATCTTTAATTTGGTGGTCTAAAAACGTATCATTGTCCTCTAGTTGTTTATCTGTGTACAGCAGTCTCAGGGAAGATGGATCATCCCCTGTGGTAAGATAAAGGAAGGTTAAAACATTTACATAATGTTATAGCTTACATATGATTTATTTAATCCATTTCATTATGAGTTGTAGCAGGCTAGGTCTAAACATGTCATGGTCACAGTTATGAATAAGTATAGGCTAAAATGATAGCCTGTTACCTATTATATAGCCTACGTCTAGGTTATGTTTTTGGCGATGTGGAAATGTCACCAGGAAACGGCTTTCACTAACTTTTTAAGAAAGGTTCGTTGAATTTGACTAATGACCCGGGTTGACTGCCTGTGCTATAGCATTTGATCTTACCTGCTTGACCCGGCAATTTTTCTGCAACCTTCTTTTTGAATTCCAAAATAGTCGTTTTGTTGAATTCTTCCTCTGATGTGGCAACATCAACAGTTTTTTTCTCTCCCTTTATTCCAACCACCATGATCTGGTAAATCTTTCCCATTTTAGGAGAACACCTAAAAGCAAGTTACTGCAAAACACCGCAATAAAATGTGGACGTTTCACTTTCTGTTCTTACGCTTGCGACTGCGAAGGTGTTGACGCCCTGGGCTATATGATAAAATAGCTATATAGACTTATATTACGCCTGCTGTCTTGAAATAATAGGCAATAATACGAATAAACGAAATATAATAAAATAATTAGCCTATTTTATTATTCACAGATGCTTAAGCAAACCGTAGTAGCCCAGATATCAATGGCAATGCTGTAGCTTTTAAATACTGATAGTATTAACAATTATCTGCCTCTTTGGGAAAAAAAGGACAGACATGGGGCGTGGGAAGATGTTTTAGGTTGGGGTGCTGTACGCGCGGGGGTGATTTTATTAAGAAACCATTAAGAAACATTACCGAGTAGCCTCTATAAAACACGTCAAAACTCCGGGAAACGACAAACATATCGCGGAGAACAACGACAAAATAAAATATATATATATATATATAATTGTGAGAACACTGCATCTTAAATTAATAATGTCTACACTTTGTTTTAATCAGAGGATTTGCCAGCATGCAAAGCATTCAGCGCTGAACAGAAACTCCGGCGTTTTGAGCGGTGGATCATAACATCTCATTGCGTTCCAGAAATCAACAGATGTCTGTGATTGGCTACTGTGCTCAACGCTGCAAAAACATGTTATTAGAAACTCTGCTTGAGCCCGTAAAGCGTTTATTTTTTATTTTTATCATAGTCCTTTTTTTAAAATCAACAATTTGTTATAGCTCATTTTAAATGTTTATTACTTAACAAATTATTAAAATGATAAAAAATGAAAAAATGTACGTAAACCGAACAAAAATTTGCGTTGCATTAATGCAGTAAATTTACTGTCCTATGAAAAAGGGGGTGCTGCCCCCCTACTTCCCGCGCCCCTGGACATAGACCTAGTGGCTATAACTCGACAGGTAGGCTATCTTATCTCAACTCCTCAGTCGAGAAACCATGTGACAAACTGGAAAGAGAAAACATTGTCAATAGTTAGCCTAGGTTTCATTTTTCAACCGACTCTGCCGGAGCAATGACTGAACAACAGCAAGAAGAAAAACGCTACGATCCTAATGACACAACACTGAAGTTTGTAACGCGACAGGATGACATAAGTATATATTTTTACTATTGTTTTTATATATTCGGGTTTTTGTGAGAGAAGAAGAAAACAAGTGCATACATGGCATCGGTTACTGAAAACTTATTTTTTTGTGATTTACACAGCGTCAGTAAAAGATGACAGCTATATCGCCCAACGAAACGAAATTTACTGCACCTTAGCTAGATTCTAGTCTATTAAAGCACAACATCCGCTTCACCTTCCGCAATGGTAGCGATGCTTCTACTTCTGCACAGTCTACTATCTTTTAAAATACAAGCAGTAGGCTATTCCACGTTAAACGCCTAATCTTTGTCACATTACCTCAGAGGTCCAGTCATCTTAAAAACATGTAATTTGTTCATAAATCAAAATAATAATCAAAAAGAAAACAATGAGTCGAGAAACAGACCTACGTTAAAATGAGTCTGATATTATTTACAGTTGATTCAAGCCAAGCACACTGCACAAAGCAATGGCCAGAGGTTTTCGCACAAGAACTTCTGTGCATTATTGTATGCTATTCTAAAAACATAGTCTGCAGTGCAAGTCAATAGTACTTAAAGGGTTAGATCACCCAAAAATGAAAATTCTGTCATTTATTACTCACCCTCATGCCGTTCCATACCCTTAGACATTCGTTGATCTTCGGAACACAAATTAAGATATTTTAGTTGAAATCCGATGGCTCCGTGAGGCCTCCATATAGGGAGCAATGACATTTCCTCTCTCAAGATCCATTAATGTACTAAAAACAAATTTAAATCAGTTCTTGTGAGTACAGTGGTTAAATATTAATATTATAAAGCGACGAGAATATTTTTGGTGTGCCAAAAAAAAAAAAAAACGACTTATTTAGTTATATTCAGTGTTTTGAAATATACTTTGAAAGTATATTTCAAAACACTGCTTCAGGAAGATTCGGAGTGTTATGAATCAGCGTATCGAATCATGATTCGGATCACGTGTCAAACCGCCAAACGGCTGAAATCACGTGACTTTGGCGCTCCGACACGCTGATTCATAACGCCCCGAAGCTTCCTGAAGCAGTGTTTTGAAATCGGCCATCACTATATAAGTCATTTAGTTTTTTTTGGCGCACCAAAATATTCTCGTCGCTTTATAATATTAATATTGAACCACTGTACTCACATGAGCTGATTTAAATATGTTTTTAGTACCTTTATGGATCTTGAGAGTGGAAATGTCATTGCTCCCTATGAAGGCTTCACTGAGCCATTGGATTTCAACAAAAATATCTTAATTTGCGTTCCAAAGATTAACGAAGGTCTTAAGGGTCTGGAATGGCATGAGCATGAGTAATAAATGACAGAATTTTCATTTTTGGGTGAACTAACCCTTAAACTCCCTTGTGATCTTAAGCAGTTACTATAGAGACAGAGCGCATTTAGGCCATTTGTCATTTCTGACTTATAACAAAAAACAGAACAATGCCTTAAAGCTGCTGTGTGACAAGGTGTACAGCAAACAAGCTAAAAAAACTCAGAACTAAGTTTTTATAAGCTACCGAACCGTAAAAGCCAGCCTTTAAGGAGACAAAAGTGGATACAGGCAATAAGACATGAAGTATCAGCAGGAAGAATAGGTCAATTTTGGGATCCTGACACTCAGTATGCCTCAGTAAGCCTACGTGTGCAGTAAACATTTAGTCACTTAAGTCAAATATCCAACTGTCAGTTTTATATATTATGTTTCCTGTCGCTGATTACGTTCCCCTCCAGTGGGCGTAGTTCTCATAGTAATATGACATGTCGCGCTCTGTCTCAATCGCCTGTATCCACTTTTGTGTCCTTAAACGCTCGTTTTTTGGGTCGACAGCTTATAAAAACTCCTGGGTTTTTGGTTCTGGGTTTTTTAACTTGTTTGCTGTACACCTTGTCACACAGCAGCTTTTAGACATTGTTCTGTTTTTTGTTATAAGTCAGAAATGACAAGGAGGCAGCTTCACGTAATACAAAGTCAATGGAGACGGCTGGATTGTTTTTCCCCCGGTGGGCGTGGTTTTCAGGTTATGACGCGTGTCGCTCTGTCTCTATTAATTCAACTATCAGCGCACTAAGTTTTTTTATTATTATTTTTTTAATTTTTTTTTAGGTAATTCGGCCCGCACATGGTTAATTTTTTTCCAATCCGGCCCTCAACCTAAAATGAGTTTGACACCCCTGCAGTATAGGATGTACCGAACATTCTTCAGTTTTATGCAAAACAGAAATATGACAAATAGAATATCAGATCTCTGTCATATGGCCAAAAATAAATGCAAAAAAAAAAAATGCTTTTTTGCATAGTTGTGTTTGACACATGAAAACTGTAACAATGTATCTCTTACAAGGTAACAGTGTAACCTTGCTCTCACTTGAAATGTGTCCCCACATTAAGTCCTTGAATTTGAGGTTATTGGACCTGTAAAGTCCTTGAAAGGTCCTTGAAAGGTCCTTGAATTTGAAGTTAACCAAGATGTGGGAACCCTGTTAGAAGAATTCAGTTTAAATAAGGATATATTTAAGTATTAAAAATATTCAAAAACCTTTACACAAACCATCTCACCCCCAATTAACCAATGCACTTTCAGCCGGGGATGATGACCCTGAGACTCGTCGAGCTGAGATGTCTTGTGGCCATGCTGTCACTCCACAGTCACTGACTGGGTGGTGTCGTAGTCTACTCGACCAGGTACTCAAGAATAAAGAATCAGTACTTGTTAACAGGCGCATAATTACAGTAATCTATAACTATTTCTGCCTTTCATTCTCAGGGTCAGCACAAGTTTATGTGCCCTGCACTTAAAGATGGCACACTCCAAAGATGCAATGCAGAATGGCCCTATGTGGAGGTGCGGAGGTTGGCTGTACTAACACAAGAGGAACAGAGCCATTTTGAAGAGACAATGGCTGTCCTGGCTGCAGCTGAGTACTGTGAACACAAAACAGTGAGTTACTGGCAAAAATTACTGATACATGTATTTAAAAATAATAATAACAACTTGTATATTTATCTATGTAAGGATGCAATTATTTTTAATTAAAATGTACTTAAAGGGACAGTTCACCCAAAAATGAAAATTCTGTCATCATTTACTCACCTTCAAGTTGTTCTAAATCTGTATAAATGTCTTTGTTCTGTTGAACACAAAGGAAGATATTTTGAAGAATGCAGGAAACTGAACAGCTCTGGGCCACCATTGACTTCCATAGTAGGAAAAAAAATACTATGGAAGCCAATTGTGGCCCAAAGCGGCCGGGTTACAAACTTTCTTCAAAATATCTTCCTTTCCAGAACAAAGAAATTTATACAGGTTTGGAACAACCTGAGGGAGAGTAAATGATGACAGAATTTTCATTTTTGGGTGAACAATCCCCTTAATAGATAGCATATGCTTCTTTTTAATTCCTTTTAGTGTCCTGGCTGTCAAACATTTGTTGAGAGAGCCGACATTACCAACCTCTGTGCCATCTGCACAATCTGCACGGCTGAAAAGGGTCATACATTTCAGTTCTGCTGGCAGTGTATGAAAGAGTGGAAAGGTCCAGCCCCTCGATCTGACCGCTGTGAAAACCCTGGATGCACCAATCCTGACATCGAAAAGCTGGCAAAATGTCGTTATATAACGCTACCTGAAGTTAAAAATGTGAGTTGTCCCTCCATGCGAGCTTGCCCCACTTGCGGCAACCTTGTGGAGCATGACACGACAGGGTGCAAGAATATCATATGTAATCGCTGCAGGGTTGAATTCTGCTTTGTGTGCCTGAAAGTCACTCAAGAATGTTTACAAACAAGCAGTTACTTCATTGGGTGTTCAGCTGGAGTCGTGCCACGGCAGACTTCCATTCCAACCTGGAATAGAAATTAAAAACATTGAAGAAGCCAAACAGAATGACACGTTTTTTGTTTTTACACGTTACATGTTGTAGGCTATATTAACAAGTTTCTGCATTCTTTATGTGTAATAAATAAGCTGTGATTCTATAAAAATCAGCTACATAAGGTGAAGGCTTTTTCATTCTGTCCATTGTTCTTATTCTCTAAATAATATGTAGTGTTCATAGTGTAGAACTGTCACGTGGCAACATAAATTTGTTTTTGCCTAACTGCACTACTATATGAAAATAAGTCAGTTAGCTGAGGAATATTATGCAATGGGATATTTAATCAATAATAAAAAAATTAGATTTTTCAAAGTTGTAAATAAAATAATCATTGGAGTACATTTTACAAGAAAATACTGTTTCAGTATTGTAATTTCAATGTTACTTGCCATTTCTCTGTAATTGTGAAATTTAATAATAAAATTGTTGCAACACAAACTTTTCAGTGTATATGAGCTTAAAGGGTTAGTTCACCCAAAAATGAAAATTGTCATTAATTACTCACCTTCATGTTGATCCAAACCCGTAAGACTTTTGTTCATCTTTTTGATGAAATCCGAGAGCTTTCGGTCCCTCCATAGACAGCTACACAACTACCACTTTGATGCTTCAAAAAGTTCATAAAGAGATCGTAAAACTAATCCATATGAATTGAGTGGTTTAGTAAAAAACTTCTGAAGAGACTTGATCGCTTATCATATGTTAATATGATGAACAGTTCGAATTTAGGCATTTTCGGTTGAACAAACCCTTTAAGACATTTCTTAACTGTATAATAGACATTTACAACCGTCACATTTGAAATGGAATTTCCCTTAACTGCCCAATCCTTTCGGCAATGAAACTACGGTGTACTTGTTTTGGTTTCTGTTATAATGAAATCAAAGATCTTTTCTGACAAAGGTTCTCTGCGAAACGCACCATGAGACTACAGAGGAAAACATTCCTTTATTCTTCTCTGGAATTTTCTTAAACCAATGGCTCAAATGTTAGACAGGTAAGCAATTTAATTATATGGCATATGTTAAATGGAGTTTCCCTTAAAGCCCACAGCATTTATGAAAATATAAACTGGCTTTTCAGCACAGATCACATGTTGTGCCAACAAAACTTGATGCAATGCAACTAAATACAATTAAGCGTGCAAAAAAAGAGAAAGAAAAACAGTACATTCTAGGTTGCATGGTAATGTTACCAATTATGGTACATCTCACACTGATGGGGTGGGACCTTCTTAACCTCGGCACCCGTCTCATTTGTAATATTGCTGAAACAGGTCTTAAAGACATTTAAGACATCATCAGGCATTCCTGTGATCATTCCAAAAATCTTATTTGTCTTTATAGTGCACACATTACAATATTAGACATTTCAAACTTTAAATGATGCACATATAGAGACATTTTCAACTGAGTATGTATTCTTACTATCTTTATTTAGCATGAGGCAATGCATTTCTTTCAAAATAAGAAAAATTAATAAAACTTTACAACAAATTAATTGGACCCCTCTGTTAACATTAATACCAAAAAAACAACAACAACCACCTCTTAATAGAGGCTATTCAGATGCAGAACTTTGACTGGACGTTGTCTGTGTTGAGCAGCCACCTTGCTGCTGAGACTTGAGCTTCTTGTAGTATTTCTGGAGGAGATGGAGGATAAAACGTAAAACTATAAACAGATGTAAGAGTTCAGAATGCACTAAACACAGTACCTTAAATAAGTACCTGTATTTTACACCAGTAAGAAAATAAGGTGCAATTAACATTCAGAATTAAGTCATAACTTGTACCTCCATGTTCTGGTAATGCCTTAAGCTACTACAGTGACTTTTCTTAGCGGTTTCCTCATTGCCATAAAACAGAGAGCACAGTCTGCAGAAGAAACCAGTCTTGGGCACCACAAAATCAACCCCTATGAAACACAGAGAAGAAAAAAGATTAGCGATATTACTTGTCTAATAAGTGATGTTGTGATGATGCATATGATTCAGTCATTGTTCACAGCATTATCAAACAGCCTTTTTGGTTCTAGAAAGCCAATAATTTAGCGCTGATGTTAGTGTCATTTGTAGTGGATCTTTACCAATGGGGTTGTCTGGGCTAAATGGGGGCAAAGTGAAGTCTTCAATCACAGGGGATTGAGAGCGGGCCTTTTTAGTCTCGGGTTCCTGTAAGGGCTCCATCTCCCGACGTAGCTTGGACTCTTCTGCAAATGAAAATTAAGGAAAGTAACAAGTAAGAACACGCAATGGTACAAAAAACAACTAAAATATGTTAATATGAGATGTAAAACTGCTGTCTATGAGATTGAATACCTTTGATAGTGGATTTTTTATCAGGGACTGGTGTGCCAACAATATCGTTTTCTGACTTAGAGTTGTCATCACCTTTAGCTCTAGGCCAGTCCTCTTCTGAACCTGAGGAGACCTCTGCACACAATGAATCTGGGGCTTTTACGGTTTCAGCCTTTTGCGGTTCTGGCTTAACATCAAGGTCCATGGATTCTACAGTTGCAGGAGGACTCTCGCTTACGGAAGTTGCTGCCGCTGGTTCACACTCTGTACTCATCTCGGGCTCTTCTGCTTCTTCAGGACTCTTTGTCGCCCCTCTTTTACCCCTTGTGGATCGCCTCACTACAAAGAGCAAAAAGGGGACAACAGTGATTACAAAACCTAAAAACCATTTTAGATTTAAAAATACATCTAATCTGAGGGTACAAGAAAAACAATCTTCTTTCTATCTTTTACTCACCTGGGGTCTGACGAGCCCTCTTTTTGGCCCTTGTAGCTCTCTTTTTAACTTGCTTCTCCTCTTTGATCTCTTCACTAGGTTCCTCTTCCTCCTCCTCCTCCCCTACTTCGTCCACAGTTACAAAGTTCATCTTGCGGAGCTCATCCAGGTCACAGGCATCCTCTTCTTGGCTTGGTGATTTCACAGGCTCCTCTGGTATGATTTGTGTTGTGGTGCTGGGACTGGTTGGCTTGGCTTCACTCTGCTCCAATTCCTCAATCTCCTCATCATCTCCTTTGGCCTCATCCAAGGTTACAAGAGTCTGAAAGGACAAACAAGAGGCCATGTAAACATACAGTACAGGGCTCCAGATTGCGCCAAAAACGGTCGCATTTGCGACTAAAAATATTAATTTGTGAATGATATTTTTGCTGTGGTCGCCATTGGCGACCATACAAATTCACACGTCGTGACTGTTAAATTTGCATGTTATTTGGGTGTTCTGTGACCAGTAGCCTATCACATCATTTGTTGTCTTGACGTAATTAAATGAGATGCTGCGTGTGAAAGTTTCAAAATATGAATAGGTTGGGAAAAATATCACACCAAACAGACGCCAAAGAACTAGCGCTGATAAAAGCTGACTGTGTTGTCGCCTCGTGTCGGTGCAAAACAGCAGCATTTGAACACACTGTTCTGCTCCTGTGCAAAGGAGACAACTGCCCATTTCTTCATATAAATTCATCTGTATTCGTCATTCAAAAGGGGAAACCGGCTCTGCAGACTCCAGATACACACACACACACACAATGCAGCGCGTGCTTACCGTTATAAATATCAATCATGCTGATCACTTTCATTATTCCACTCCGCTCATGCTCATCAGATAAATTTAAAGGTCATAAAAAGTCTTCAGTACCTTAAATGGTATAACAAGAGTATTAATGATCATTTTAAGGCATCTTGTATTTTGTGGATGGAAAAACAAATTGCGATACTCCCTAATGTGATTAATTATGACAAATTACGACAAAGTTTACTTTATATTATTTATATTGTAATGTGTTGTAAACGGTTGTTACAACAGTTTTTTTATCATCCTCATCTGAACTTGAAAGAGCAGCAAAAGTAAAGCACATGATATTTGAGTGCTTTATCTATGTTTGCTGATCAATGTGAGTGTGGCAACCAGGGTGGGCGAGAGCCATGAGGGAACGGCACGAGGCCGGTGGCGCGAGAGTTAACGAGCTCCACCTGGGAGGCGCACCGGCCTTGAGTCTCTCACGGAGGAGCTCCGGGGGCATAAAAGGAGGAGCGACAACAGTGAAGGACGAGAGAGGACCAGGCCCGGATATTGTTTTATGTTTTACTATGTTTGTGTGGCCGGCGGACGTCCGTGAGGGTCTGCCGGCATTACTTTCGTTTTGTTCTTTGTTTATTTTATATTAAAGTGTGTTTGAATGTTCGCCGGTTCCCGCCTCCTTCTTCCCGTACATACGAACTGCGTTACAGTGAGTAAAAGCCTAAATTAAACCTGTTCAAATAAGAGTCCCGCTGTATTTTGGCCTGTTCATTAATCAAAGTCAAGTAGTAGCCTATATATATCAATTTCCCCTGTTTGTTATTTGGTTACTCAAACCAAATTTAATATATTTATATATTTATTTACATTTGATTCAAAGTAAACTATTGTAGCTTCAGGAACGAAAGACTAAGAACATTATTTGACATATTCAATATAAAGATTTTACTAGCATCAGGGTTATTATAGTTAACTAAAACATTTTTCATTGTTTTAAATAAATGTTAATACTGAAATAAAAATGTATACAAACTAAACAGACATGTTTAAAAACAACCAAATATAAAACTAAAAACAAAACAAAAAATATTAAAACTTACCGAAAAATGAAAGCAGAAAATATAAAAATCTAATCGGATTCAAAATGTTAACAAAAACTATAATAGTATTTAGTGAAAATAGTGACATTCATTTCCCAGAAAAATCACAAGATGAAAATGCTGAAACTGTAAAGGGGAGATTTATAAACACAACAGGATGACTAAAAGCAAGTGATTTAAAAATGTAAGTGCATTGTTGTGTGGTTCTTAAAAAAAAAAACGCCTGTTTTATCCCCCTATAGGAGCCAATGGGTCCTTGGTGAATTTTTTTGTCTGGAGCCCTGCAGTAAAGAACTAAACCAAACCAAGGTAGCCTTAATGATGTTTTTAAAAAATTTCAGTGGTTCAGTTGTCAACCAAAAAAGAACTGACCTCAGGGTTGAATGAGTCAAACTCCTCCTCTTCATCAACAATCTCATCCAGCGTGACCAGGCCTTGAAGTTCTTTGTCCAACTGGTATTCTTCACCCCCAGTTTCATCATCTCCAACCTCATCAACTGTTAAAAGTGCCTCAGGTACTTCATCAGCCTTTGAACGCTGATCCTCATTTGATTCATCAGGATAATCTTCTTCACCCTCACTGACCTCATCAAGAGTAACCAAAGCATCATGGGATGGAAGTTCAGAGATTGCCTCATCTTTACTGTCAATCTCTGGGGCAGATGTTTCAGGCTGCTCGGGATGGGCATCTTCTGACTTCACTAATGTTTCTGCAGAAGTTGGTGGGCAGCCTTCCTTCTGTGAAGGAGAGAAGGAAACTGACTGGCTTGGATCAAATTTATCCAAGACCCCAATGTCAGTGAGATCTTTCACCATTGAATGGGTCTCAACATTGGCATCCATCTCAGCTGCAACACTTTCTGCTACAATACAAAGCTCTGCTGTCTCGCTCTTAACAGCAGTTTCTATCCCATCTGTTCCCAATGGTTTATCGACACTCTCTTCCTGAAGCTCATGCTCTTCTGGTTTTTGAGATGCGACCACTTCCGCTACTGGTGTGGAATCTTCAGTCTTGATGTCCATTTTGTCTGTACATTCAATAACTCCAGGATCCCTGGTCTCAGAAGATATAATCTTGTCAGTATTTTCTGATGTATTAGCTTGACCTGACTGTGCAATAGGAGAGATGATAGTATGGAGATCAGGTTCATCATGAATCTTCTCATCCCTGGCTGAAGACTCAGCATTTGATGCCACAGTGTCCTCTGCATCATCCCCTACTTCGTCAACGGTGACAAACTCATCAATGTTAAATGGAAACGGTTCTTCATCGTTTTCCTGGAAAGCACACATTCCTAATCAGCAATGCCTATTTTCAGTTATTAGCCTTCAAACATGTTAAATGTTGACACTTACCTTTTCGGTTGTCCTTGTTTTTGAGTGACCCCTTGAGGGCTGTGAGTTTTTGCTATGACTCTAAAATAAAGCAAATAATACAAATCAGGCCAAAAGGTCAACATTTCAGTATTAAAATAATAGCTTTATACATTTGGTCCTTCTCACCCTGCGATCAACATCATGCCCCCTTGATCTCTTTGATGGAGGGCTGGATTCCCGCCTACTTCTTCGGGAGGATGACCCAGAGGATCCTCCACGCCTGGTGGTAGTACTATCTTCTTCAGAATTACCCCTGCTCCTGTGCCTAGAAGCTGGCTCTTTTTCAGGGGACGAGGTGTCCACAGGCCTGCTTCTGGAACCAGAGTTCTGAGACTTTTTCTCTTTCTCTGCCTGCTTTTTGTTCTCAGCTTGCTTTTTGTTCTCAGCTTGAGTGGTTTTCTTGGTCGCTTGAACAGGCTTCTTTGAGCTTGATGAACCTTTTGTGGTTGTCTTCTCTGCAGCTTTTTTCTCCAACTCGGCCTTCTGTTTGGCTTCCTCTTCAGCACGTTTTAATGAAGACTGCAAGCGACACTGATGGACAGCTAATTCGAGGGCCTTCAAAATTTCCTGCGTAACCGGAGGAAAGTCCAGAGAGTTGTCATCAATCTGGAAGGGCTCAGGCACTGTTTGGGGAACGTTTGAGGCACAAGTAACTGTGACAGATGAATTACTGACAGTTTGATCAGAAGTGGAGGGCAAATCAGAAGCAGAATCTAAGATTGGATTGGAGTCAGATGCAATGGCTGCAGGTTCGGTTTGATTACTAGACTCAAGGCTAACGTCCACCTTCAAAGGTTCAGTTGGTGTCAAGTCATTCGATTGGCCCTCACACTTGATCTTGAGATCCTGTGGTCCACTTACTTCCTCTTTGACATCAGTGCCTTTGGTAGGTTCTTCTGGACTCTCGGTCTCCATGGCCTCTACTGTAGTTTCCTCACTGCTAACAGCTGAAGCAGCAATATCCATTTTTGACTTGGTCTCAATATTCTTGTCCTCTGCTAGCTTTTCACTGTCAATTTTGCTTTCTTCCACAGATGTGGGAACCAATTCTTTGGGAGTATCTTCAGCCTGTGGGACATGCTGATTGTTGTTTGTCTGATCAGTTGTGTCAAATAAAACAGATTCTGAGGAAGCCAATTCATGCTCTGCTTTAGCAGACTCCACTGAAACAGCAGATTCTCCCGAGGGAACTGAGGATGCCAATTCAAGATTTGTTATCCCAGACTCAAATGAAACTGCAGATTCTGAAGCGGGAACAGAGGATGTAACTTCAAGCTCTGTTTTCCCAGATTCAGTATCAGGAACAGAGGATTCAGCTTCATGCTCCGTGTTCATGGATTCAACTGAAACTGCAGATTCTGATGCAGGAACAGATGATTCAACTTCAAGCTCTGCTTTCCCAGACTCAACTGAAATGGCAGATTCTGATGCAGGAACAGATGATTCAACTTCAAGCTCTGCTTTCCCAGACTCATTTGAAACAGCAGATTCTGAAGAGGGAACAGAGGATCCAATTTCCAGCTCCTTGTTCATAGACTCAGGTTCTGCACTGGGAGCTAAGGATCCAGCTTCATGCTCTTTTTTCACAGATTCAGTCTCCGGGGTTACCATGACAGTTTCATTAACAGCTTGGGTGTCCATCTCTGCTTTATTCTCAGGAGTAGTTGTTCCTGCATTAGCAGATGTATCAACTGCAATGTCTTTGGGAGCTGCAGTAACTTCAGTTGCAGCTGTGCTAGCATTCAACTTTTCTTTACTATGCAGAGCAGATTCAGTAGATGCACAAGCAGCTGCTGTCGCAGCTACTGTTTTTTTGGCTTTGACCGTATTAGGTTTTTTTTCTGTTGCTGCCGATTGACCAGGAGGCTTTGCTCTAAGAGGAAACAAACATAAGAGAGTAAATTATTTTGACATTTCCAGAATTCGTAATAAAAAAAAAAAGCAAAATATTTAGTTCTTACCCTTTTGCTTCTGGCTTCTTTTTCAGCTGTTAAATAAATAACAACATGGTCACTTATTAATTAATTGCCACTGTAAAGGAATGTCATGCCACACATGCAAATGGATAACAAAACCTGCTAAACTACCTTGATTGGTTTGGCCAGTTGAAAGTTGAGGGTATTGTTCTGGACTACACAACGGAACTTGAGGAAGCGGATGAAGATAGTCCTAGCAATAGTAGCATTCTCCATTTCAAAAATGATCTGAGAACGAGAGAAAATTAAAAACAATAATACAACAGCTAAGATCTCACATTTTCCTTAAATATTAAAAAAATAGATCTGCAGAGATATTATGTAAAAATAGGATTATTTAATAAATATAAAAGTAAAATTTAAGTTTCTTACCCTGCCATTTAGTGGCAAAACCTTCTTGAAGTTACCATAGCGTTTGATTACGGTCTCTACTTCTTTGATTGCCTCAAGTGTTTTTGGCACATTACCAACAATGAGAAGGCGTTCTGGCAATGTGATGATTTCCTGTAGTCAGAAGGGAAAAAAGATTTACTATACAATACTATACAAGTCTGAGACATGATACAAGTTATTTCATTTTATTTTTAAGTCAGTGTTATCTCTTCAGCATTTACTTACAGGTGATTTCTCCATGCCCATGAGCACTCTGAAAACTGACTCCTTTGGGGAGAAAAAGATAAAACGGTCAGTACTAACCAGTATTAATCAAGAGAGTATAAATGTACTTGAGACGTAATGCACTCTCTTTTATTAGATATCAAAGAGTGTTCATTATGACTGTGTTGTGTTTTTAAATGAGAAAACAGACTGTTAGGTAGGTAGGAAATTCAGTTAAGCCAGTAGATTCCTTTACAGCAGTATGCCACACCAACATAGTTTTAACAAAGGAGTATTATCAATACAGACATCATGAAAGAGGTCAAAGAGAATAGTAAGTGACCATGAACGTGAGATTGCAAAAAGCTGATATATATAACCTTATCTATGTTATCCCTATCTCAGAGTTTTGTAATTTGTCAGGGATGTCAAAAGTCATCTAACAGTCTCAACTAAGGATAACATGCAAATAAATACATCTCATGGCAGGTAAGCTTTGAAAGTCTGCAACCTTCCAAACCTATTTTGGCTAGTTAGTAATAGTCCAGGGGTTCTCGACTCGTCTCCGAGCTCTACTTTCCTGCAGATTTGAGCTCCAAACGTAATCAAACACATATTAACAAGCTATTTAAGGTCTTCAGGCTTACTAGAAAGTTACAGGTAGGCGTGTTTGATCAAGGTTGGAGCTAAACTAGGAAAGTAGACCTCGAGGGCCAGAGTAAAAAACTCCTGTAATAGTCTACACTGTCAAATGTATATTATGTGCAATGTGGCCTAAATTTGGGGCTCTAAAGTCATAAAAATAACACAAAAACAACATACAGTTGCTTTAATAAAACTGGGGTAAGAACCAAAACTTGTATGTATCTAGGACATTCATAAAATATTTTTTCCCCTCTGCATATCTTCAGAGAGAGATGGAGTGCACTTACAGTGTAGTTCAGGTCTATAGGTTGCATCATCATCTTTACGGTTATCTCGGTCTCTTGCACTTTAGCTGGGTCCTCAGAGCAGGCTTTCACCATTGCTTCAACTGCCTCTGTGTTGGGCATCTGCAGGTAGGCCTAAAAAAATTATAAAAATACTGTTAAAAAATATAATACAGTATAATATATTACACATTAATAACAACACATAATATATACAATTAAGATATTTTTGATTAAATTCATGAGCTACCTGGCCTCCGATAGACTAACGCTGCATTCACACGGGGCGTCGACGTTAACGCTTCTCATTTACTTTGAATGGGTCACAACGTTGCATTGGCAAACAGAATTGTGGGTTCCGTCGTGTCGCTTCACTCCCGTTGCTCGTGGGAGAAGTTGAAGATTTTGCAACTTTTCAAGCACCAACGCAGGCGTCAGCCAATCAGATCACAGACGCTAGCCAATCGCGTTCATGCAACACCAAAAAGTAATGTGATTGGCTGTTGTACTATGACGGTCGTGTCAGCTCAAGCTTCAGACATGCCCTTCGCCAAGTGTTGACGCTGATGCCCCGTGTGAATGCAGCGTAAAGCCTCCTAAAGTATTCTCGTCACTTCATAACATTAAGGTTGAACCACTGTAGTCACATGGACTATTTTAAATGTTTTTACTACCTTTCTGGGTAGTAAAGTGGTCGTTGTGAGTCTATCGGAGGCCAGATAACTTATGGATTTCATTAAAAAATATAATTTATTTGTTTTCCGAAGATGAATGAAGGTCTTACGTGTTTGGAGCAACATGAGGGTGAGTAATTATTTACAAAATTTTCATTTTTGGGTGAACTAACCCTTTAAAAGGTGTAGTATGTAATATTGACAGCTAGCAGTTGAAATGGGTACTGCAGACCAAATTCAAAATATTAGAGAGAGTTGTTTCTCCTGCCCCCTACTCCTCAGACTCAACACTTACACGGGGTGCCAGATTGAAGATATGCAACAGGAACAAGCACAATTGACAATGGAAAGTGACAAGCCTTACACTGCCTTATGTATACGTTAGCAAAGTTTTTAATGTTTGCAAATTAAAAACCAGCTCATATCCATCCCAACTAGTTGACTGGATAAATGAGCTAACTTTAGCATAAGATCAATGCATAATAATGCTTAACTTTTTGGCTGGATGCCAAGGCTTTTTAAGTTGGGTAGAATCTGCGATCTCTGACCCAGTTTGTTTGCTGGATTCCATGGCTACAATATGCTGCGTTTTCTGGCAACTGACAGAACTGGCAACTAGTGGTGTCGAAATACTATTGGGTAAACTGGAAGTGGGTGGGATCACACAGATATTCCAACCCAGAACGCATATTTCAAAGCGGAATAACTGGCTGTAGCATTGTTTTGTATAGAAACAAGGGAATGAACTTAATATGTTTTCAGATATTTAGGAAACATGCTATGGTATTTTTTGTGCTTTAGTACAGCCAAAAACATCAAACAAAAGCAAACAAAAAAGCACATACAGCACCCTTTAAAGTTATTACCTTTTGTTGAGTGATTGCTATGACAGGAGTTGCAGTGAATCCGTATGGTTTAGCAAGGTTGGTGAGGTCATCCTCAGTAACCCCTTTCTCTGGAAGATTTGTAATCTCAACTATATTTTTTCTCCAGGGTATTTCCTGTAGTCAAAGAAGGAAGGTAGAAGTAGTTTTTATTTGTAAATAAATAAATAAATACAGTTTAGAGGGAGAACACAAAATAACATACCTTCTTCACAAATTTCTTGGCAACTGGGGTCTCTGCCAAATTAAACAAATGTTATACAGATTGTCCAACATGGCCACAGGAACAACTACAAAGGAAGATGCAGTAACTTACCTGAATCCTTAGCAGGGGGCTTAGCTTTAGCTGTCTGTACCATCTTTTTGGGGTCATTCAGTTTTCCCTTGGTTACTTGAGATGTCTTGGAACCTGGCAACTCTTTTGCTTTAGCTGGCTGAGATGCCTTCACTGGGTTTGCACCCTTCACTGGTATTGCACCCTTCACTGGTATTGCACCCTTCACTGGGTTTGCACCCTTCACTGGGTTTGCACCCTTCACTGGGTTTGCACCCTTCACTGGGTTTGCACCCTTCACTGGGTTTGCACCCTTCACTGGGTTTGCTCCCTTTACTGGGTTTGCACCTTTTACTGCGTTTGCACCCTTTATTGCGTTTACACCCTTTACTTTTGCTGACTGAGTTGGTTTTGTCGTAGTCACCTCTTTTCTATAATAAGACACAAATGCATCACAGAACCATTTGTAAAATGTCTGAAACAGGTCAACAGTTATTTCTAGATCCACTGCAAAACCACTGCATGCATGAGCACTTACTTCTTAACAGACTTTTCAGTCTTAACAGATTTTCTCTCATCATCATCTCTTGCATCCTACAAAAGTACACAGATTGGATTTAATGCCAGGGCTTGGTATAGTTCACATCTCCAAGTGGACTTGAAAGAGTCAAACATACCTTCTCCATGCAGATCTTGATGACCTGACCACGAATTGTCAGGTTCTTACAGTTGAGCAAAGCTTTGGCATCCTCCTCTCTCTCCATACACACAGAGGCCTGAAGAGAGAATCACAAAGGTTTACAACAGCTATACCAGCTACGCACATTGTATTACACTGCCATTCAAAAGTTTGGGGTCAGTACGGTTTTTTTTTTTTAATGACTTATTCAGCATGGACGCATTAAATTGATAAAGGTCTGGTTTCACAGACAATGCTTAGATTAAGGCAGGATTAAATCTTTTGAATTTTCTATTCAACTTATCCTGAAAAAAACATCATGCTTTCCACAATATTAGGCAGCACAACCATTTTCAACATTATAAAAAATGTTTCTTGAGCAGCAAATCATTATATTAGAATGATTTCTGAATGATCAATTGACACTGAAGACTGGAGTAATAATGCTGAAAATTCAGCTTTGCATCAGAAATAAATTAAAATACAGAAGTTATGTTAAATTGTTATATTATTTCACACTATTACAGTTTTTTCTGTACTTGCCTCACGAATCGCCTTCAGGAGGATGGCAGTATATATCTTGCCAAAAGGTTCAATGGCATCAGTCAATTCTTTGCTGGTAGTACCATGAGGAACTCCAATGAGCCTCAGCAAACAGGATGTGCCTGGGGCATCCCTGCCTTTAGGCTTCACGTCATGCTAACACAAAAAAAGATATCAATTAAACTTCATTTTATTAGAACAGATACTCTTATATTTTTTCAAAAGTGTTTTCTTAAGACCCTGCAGCAAATACAACAATATAATGAGCTTAAAGCCAAAGAAACTGAGGAAGAAGTACATTTACAACTGCACGTAACTGCTGTATGAAGATGTACCTTTGGAGTGCTGGAGGTCTTTGTGGTGGAGGTTCTGTTTGTCTTGGAGTACTCAGGTCTCTTAGGTGGTGAAGACCGTTTCCAACTACTACTGCTGCTTCCCTTTGATGAGGAAGTAGAGGAAGCACTTTTCTTCTTTGCTAGCTCAGCCAGCAGGGCTGGTGCCAAGGACTTCACCACAGCCTTCAAAGTATTACTGTCTGTAATTGATGAAAACTCAGCTGTGGGAAAGAAAAGAACTTCATTTAGTAGTACACCAAGTGATTTGAAAGCAAAAAAATTATACAATAAATTGCAAGAGCATTGTAATAATTGTTCTTACCTGATGACATGAGTTTCATGGCCAGTCGTTCGCCACTGCTGGATCTCTGTTGCCGGGAGGGGCTGCTCCGGCGTGGACTCAAACGGCGTGGAGGAGAGCGCCTACTGTAACCTGGAGACCTTGACCGTTGAGATGGAGGACTACGGGACCTATGGGACCTATAAGGACTGACTCGAGACTTCCTATGGGGGGACCGGCTGTGACTTCTGCTACGCCTGTACCTTCTAGGGCTTCGGGATCGGGAGCGTGAACGGGATCGTTTACGACGGCTTGAAGAGTCATGGTGCCGCTTCGGACTGGGGGATCTGGAGTACGAGTGTGATCGGGTGTGCCGCTTTGAGCTGCTGTGTTCTGATTTGGGCTCAGGTCTGTGGATGATTGACATTTTCAAGTGAATTTAAATGCCAACTATCTTAAAGTATAAAATAAAAAAAACAACTGTATTTCTAGATCTAAATATCCAAGATTGGATATAGTAGGGATTTACCTGGAAACAGAGACAGCCTCAACATTCCAGTCAGGGTATCTATAACAAAATAAAAATATGGCTTTTTGTTAGTTAAATGAGAAATTCTCCTATGGAATTCTTAGCTAAAGGTGAACATGAGCAATAGCAGCCATTCATTAAACACTCACTGTTTCCTAAGACGCCTACAACTCTCAATATGAAGATTTGTGTTCTGATGTTCAAGCCAGTCCTGTAAGCAAAAAAACCAAAACCTACTTTTAACAATGTCTTTGCTTTAAATAACGCTTAAATTATTACGTGTTTTAAACAGTGCAATTGATTATAAAAACTTGGTGTAACAGATTACCAAGATATGTATATAGAAGTAAAACAAACAACATAAAAAAAGACATGAAATACCAGAAGTCCAAATTTAAAGAGATGATAAAGCTTGTTTAACCCACTATAGTCTCATTAATGCATAAAAAAAAATTGAAGTCCATGATTTTCATGACAAAACTTCTTCCAACATGAAAAAAAAAGTCCAAAGTGTGGCTTCAGGTATTACGGAGATGGAGATCGCCATCTGCCTTTTGTCTTCAGCATTGTGGAAAGTCATCAGGTCTGCCTTCACAATAGGTACAGTATTTTTTCAGCCAGTCCAAGGTCCTAAACTATGTTTCAGTAAAACGGTTTTTCATCAGGCTTCCCCAGGTTTCCAGAAAACAGACTGATTAATTTTCTTCTGAAACTGGAAATGGCTTGTAGTAGTCAAGATACAGTTCTTTTTCCAACCATGGTTTACCAGCTGCATTATCTACTCTATTTACACCAGCCTAGTGTCTTTTTTTTTAAACCAAAAATGAACTGCACAATTATTGAGCAACTGAAGTTAACAAACATTAAAATTTCATTATAGGTTTGTGACATTTTATTTCATAATTAAATTTAGTACAGTTTTAGCTCAAAGTTCACCAAAACATTGAAATGAATTAAACAACAATCGAGACCCTTTACATACAGCGAAAAATAATGCAAACATCTTTCAAATGAGGCACTACTGGGTAAGAAGATACTCACCTTAATCTGGACACATTCAATGTTACATAGAGAGCATGTATGAGGAAAGATTCTTGGGGTGGCTGCTGAGTAATCATTCATCATGGTAGGAGTCGGAAGCCTCTTGGTGGTAGGCACGCTGACTGGAGGGGAAAGGAAGGGGATCCAGTTGGCATTCGGACCTCCGGAGATATCGTCCATGGCCATCATTGGAAGAAGACCCAGTTGAGGTGGCATCTGTGCTGGAGGTCGACTAGTGGGTGGCAGAACAGTCTGGGGTGCAGGTGGTCTTGCTGGGATCGTCTTCATGAGTCTTGGATCCACTGGTGGAGGTTTCTGAAGCTTTGGAACAGGGGCTGGAGCTGGTTGGCACGGCTGGGGATGCTTTGTGATGTCCATTCCACTGAAGGGTGGTCTAGAGACCTCACTCCCATACTTTGATGACTCTTTAGGCAGGTGTTCACTTGCATAGCCATCTGAGCTCTCCTCAGAATAGCCAAATTTACTCGAATGTCCATAGTCAATGACTTTGCTGTATTCAGATCTCGCATCAACGTCCCTTTTCACTTTACGCATACGGATGTCCCGCAAAATAAACGGTAGGTTGTCAGGAGTCAGCTGATCATCTGGATAGTGGCTTAGAAGCTCTAGGTCCTCATTGGAGAGTCCAAAGCTTGCTAGGATGCTGCTGGCACTTTCAGAGGTGTAACGTGAAGGCCGCTGTTCTGGTGGAGGTTGGCTGTCTAAACCGCTTGATGCACCACCAAAACCGGAAGACTGGAACAGCTGTGAGGAACTGGAAGGACGATCCAAGCTTGAAGATCCAAAGAGCTTGCCCGGGCCTTGGTATATGGACCAGTCCCCCTCATCAGATCTCGAAGACCCTGGAAAGACGCTCCCTCCGGAGGAAAGCACTTCATCCCTTGTGTCCTTTCTCATGCGGGGATCTGCTTTTTTGGGTTGCTGGAGCATTTGAGTGAGAAGGCGCACTTCCTCGCGGGCTCCCCGAAGGTTCTGGTCTATGGCGGCTTCAAGATCTGGGGAAATCTGCGACTGACGTTGTCCCAGTGAGAAGGGCTGGTTGACCAATCCCCCTCGAGAACCGGACATGGAACCTGGGCCAAGACGGGCTGCTCCCAGCTCCATTCGAGGCTGTGACCCAAGACCATACTGGCCAGGCACGACGGGTCTCTGACCGCTGGGAAACAGCCCTCCACGGGGATTATATAATGGATGCGACATGGTGACCTTAAGCAAGTTGAGCAAGGTCAAAGCAGGTGTAGCAACTGCAGACGGAGCAACGCTTGTGCCAGCAATTGCATTCAGCTGGTGCAGTGCCAACTGAGTCTTTATCTGTGCCAACTGGAGGGAGACGGGGCCAAAGAGCGGCAGACTCCCAAAATGCCTCAGGGAATTTGCAACAGGGGGCACAAAACTTTCCAAGAACAATGAAAAGCTGGAAAAATTAGGGGAAAAACACACAGAAAGCGTTATTGGCTTGTCGTCCTCACGTCCTCACACAGAAACTGCAAAACGGCTGCGACCATTTTCCCCTTCTGTCACACAATATCAAATCTCCAGCTTCGAGGGATTTAAACAGGTTTCCATGTCTTCACTGAAGAAGAAAACAGCAAGCAAAAAGGACAAGACAGACAATGGAAAATAATATCACAGTTTAAGAGTATCTTCACATCATGCATGAGTTTTAATGGTTTTCGTTCTTTTTTTGGCCGGAATATGAACAGGAAGGGACAAACATGCCTTAAGACAGGACAACATGATAGGCCAGACTGTTAATTCATAGATATTAGACAACTGTTATTTATTAATACTGTGAGCAATACCTTGACCATTTTTTAACATCAATGCTGGGTTTTCAAAATAAAACTTGGGAGTCTGAACCATCAATATTGTCCATCCCTGTCAACAAAGATCACACTAATTTGACTCATCTTCGTGAACAGTTTAATGAAAAAATAAAGGAAGAGTCTAAAAGAATCTACTACTGTAAAAGAAACTACAGAGCTGCTGCACCAAACATTTCTCAAAACAAAAATAAATCAACAAATTCTAACTGAACAACAAGAGCTGTGTTTTCCAAAAGCAATAGCCTCTACAATCTACTTAGGCTTATGATGCTTTTGGGAAACACAGTACAGATGTGAATGGAAGCCCTACAATTCACCTCACGCTATAAACCCCTTTATAATATTTTTTTCTAACAGTAAAATTGTCAAGACAATCAAATGCAAAAATAAAAGTAAAAAGGGAACAGCATTCACCACCCATTTATCTTCAATATCACATTTTTCTAAGTAAATATAAAAATTGTAGAGCAGGACATAATTATATTAAAATGGAAAAATTACTTTTCAAATCTGTCCTTAATGGCCATCATTTCTATAACCTTGGTTAACCGGCATTAAAGTTGGCATGAAACAAAAGTTCATGGATCTATTTGCCAAATGTGTTATTGAGCTTATGCTTTTTCTTTTTTTACCTCAATCTTTATTCAAAACAACAACTTATCCAATAATTTAGTCTGCTTAAGCATTAATTTGCCTCCGTTTCTGTGTGCAATGCCCACATCTCAATCCAATCAACAACTTTTGTATAGTACCAAGTCCCCACCCTACATTCCCCCCTCCCCTTTTTCAATAAAGTTACTCATTATATATATATTATATATATGTTACAAGACATAAGAAAAGACCTATTTCCATTTCATAGTAGACCTACAACTATATAAAAACAGTGCAGATGTCAGCCGAAAAGAAATTGTTAAAGTATTTTTCTCATAAATAACATGCACTGATAAATTGTGCACAACAAGACCATTAAGTAAATAAGGTCAATTTTGACTTCAGTTTTCCTTTGATTCAATTGATTAACTCCAAACATTCTTATACACAACTTTTAATGTAATGGTCTAAATATCAGAATTTGAATGAACATATCAAATTGTATCATCAACCATGCATCTGAAACCCCAAAATAATGGGTTTTGTATTGCATGTACTGTCATGACTCAGCAGGAAGTGTTTTAAAGGGAAAATTTACTGCAAAACAAATGTGACTCCAAAGTGAGGCCGCCATCCAGCGACTGGACACAAAATGTCCTCTGAACAGTAATAGACCGCCTCTCACAGCAGCCATTTCTGATAGCAGGCCTACACCTGTATTAAATGTCAACCACTGGACACTAGACAGAGCCATTCTCCCGGGCATTATGAAGAAATACACAAACACAATATGATGTTATAACCCAGCATCTGCTTCAGTTCCCCACGTAACAACATTAGAGCACGTGGAATAAAACTAAAGATCACAAATCATGTCAAACTGCAAACAACTGCTAAAACACGTATTTGTGATGAGACTGAATAGCTGACCGATTGATACCCCAACAAAACTATAACGCTCCATTGCGAAATCGCTTAATCGATCGTCGATCATTTCAATGGCGTTATAGTCTGGATGGGGCGTTTATGTTATGTTTTCGTTGCCAGTGTATCTCATACAAAATGAAAACAATGTTTAAAATGCACGAAACACGCAATATGCGCAGTAACACGCAGGTCGGTAAGTGAAATCAACCAGATATATGCAGGCCTCTGGCGCTACTGTTTCGCCGTATGTATCGTTTACCCCGATTTCAGTCGACGTCGTCATTTTTACAGAGCAACAATCACATTATTCGACACAGAAATCGCCACATTTACACTAGAAGCGCTAAAGAACACTGTTGGGATGCACCACAGTAACATACCTCGTATTTTAATATGTAAAATCTTACGATGGAAATGCATCCGATGAAGAAAACGCTCCGATTTCAGTGGACGGTCTGCTTGCGTCTCAGACGTGACCAATTGATCGACGATGTGATGCACAAGACATATAGTCAGGAAAACCAATCAAACCCGAAACCTTGTGATAAGGAAAACCTTCAACCTTTCAGTTATTTCGTAAAAATTAATTATTTCGCGGTAAGTGCGAACTTTTTTTTTTGTAAAATAGGAAAAGAGAGACAGGTGATACGCCGTTTCTTGTAAACAGCAGAGGGTGTCGTTCACTTCAAGGATATCCAGGAGATGGCAGTGTTTTCATTTTGGTGACTGCTCTGCTGGCTTTATTTCAGGCAAAGACTACTGTTTAAAACATCAAGTCATAACAATGTAGGCCTACAAACATTTCATTTACCATTTATTTCAGTGAAGGCTTATCTATTTATGTATTTTAGCGTATTTTATGTTGTCTAAGTAATTTTGCATGGTTCACATTGAGTGTGACAAAGCAGCTGTAAGTTGAATAATTGTTCTTCATTGCTATTTTTAGGTTTAGTTTTGGGCCAGTCATAATCGGATATGCTGAAGTTCAGAGTTGCTGCTTGTTGATGTTCTTGACATCTAATCCTTGTCACAAGGTCAGAGATTTTGGCTACCAACGTCTCTCTCACATTTCTGCTGCTGAACCTCTTTCTATCACACATCAACTCTCTCACTGCAGTTTTTTAAAGACAATTTTAATTTAATTTTAATTTGTATCACTTTAGTTCTTCGGTACTTTTATTTTCTTGTTAAATAAATCACATTCTTGTTAATAGGACATTTAGTATGATATTACTGATGTATTACCATGATGATTTGCTGAAAACTGGAGTAATGATGCTGAGAATTCAGCTTTGCATCACAGGAATAAATTATATTTTAAAATTCATTATACAGAAAACAATTTTAAATTGCAATAATATTTCACAAATATTACTGTTTTGTTGTATTTTTGATTAAATAAATGCACCATCAGTGAGCATTAGAAAATCTTACCGACCCCAAACTTTTGAACAGTGGCTACCTAGTTTTACCATTAAGCCATTTTTTTGTCATATTGCCATAAAATTAACATTATTAAAATCTCATTCTGTTCCATGAGCTTGGCAAACCCAATCGTACACCCTGAGTTTTTACTGTGCTTGACCACATGGGCAGAACTCAGTTAACCAGAAGATCAAGTCTGAGCTGTATTTCTCAAAAGCATTATAAGCCATAAGTGAACCATTGACACAACTGGTTTCTACGGTCTATTTACCCTTATGATGCTTTTGGGAAATAAAGTCCTAAACAGTTAATTGCAGTGAAAGACAGACTGGAATAATACTTTCGCCCTTACTTTCAATAATATTTTCCTTTGTCCCTCTTTTCTTCTCCATATCTTTCTCACTGGCTCTGGTTTATGTCCAGGTCCAGCATAGTGACAGACCAAAATAATTCAAGCACCAGAGGCCAATTTCAATCAATAACAGTTTGGGCACAAAGAGAGAGAGAGAGAGAGCTGGCCGCATTACAATCACTCAGACAGGAATGACAGAAAGAAAAAGAGACATGATGATAGGTGTCATTTGCACTTCAAGCAAAAGCATGGGACTTAAACTGTTCACCCTTTTCATCCCTTCCCCTTCAAGCATTATTGTAGTACTTGCACATACTGTAACTACATTATCGGCAGCTGACATGGCACCATTTGTCCTTGTCTGGCAGGATAGATTATGTGGATAGTGAGGGGTTCCGCTAACAGATAACTAATTAAATATAACAAGAATAAATGCCCCCCAGGGGTTGGGGGAATACTTAACACTCAGCGCTACAGGACAGACTCTCCCAAGAGCCCTTCATTTCATAAAAGGTCACAATAACATGATGTCCTCATGGCAGATGGAGCTCAGGCTACAAGTATTTTCAGTTTGCAAGTACCCCACTGGGTCTTATTTTAGACATCTAGGTTTACTGTGTCAGATCAGATCAAAGAATAATTTACATTATATATTGTGCATTCTGTTTATTATATTAAAGAGGACCTATTATACCATTTCAGGAATTTTTGATTTTGTTTTGGGGGTCTACTAGAATAGGGTTTTCATGCTTGAATTTTCAAAAAACATTATTTTTCACATATTTTCCATTGTTGCAGCACCTCCCTGCAACCTCCTTTGTTAACATGCTGTTTTTTAAAAAATGAATTTAACAGAATTTGTTTTATGTTGTGTACCTCTATATTAAGATCAAATTAATGTTAATGCTTTGTATTGGTGGTCAATATGAAAGAACATCTGGTTAGATGCTGGTTAGCTCACATATGCTGGTCAATGTTTCTGTAATGAAAGCTTTATTCTACTGAGCAATGGTTTCGTCACCCCATCTGAAATGAGTTATTTCAACACCTCAGCACCATCTATTTCGGAGTACAGACATACGCGGATAAACACTTGCACACCCTCATGCAAACACAACCTCTTTAACCTTCTCCCACACCCGTGATCTCAGAATTGTGCTGGCGAAGCATTTTGTGGTAACAGTGTCTTCAGATATGTTCACCATCTTTTCTGCTGTAACTAAAACTGCTCGTTCCTCATTTCAGCTATCCTCATCTCACTCCTTTTCTTCCAAAGACTGTTTAAGTTCATGTGTTTGGTAGGGGTGTAATGTAACATGTATGGACGTCACGGTTCGGTGTATGCATTTAGACAACGAATACAGTCAGTCGCAGGAGATTCACACTCCAATTCATAAGGGGGCGTGCCCAGTAATGCAACGCTGTTTGCTAACCACCACCACAACAGAAAAAGCACAAAAGAAGAACAGACGATCTATGCATAGGCTGCATATGAAATCACATACTCTCTTGAGGTACTTATTTTGAATAAGTAATTACTTCATGACTACTAAAAAAGTATGTTCTATATAGTATGAGTGTGTGTAGTATGAATGTAATCCTGATGTACTACATACACCATGTTGTCATTATCACGTGACCTACCAGAGTCAGTTGTGTCACTTCACTGCCATTCACAAATCCTCTCCCGTGGCCTCATGGGATAGTAAAGTGTGTACACTTCAGAATCTTGCCGGAAGAAGTAGTTAGTCCGGGTAATTTTTGCCTACTCTTTTATGAGTACTGTGAATTCGGACATACTTCTTTCATCATATATAGTTTTTCACCTACTATATAGTAGGGAAGTGTGTGATTTCGTATAGAGCCATAGATGTTTGTGTGTAATCTCTCAACCAGTGTTTCAACCACGGAAAGACGTCAATAAAACAGCTTGAGAATAATATCTCACATAGCATTACATTTACCTCAGGCAAGTCATTTAGTGTCCACAGCATATTATTTCACTAGAGAAATGAACTCTAGAGGGCAGGGTTTCACTAAATATATGCACTATTTTAGCTTATATTCATTATATTTACTTTACCTGTTAGTAATTTCTTAATTATTTGATGTTTAAATAAATTTGCCATGAAAACAAGTTATGACAGTAACTGTGTAAATGATCATATTTTTAAAAAATTTATTAGAATTGAAAAATAATTGAAAAATAATTGGTAATAGTGCAATTTTTCGTTCTATTGTGGTTTGTATAAAATCTCTATTTTTGGAATTGAATAATATATAGCTATATCAAATACCATTTTATAGGTTGATTGATTTAACAATAGTTCCTGTAAGTGAGCCATAGTCCAATAAGTAAGCTGTGAACACCCTGTATTTGCACTTGAGGTTTGGGTCTGGCTGTGTTGACATGACACCCTTTAAATCAGCATTGCTTCTCTGAATTACCTTACACAGGGTTCAAGTACCTTACGCTGGCCAGTTGATGGAACTGTCGCTTCCAGTGCTGCATTATTAGCTAAAATGTTCATTAGATATCTTATACAACATGCCTGGCAAATGTTTTTTTATGTGCTGCAAATTCTGCTGATTTGTCACCAAGATAATGTTATCTGTCTAACAAATAGATGAACAAAAATGAATTGATAGTCTTGAAAGCATCAATAAGAATGTATTGAAAACAGTTATTTTAAATTGTAATAATACTTCACAATATTACTGTTTTTACTGTATTTCTGATCAAATAAATGCAGCCTTTGTGAGCATAACATGTTAAAAATCGTATACTGAATGAAATGTGTCAGAACACAATGCATAAAAATCAAGCTTGTGTAATGAGAAGCGTTCACATACTTGCATACATACAGTATGTGTTCACATCATATGGACTATGTTTAGGGCTGTAGTGTCTTAAATATTGGGAGGGTGGTTTCTGTACTATAAGACAATTGTGTACTACACTTCTATGTGTGCAACTGTTAGGACCGCAAGCTCTTAACACACACACATGCACACACACACACACACACATACACACACACATACAATCACTGTAAACCATTCATGCCCATAAAACACTTGGTAACCTTTCTGAAGGAAGAACCCATAAATCTTGTTAAGGGGCCCAGATATATATATCCTCTACTGCCCATATAAGGTCCTTATGGCATTAAATCTGAACCAAGGGCAAGAGCCAAGGTCATGCCAGCATGTGCTAAGAACATATTAGCAGATCAGGGTATGGAATATAAATGTTTTTAGTATCATAAAATGTTTATTTTCCAAGATCGTTGTTGTGATGAGGTAATGTCACTCTGTCAAAGGTGAAAAGAAACCACATGAAACTTTCTAGTATTCAGTTTCTGACAACAACCAGTACCAGGAGACCCAGGAGACTATGATTAACACATCTAATTCTGCCAATAAATCTTGCCAAGGTGTTAGGAATAGTCTGTTCAGACTTTCCATCCTGTATCTTTCTCCTGTACAAATACAGATACACACACACACATTATATATTTATATATATATATATATACTGTATATAGTTTTAGACTCATTGCTTTAGTTGCTATGCCCGTGGTCCAGCTTGATACGTCTTAGTCTTTAGACACTTTGTGTTTGGCAGCTCCATCAGCAAAAAATGTGATAGATGTAGCTGACCTGACCAATTTTCCTAGGCAATAGTTACCACAAACATTGTTTTTTATTGCTATTTTATTGGTTTGAAAATACATATCACATGTAAATGGTAGTCACTTTCAATATTCACTTTTTTAGCAGCCTGATGAAAGACAGTGTTGATTCAAGACCTAATTCGGATGACACAAAGAAAAGATTATTGGTGTTACTGCCTCATAAATCTCCAGTTTTAAAAGCATGCACTATTTTTGGACACCACAAAGGTCTAGAGGTGTATAGATTTGGCCATTTAGTTCAGAGCAGGGTTGTTTGGACATTTTTATGCCATTGAAGTACACACAGAGGAAAGCAATTGCAAGAGGGGGAATTAAATCATAACCTCCTGGCATTTATTTTGTCAACGTTCAATCAATGGCATAAGCCTGTGGCTGTGACTACTTCCAGAACAAACAAACCAGCATCATAAATCTGTTTCAAACTGCATTCAGACTTTCATCAAGCCATGGGATCATCACCACAGGCCATATCACAGGACTCGATTAGATGTCAGGGAGGCTACAGCAGATTGTCGCCTTCTATAATACAACAGTCCACCTAATTGTTTTTAGGAGATTCCCTTGCTTAAATTTCATCAGAACTTTGAAATGATAATCTGCTAGCAGGTGACTGATTTATCCAGTGAAAGTCATAATTCAGCATGGTTTAGCTCACCATGTTTTAAGTCATGACCCTTTGCTGTGTGCTGAATTTACAAATGCAATGTGTTGTGTGTAGCCGTTTTATTGAGTTTGCATTCAGCTGCTTGACATGACTGGCCCTTCAGCTCAAGGGTCTATTTGGAGAGAGCAGCATGTTATGTTAGTGAAATCCAGACAGACAGCAGGAAGACATTGTGTCCTTTGCGTCATGTGCTTTGTGATTATGTCATGATTATCTTTAAATACAGAATTTGTTTGCTCAAATTTACAAATGGTGATTTTAAAAATAATACATGATTTTACAGATGAGCATGCATAATGGGTTGGGAGGGAAATGGCATATCAGCTGAGAGTAATGGAGGCGCTGGAATTTACAAGAATACCACAGCGGACACACTGTGGGCTTCTCCAGACAGTCTCTCTGCAGTCCCACATGACCATTGTGTGCAAATGTCAAAGTCAAAAGCTCAACTCACATATTAGCATCAACAAGCTTTCAAAGAGTGCTGTATTCTGTAATTGTAAGTTACAGTTACTTGTTACAGTAATGCACTTACAATGAAAGTACACAGGGCAAGGTAGGTTGGATGGATGGAGGGAGTGAGGGAGGGATGGATGGATGGAGGAAGGGAGGGCTGTGTGGGTGGGTGGATGGATGGATGGAGGAAAGGATGGATAAATTGGTGGATGGAGGAAGGGAGGGATGGATGGATGGATGAATGGATGGATGGAGGGAGGAAAGTAGGGGTGGATGGGTGGGTGGATGAATGGATGGATGGAGGAAGGGAGGGGAGGGTGGATAGATGTAGAGTTGTCAAAAGTACCGACTTCAGTACCAATCAGTACTGAAATTTAAAAAATGTGATGCTTTGAGCGATGTTGAGCGGATTCATAAACACCTCTGATTGGCCATTGTGTTCACACGCTCATCGGATATGTCTGTGATTGGGTACAATGATCAACGCATGGGAGCATTTGAAAGCACGGAAGTGTTTGAATTTGAAAGCGGGAGCATTTGAAAGCAGGCCTCTATTAGCGGACCGGTCCGTGATAGATGCCTGCTGTCAAACGCTCTTGTGTGTATCTGTGTAAGCGCTCGGTAAGGAGTTTCATTAATGACTATTTACAATGTTTTTGAGGCGTTGATCATTGAAGCCAAATTACAGACATATCTGATGAGCATGTCAACAAAATGGCCAATCAGAGGTGTTTATGAATCCGCTCAACAGCACTCAAAGCGTCACATTTTTTAAATTTCAGTACCAACTTGGATGGATGGATGGGTGGATGGAGGAATGGGTGGATGGATGGAAAAAAAAAGGGGTAGAT
>RJVU01042551.1:1317799-1357472 GCA_003731715.1 Anabarilius grahami
TAAATCATTAGTTTTGAGGAGTTTTTCTAGTTTGTGAACGTTTGGTTATAAGTCATAAGAACATATGGTCAAGTCTAATTTCTTTTCAAGGGTTAGTTCACCCCAGAATGAAAATTCTGTCATTAATTACGACATTGTCGAGTGAGTTGGAGTTGGAGTTTAATGAATCCTGAGAGGCTAAACCAGAACGATTCAACAGTCGATTTCGCAATAAGATGTTTTATGCAGGAGGTGTGCACGTTTGAAATCCCGACAGCGAAACGTGGAAAGCAAATCTACAGCACTTAATGTTGAATTCACCTCGTCGTGCTGCGAGTTGGCTAGTACTGGACATCTACTGGACGTTTCGCTCAATTACCATTAAAATAAGCCTTAAATGCAAGCCTTGTGAAGTTTTTGAAGTGTCAAAGTGGAAGTTGCAAAGGCAGTCAATGGAAGGAAATCTGACAGCATTCAGTCATCAAAAATATCTTAATTTGTCTTCCGAAGAAGAACGAAAGTCTTACGGGTGTGGAACGACATGAGGGTGAGTAATTAATGACAGAATTTTCATTTTGGGGTGTGTCATTTAAACAGTCCAGTTCCTTTCATATAGTTCATGTAGTTATCAGGTATTTTCACTGTGAGGTCTCATGCTCAAACACATAATGTGTATGTTTTGTGGATGTCTATTTGAATGTTTATTGTCTTGTCCCCTGTAAACAGCAAAAATAAATTTCCTGCTTTGTATTTTTGTCTTGTTTTCCAGTACAAATATCTAAACATTCTTAAATCAAGATACATTTTCTTGAGAATGCTTTTGCATTCAATGCTTTTGCATTCGCTGACAAAAGTTTTGTCCCCCCGAGTAAGTTTGCATTCCCTCGCGAAACCTTTGTGTTCCCCGAGCGTTTTCTCACAAAGAACTCAAAAGTTTCAACATTTCTCGGGGGACCGCAAAAGCATTGACTTAATATTTTTCCTCCCATCATATATTTTTTTCCTTCACTATGTCCCTTTAGATGCTCCATACTAATCTGTTCATCTTTTATAAATAATTTTTTTTTAAATTTGCTCATCTGTTGAGTATTAGAGTCCATTTGTGTTAGAGCAGTGCACTTATAGCCACTGTCCCAGACAGCAGAGGAAGATCCATTGTTAGAGTGAATAACAAGGGAGGAGAAGAGAGGATGTGAATTGGAGGGAGAACAACAAAATCCTTTCATCCAAAGATCAGGGGGAGAGGTTACATCAACCAGATCAGTCGGGACAAAGGAGAACATACCAAAGCAACAATCAGTCCATAATTATTGTACTTTTATAAGGATTCAAGGCAAATACTGCTTTAAATCAAACCTATAATACCTACATTTATTAACAGAATAATTATCAATATTAACTGATTCTTGTTCTGTTTGTAATGCGTCTTTTCAGTCAGTTTAATGTGGGAGAACCTGTATATGTGATTATATCTGAACCAGTGTTAATCTGGGCTGAGAGACAAAAGGAATGTGACATGAAGTAAGCAACAGTATCCTAAGCAAAAGTAAAGCTATGAAGCTCACAAAAACACAGAGAAACCTTACATGTCCTCACTTGGGGGGGTAGAGAGGATGAGGGGCGGGGGGCGTGGGACTTTGTAAATATGTCTAGCATTACGTACATGGCAAAATAATAATTTTTTTTTTTTTAAAAAGTCTTATCACAAGTAACAATTTTTAGTTTACTTTAGATATATTAAAACAATTACCATGCTGACTTTGACATTATAGTACAGGATTGTCTAAAAGCTCATGTTGGTTCAAGAGTACATTTTATACATCATATTGACATTCCTTTGCGCCAAACAGCAGTCACAACAGGTGCTGGTCCCTGCAGGCAACGAAAAAACCAACCCCTTGAGCTTCTTTTTTCATGCTAGTTGGGCTAAGGACCATTATAAATGAATACAACATGGATTATATAATTAGACTATTGCCATTAGAGGATACTGACTCACACAAAAGGAATGAAACCAGGCGTGACTAGTCTACGATTATAGATGCCTTTACCAGCACAAATATGTTCTGATTTGATGTGGCATTGCCAAAAAAACCTTTTCAATTCATATTCAAGTTAATGCTAATTTATTTCGCAAAACAGCAGAAAATAATTTGCTTAATGAGTATTTTGTCTTGTTTTCCATTTTTATATATATATATATATAAACATTATATTGAACATGTAACTGAACAACATAGACATCAAGACTTGTTTTCAGTGATTGTATCTTGAATAGAAGTGCGTTTTGTCCTACAGCATGCACTGGAAAAACTATTGACATGAAAAATCAAGACAAAATACACTCGTATAAAAAGATACATCCTCCGAAAACGAGCCTGAATATCTTATGCATTGTTACTCTTTAAATAAATGTATACCATTTAAATACATTTTAGTAGTTTAGTAGTTGTTTTTTGTTTTTTTGCAATGTAATTACTGAAAGTAAAGTTCTTATAAAGTTCTTATAAATTGTACTTCTGGAAAGTCAATTAATTCATGTAAACATATAAAGTTTAGGACAAGACATTACAAAAAACAGACACATGAGCATGGCACAAACTGCAACAAATCTCACATCCAGACATGTTAGCGAATTAAACAGCATTAGACAGGAGACAACACAAAAATTACTTTTCTTAACATTTCTTTTTTTCTCTCTGTTTCAGGTCCAACATTTCAAGCCACACATTTTTAGACACAAATAATGCTTAATCTGTATTTGCTCCTACTATGAAATAAACCACAACTGATCTAAAATCAGAATAAAAGGTTGGTTTTACAACACATCTCCACTTACCTATTTGGGGCATTCGGTTGGCAGAAGAGAGCCAGGCTATTGACCTGTTTGTTGATATTGTTACTTGTGATAGCATTTGTTGCGCCATCTTGGGAATTTAGTTTCTTATTGCTCTTTATCATGTCTTCTGCCCCAGAAAATCTGAATGGAGGGCAAATGTGCTCCTGTAGCACTCACACCTGCTCTGGGCCCAAAGAGACCTTAAAATCCATAAATAAACCAACCCACAGGGATACAGAGTCTGAGATTCACAAAGGCTTTCAGATGGATGGAAAAGGACATTGATGAGGAATCAACACATGATAGGATACTGGTTGTTGTGATTGGTCTTAGGATGATGGATTTGTTGCTGATCCTTACCTGCAGTTGCAAACAGCTAATTTTTTATGAGCTGCTATATGAATTATCTGGTGAAGAGGTAATAAATAAGTACGGAGAGTAATGAGTCACAAAAAGGCAAAAAAGTTGTCCCAGAAAAATCAAACAATCCGAAAGATAATACCAGAGCTTTGTAGGTAGAACATTTTCATTTGCATATATTGTAGAAAAAAATGTCTTTCTTCACCAAAACTTTTCAGAAAATCAAACTCACTAACAAAAACACACTTTTATATGCTGCAAATACTCCTATGAAAAAGAGGAAAGCGTCAAAACAAAAGTAGTATTTAGTATCCGCTTCTCCATCCTAGGTGTCTTCACTGACAGCTATTAAAGATCAGGCTAGGATTGCAAAGGGATTTCAAGCCACACGGTTTCTGCCAACCGGATCAGTCAGCTGGTGTAGCTGTGTCACAGTGTCACATGCCAGACATCTGTAGGGAGGGGAGAAAAGAGCGATCTAGAGGGGGAGAGAGAGAGGGGTATGGTATTTCCCTCTCTCCTTGCTTGGAAGCAAAGGGTAATTTAAAAAGATATTCCTTCCTTCTATATCCTGTGCCTACATTTACACCTCCTGGCCCCATTCCTCTCTCTCTCTCGCTCTTATAGCTAACTGCTGACCCCCTGTGTTGGCTCATTCCCTTGCAGAATTTCATTTAAATAGATATGTTCATAAGACCCATGTGAGTAATTTTTAAGTATTTAATTGAAATATCCCACCAGATTAGCAGTACTCCATTTCCTTTCAAGGCCTCGAGACCACCATTCTAGATCTGAATCTGGAATCATGGTCAAGGATTGTGCACCATTCAGAAATGAATTTAGAATGCATTATAAATTGTGAATTTGAATTGAGATGTATTAGCAAACAGGATGTATAATTGTAAATTTTAATGAAAGGAAGTGGAATGAAAATAAATTGAAATCCATATAACTGTAGTTTTTTTAAAGTTTGATGGCCTTACAGATAGACAGATAGACAGATAGATAGATAGATAGATAGATTCTTCAATTCTGAATTTTGCCCAAACATGCTCTTTGTCAAATACGACAAATTTGTAACTGTACAATCCAGTTCATTCATTTGGATTTATGCCCAGTCAGCTGTGTTGAAGCTTCCATGAAGTCTCTAATCAGATCCGGAATGCACACTCATCCTCTGCTCAAACTCAGCTGACACTGGGGGCTCAAGAGATGGAATATCCTAATCAATGTGTCCTGTGTGAGTGAACAGGTTTGACTGTACCTGTGCCCCCTTCAAACACTGGTGGTTAATTCTCTCCCTGTTGACCTAGATACCAATTACCACACATCTTAGTGTGAGAAGAGGAAACTGGGTAACGCTTTAGATTACAGCCCGGAAAGTACTGCGTAATTACAACGAATTTACAGCGTAACTCTCGATAATTATAGTGTACTTATACAGTAAGTACGTGTAAGTATAGGGGAACAATATGTAATATGTAAAGGAATAAAGGGGTAACAACAAATTATTTATACTGTAAGTATNTAAAGCGTTACCGGAAACTGCATTACTGTAAATGTAGTTGAAGTTGAGGTGGGACATTTTAAAGGGCTTGTTCTTTTTTAAAATTATAATTTTAATTAGATTAAAGGTGCAGTAAGTTTTGAAAAAAAAAGCTGTTGAAAGTGAATCAGAAACACACTTGTAGCCAATCAGCAGTAGGGGGCGTGTCCACACATGGTGGGGGAGGAGAGAGAGCGGGAGATTTGAAGAAAGACTGTAGAAAAAGAGATGGCTGAGAGACATTACAAAAGAGAAAAGGTCAGAGCAATATCACAAAAAGAAGGGTTAAGATCAGATAAGAGCTTTAGGACCCGCGTTAGTTTTTTAAATTGCTTTGGTGCAATTTTCACAAGCAATTGGTAAATTTTCAAAACTCTTAGTACTAATATCAGAACAGATCATCAAAAGTGCACTTTTTTCAATCATTTCAGCATGTTTTCAATTGTGTTAATACACAAAATCAAAGTATCCTTTTCACTACGCAAAATAAGTGTTTCATCTATATAAATGTTTAATTCATAGTAACTGCCTTTCATAATGCTAGTACTATCAAACTTTTCATTTGCATATCTTTTCATTCAGTTTAATACATTTGTCTATTATTTAATCCAAATGATCTTAATGGTTAATCAATGAATCATTTGGTGATTTCTATAGATACAGATTGTATAGATATAGTTTCTACTTTGTTTGCAAGTTCCAATATGGATAATAAGTACTTAATTTTTATTTTACCTTATAAGTGATTTATCTTAGAATCTAACCACTATGTTCAAAGTGTGTGTGTGTGTGTGTGACAGAGAGATTTGCAATTTGTGAACAGAGCAGGAAGGAGTACAAGGCAAAACATGGAAACAGTCAATGACTTTATAACATCAGATTGATCTGATATACATCAGAAGAAGAGAGACAGATAGCATCAAATGCAGCATTTTACATTACAGTGTGTATGCTATGTGATACTGTAAACAGATGGTAGAGACTGTCACATTACTGTAACTCACCCTTCATCTGTAAAGATCAACTACAGTGTAGATTCAGTCATATGGAACAGTGAGAACATTTACTGTATTGGGAGCAAACTCTGTTCTGTTTCATACTTTACACCTTTTGATAACACAAACACACTAAATATATACTATTGGTATCTATATAGATTGGAACTATATGGATTTTATGTCAATTTAGGTAATGTAAGTGTATTTTCTGAGGTGGCATCTGTAGCCTGTGTAACTATTTCAGCATCAACGGTGATTTGAAACATGTATCTTGCATTGTTTGCTATTGAATGAACTGACTGTTAAGAGTAGTAAACTGAAAGAAGATCATACTGTTGTGTTTCGATGAGTAAACCAAATGTTCTCATTACATATCACGATAATCTTATGTTTTGAAACAATGATTATGTAAAATGAAAATTTGTACAACTAGAATGAAAGCATGAGATCAAGTTTTGAAAGAATGACTAGCTGTGTTACAAGTGTGATCAGTTTGGATTTTTGTACTAAGAGTTTTGAAAATGTACACCTTAGATGTGAAAATAGTACCAAAGCAAATAAAAAAACGAATATTAGAAAAGCCTTCCAGTCCTGGAGAGACCTAAGCGAGAAGACCCCGAGAGACCTAACCTGAAAACGGATGCCGAGGTTGAGTTGTTTCAGTAACATTGGTTTTGAGTGTGTGCTGCTTGCGACTAACAATGAACTCTTGCTTTTATATACTCTTGTGTACTAAAGGCCTTCTGAAGCGAAGCGATGCGTTTGTGTAAGAAAAATAACCATATTTAACAAGTTATGAAGTAAAATATCTAGCTTCTGCCAGACCACCTAACGTATACAACTTAGGAAGAAAGCGTGGGGTACGTTTTGCTTTGGATGGATGGACATACTTGAGTTTTATACACGTTGGTCCTGTTCACTGCCATTATAAAGCTTAGATGCCTCTATTTATTGCTGATATGATATGCCTGATATTTATTAATATAACTCTGATTGTGTTCATCAGAAAGAAGAAATTCATATACACCTAGGATGGCTTGAGGGTGAGTAAAGCTTGGGGTAATTTTCATTTTAAAGTGAACTAATCCTTTAAATAACCTACATGATAAATGGGATGGACTAAGTTTGGGGTGAACAATGTGTCCTGCCTAGATTGATGAAATGAAAGCAAATACATATTTAGACTGGGACAACAAGCACCCAGCCCAAAACTGGAATCAAGTGCAGGAACCATAAAATGTTGGTGGTGATATATGTGGCAGTCCCAAACTTATCACCAACATTAAGAGAGATATAAAAAGGGACAGAACAGGGACAGAGGAAAGAGTAAGAAAGTGTAGAAAAGCACATTAGACAGATAAGATTACTGATTCTAAAATAGATATATAAATATCCAAAGTGAGGTTTTTTAAAACAATGTGTTTGAGTGACACACTGGTGCATGACATCACTGTCTTTCACACCTAAAGTATTCATACTAAATATAACACATAATAATAAACTGTGCGGAAAGATAGGCTTTGAGAGGAGGCACTATTATTGTCACCCATTTGTATCCTTGCCAAGTAGTGCCACCAGAGACAGGCTTAGCACCTTGTTCTAGGAAGGTTAGATTCTGGCTATGATAACCTTTCTGATGGGTTTAATTTAAGTACTGATACACTACTATTGTGAGACACATGGAGAACAAAAAAGACATTTGAAGAGGATGTTCTGCTAATCATGCACAGATTTGTGTGAGGTTTAGGGATACTTAAAATGAGATGAAAACCATTTCATCACCAGTTACTGATGTGGCTCCTAGTCAAATTCATTAGATATTGGCGATTTATCTCCTCTATTCAAATTGGAATTGTAGCAATATGAGATCTTTTTTATTGAGCAGGTCAACACATGCTTTGTATAAATCATTTTGATTAATTTATCAATATCTGGTGGAAGTGACCATGTTTTAAAAAATTGATTTATTAAAGCAGATTATTTCCCTTTTTGTGTTTGTTCAGTGATGGTTTAATCTTAATTTAATCTTATATGTTTGAGAAGTGTATATGTGCATCACTGTAAATGTAATGTATGTTTCTTTTTTAAATTATTTGTAGGTCCTACATTGTTTTGCAGTTAGCAACATACAGTATAAATAATTGGCCTGTCTGCCTGCACACCAAGAACAAACACACAGAGTATGTCACTCTTTATATACACTGTTCAAAAAAATTAAAGGAACACTTTTTAAATCAGAGAATAGCATCAAGTCAATTAAACTCCTTGGATATTGATCTGGTCAGTTAAGTAGCAGAGGGGGTTGTTAATCAGTTTCAGCTGCTTTGGTGTTAATGAAATTAACAACAGGTACACTAGATGGGCAACAATAAGACGACCCCCAAAACAGGAATGGTTTTACAGGTGGAGGCCACTGACATTTTTTTCCCTACTCATCTTTTCTAACTGCTTTTCTACTAGTTTTGCATTTGGCTAGGGTCTGTGTCACTACTGGTAGCATGAGGCGATACCTGGACCCTACAGCGGTTGCACAGGCAGTCCAACTCCTCCAGGATGGCACATCAATACATGCCATTGCCAGAAGGTTTGCTGTGTCTCCCAGCACAGTCTCGAGAGCATGGAGGAGATTCCAGGAGACAGGCAGTTACTCTAGGAGAGCTCGACAGGGACGTAGAAGGTCCTTAACCCATCAGCAGGACCGGTATCTGCTCCTTTGTGCAAAGAGGAACTGGATGAGCACTGCCAGAGCCCTACAAAATGACCTCTGGCTACTGGTGTGAATGTCTCTGACATCCTCTAGTGGGCCCTGTGCTCACTGCCCGGCACAGTGGAGCTTGATTGGCATTTGCCATTGAACACCAGAATTGGCAGCTTCGCTACTGGCAACTAGACTGCTGCATCATTTTTTCAATTAGATTTTCGGGGTGTCTTTGAATTCAGTCCTCTGTAGGTTGATCATTTTCATTTCCATCAAACGATGTGGCATCCTTTCGTTCCTAACACATTACCCAGTCCATATCAGTATAGATATCCAGCATGATATTTTTCCCCATTGAGATCTGATGTGTTTTCAAAGTGTTCCTTTAATTTTTTTGAGCAGTGTATATCAACAAAATCTATAAAGTTTACTGTAAAAAAAATCTTAATTTGCAATTTTTTTTAAGTACAATCAACTTAGTTGTACAAGTCATTTCAACTTAAAAAAAAAACATAACATAAAAAAAGTTGAAATTGCTTATTGCTTATTTTGATAAGTTTATGTAAAAACATAAGTTGCCATGACTTACCAATCATATTTTTTTACAGTGTTGTTTTAAATTGTAAAGTATGCATCAAGATGGCTCTATCCATTAGCTCTATATAAAATACTTAGAAATACCATGGCTTGGTTTCACAGTGCTTAGATTAAGCCAGGATTAGGCCTTAGTTCAATTAAGACATTTAAGTAGCTTTTATAAATGTTCCTTAGAAAAATAAATTACTGGTGTGCATCTTGAGACAAAACAATGGCATTGACATATTTTAAGGTATGTCAGTTCAAATTGCTTTCAATTAAAACAGCTCAAACATACATTTTAGTCTGGGACTAAGGCTTAAGCCTTTTCTGTGAAACCGAGGGAATATGTTCACTGTTTGCATAATTCATTATGCAACAAAATTTATAGAGTGGTAAGAGATACCAACTCACTGAGCCATGTGTATAATACGTATTTGTACAAAGCCATATTTCTGTATTCAACCATAGTAAAATCACCACCTGCAGTGCAAAAAAATTATGTTAAATGGACAAACTGGAGGTAGTGTGGCTGACAAAGTTTTTATTGACTATAATTTTCATAAATGTAATTTACATTTGTCACACAAATGCACTGCAAAAAATGGCTGTTGTATAATAACAAATAAAACATTTAGAACAAATAAGATAATTCCAAACACTTTAAACACAAGAGTTTTGACTCTCATGTAAATTTATCTTGTTTTAAGGATGCTTAGATATTTTTGCAGGAAATCAAGGCAAATAAAGTTCAAGGAATCAAAGGCATGATTACACGACAATGTACTAAAAACATTTTTTCTTTTGCGGTTTTCGTCTATAGATAACAACGTTGTCAAAACGATCGTCATTCACATGGATCAGCAAAAACGACAAAAACGCTGCCAGACCAGTAGTTGGCGATGTCATCTTGTAAAGAAACACTTGATTTACAGTCTTTACACTCTTGATACACCAAGGGTGGAAATACACTTATTCAGAATGTCCAGAGTTATGGGTTTTCTGATGTCCGTATGTGTAGGTTGAGATCTCTGAATACCTTTGATAAGGTGGGAGGTCTGTGTGTTGTTTATCTCGGGGGAAACTGAGCCGTGCAGGCACGTGCACACATAGACATCAAAAGAGGCTCGAGCACCTGCCCTTTTTCTTCCTCGAGAGAAAGTGCCCTTTTTTCTGGGTGCTTTTTTTTTTATAAATGAGCACTTTCATTCTATATTAATATTAACAAACATAAATGAAAAAAAAACAATGCATTTTACAGTAAACGCATGCCACACGGCATTTATTCCCGCATGCGTGCCCCACCCCACCTCATGTTTGCTGCTGGCTGACACCCGGGAAAAGATAACAGCAGTCTGGCAATGAGAAGTGCAAAAAGTAAAAAAGCACAAGATGAATCCTGTGCATCCCTTTCAGGTAGCCTATGTATGTTCACAAACATATGAAAGTTTTGGCTATTGAAGGGTGAGATTATTTATACGTGTTCAATGCAGCGTTAATAATTTGTCCACCAACAATGCAGCTGCCTGATTTGATACTAATGCAGTTTATGTCATATTATAATTTCAACTATTTTAATGTGCTATGCCGTGCATTTTGAACCATGGCAAAGATATCTGTAGGGCTGTCAAGTGTCAATACCGGAAGCGGAGCATTCCACAGACGCAAATGCATAAACCGCATTATTAGACAGTTTTCTAAGGATGCAAGATTTATTAAAAACCATTAAAAAAATCATAATACAGCATAGCAGAGTGCTATCCTTTTTAAGCCTACGCTTACACAGAAGAATACATCAATAAAAGTTAAAAAGGGATAGTTCACCCAAAAATAAAAATTTTATGTTTATCTGCTTACCCCCAGGGCATCCAAGATGTAGGTGACTTTGTTTCTTCAGTAGAACACAAATTATGATTTTTAACTCCAGCTGTTGCAGTCTGTCAGTCATATAATGGGAACACAATCTATGAGAGTAAAAAAACATGCACAGACCCTGCGGCTCGTGACGACACATTGATGTCCTGAGACACGAAACGGTTTGTGCGAGAAACCGAACAGTATTTATATAATTTTTACCTCTAATACACCACTGTGTCCAACTGCCTTGAGCGCGCGCACAGCATCCAGTGCGTGAGGTGTGTACGTGCTCTGGCATAGTTTACGCAGGAGCTGGACGTGATCTCTCACGCGTATACGTCACTCATTGTTAACACAGTGCACAAACATTGTAGGTATGACGGCTAATCAAAACGGTACTTACTTGCGCTTATCCGGATTGTTCAAACCGACCTTAAACTAAAAGATTACGTTCTCTCGCGTGAACTCATTCGGGAGTGGTGACTTTCCACATATTCCCAACTTCTGAGCCTGCTCGCCTGAAGTTACGGTTGATTACTCTTCGGCTGGATATCAACACACCCATTAACGTACTAAAGTTGTTGAGGGTCTGCAGCGATCGTTTTTCCCCTGATGATTTTACATACTGTGGCGGGGTGAAGAAACACACGATAAGTGGGTTGTGGTGAAAGTCCCCGGAGGGTGGATTTTATTAAGAAAACTCAGTGTAGATTGTGCAGTAAGGCAATCTCCGTGGCTGTGAGAAGGTGTCCCGTGGGGCTGCTCCTGTGGTTGGGCAGACCGGTCACACGCTTGACTCTGGCAATGGGAGAACAGACAAAGGTTAGTCACACGTCTCGTGGAGAGTAGTTCTCACCGTGTTGCAAGCGTGTCCTCTTTTATAGGGAGCGGCAGATTTGGAACACCTCTGACCGGTCTGCCGGTGATGAGGGTGAACAGGTGATTCCTCTTTGTTCCCAGGGCGACGCTGATGAGTGCTCGGGACAAGCGACACGGGTCACACTCCCCCTCCCTAAGCGTCGTCCTGGTCCTGTGCAAAATGGGGAAAACAAGGGTGGGTGGGAGGTGATACCTGACAGACCCGCGAAAGCTGCCCACGTTCGGGAGAGTCCGTCCGCGTTAGCGTTGGCCGTCCCCGCTCGGTGTCGTACGGTGAAGTGAAAATCCTGGAGCGCCAGGAACCACCGAGTCACCCGGGCATTGGTGTCTTTTGCCCGGGCCATCCACTGTAACGGGGTGTGGTCTGTGACGAGGGTGAAGTGGCGTCCTAGCAGGTAGTACCTGAGCTCCAGGACTGCCCACTTGACGGCCAACGCTTCCTTCTCTACCGTGGCGTAACGTTGTTCGGCAGCGGTAATAGCCAGCCAACCCCAAGAAAGCCCGTACCTGAGTCTTAGAGGCTGGTTGTGGGGCTGAAAGGATTGCAGCTACTTTTTCTTCTTGTGGTCGGATAGTCCCTCGACCGACCCGGTATCCCAGCTACCGGGCTTCTGATAAGGTGAGGTGGCATTTGCGGGGGTTGGCAGTCAGTCCAGCCCGTCGTAGCTCCAACAGCACCCTCCGGAGCCGCTCGAGATGGCTTTCCCAAGTCTCCGAGTGTATGACGACATTGTCCAGGTATGCCGCCGCGTAAGTCTGGTGGGGCCGCAGTAAGATGTCCATGAGTCGCTGGAAAGTAGCTGGAGCCCCGTGCAGCCCGAAGGGGAGAACCCGGTATTGCCAGTGGCCACTGGGCGTTGAGAAGGCGGTCTTGGCTTTAGCCTCTTCGGTCAATGGTACCTGCCAATACCCTTTTGTTAAGTCGAGGGTGGAAATGTACCGGGCTCTCCCTAAGCGGTCCAGTAACTCATCGACGCGGGGCATGGGGTAGCCATCGAACTCGGAGACTTCGTTTAGACAGCGGAAGTCGTTACAGAACCGGAGAGTGCCATCGGGTTTTGGGACCATGACGATTGGGCTGGACCAGGGACTGCGCGATGGTTCAATTACTCCCAACTTCAACATCTCCTGCACCTCTTTTTCGATTGCGTGCCGCCGAGCCTCAGGCACACGATAGGGCCGCTGCCGCACCACTACCCCCGGTGGAGTCCGGATGTCATGCTGTAGGACGGTTGTTTGTCCGGGCGTGGGGCAGAACACATCGGAGAACTGAATGACCAGATGTTGCAGATCGGTCTTCTGGGCAGCCGAGAGGTGGGGGTTGACATCAACAACCACAGGGTTCACGTTGGCAAGGGCAGAGAGCTGGTCTCGTGTTCCGACCCAGCGCTTCAGGAGATTCACATGATACAGCTGCTCCTCTCTCCGACGGCCCGGTTGGCTGACCCTGTAGGTGACGGGACCCACCCTCTCGATCACTGTGTATGGGCCCTGCCAGGAAGCGAGGAATTTGCAGGCCGAGGTGGGTACCAGCACCATCACGTGGTCGCCTGGGTTGAAGTCCCGCGGTTGGGCTGCCCGATTGAAGTGTCGCTGCTGGGCTTGTTGGGCTTTCGTCAGGTGCTCCCGGACTAACGGCATTACTCTGTCGACCCTTTCCCTCATGGCATGGACGTGTTCAATGGTCGAGCGGTGAGCCGTTGCGGGCTGATGTTCCCAGGCCTCTCTAGCCACGTCGAGGAGGCCTTGCGGTTGGCGGCCGAACAGTAGCTCAAATGGGGTGAAGCCAGTGGACGCCTGCGGTACTTCTCGGATGCCGAACATCACATAAGGGATCATCTGATCCCACTCTCGCCGATCTTCGGCAGCCACCCGGCGGAGCATCTGTTTGAACGTCTGGTTAAACCGCTCGACCAATCCGTCCGTTTGGGGGTGGTAGACTGAAGTTTGGAGCTGTTTCACGTTTAGGACACGACAGAGTTCGGCCATTAGCCGGGACATGAACGGCGTGCCCTGGTCAGTCAGTATCTCTGCAGGTATGCCGACCCAGCTGCAAAGGAGAAATAGCTCCTGGGCTATGGCTTTGGCTGTGGCTTTGCGAAGTGGGATGGCTTCGGGGTACCGGGTCGCATAATCCACGATGACGAGGATGTGTTCGTGCCCCCTGGCGGACTTCGGCAGCGGCCCTACGAGATCCATCCCGATTCGCTCGAAGGGCACCTCAATGATGGGTAAAGGTATGAGCGGACTGGGGGGAGGAGTTTGGGGCGAAGTTCGTTGGCAGGTGGGACACGCCTGGCAAAACCTTTTCACCTCAGCCTCCAGTCCCGGCCAGTGAAAACGATCCCTGATCCTCTGCGCTGTGTTCCGGGCCCCCAGGTGGCCGGCCATCGGGTGAGCGTGAGCAAGTTCCAGGACAACTGCCGTTTTTGTCCGCGGGACTACTAAGAGTGTTTTTTTCTCCCCCCTCTGTGGCGCAACGCAATATAGCAGGCCGTTTTGGACGACGAAGTGAGGGGTTGGATGGGGAGGCGGCAGTACTTCTTTTCCATCTATCTCCCTCACCTGACCCCAACAGTGCTTGAGGCGATCGTCTTCTAGCTGTTCTTTGGCGAACGCGCTCCGAAGGCTCCGTAGGCATAGGTTCGTCGCGGGGTCGGGAACCGCTGGCCTGCTTACTGCGCGCGCAGTGCCCTCCGGCGTGCGTCGCTCCCCAGCCTCTCGGTGTTGGGCGGCCTCCGCCAGCTCGATGGCCTCGACGAGCTCCGTGACGCTCTGGGGGTTCTGCATGCCAGCCGCCTGCCTAAGTGGTCGGGGAAGGGTACGGAGGAGTTTATCTATTACTACCCGCTCGGCAACCTGAGCCGCGGTAGGATTGGCGGACAACAACCAGTGGTGAGCGAGACGTGTGAACTCGGCAGCTTGGGCACGTGCTGGCCCCCGGCTTCGGTATTCCCAATTGTGGAAACGTTGCGTTGCACATATTGGGGAAAGGCCCACGCGCCCCAAGATCTCTCTTTTGAGCTCGTCATATGAAGCTGCCAGGGTTGGGTCCATCATGAAATATGCGCGCTGCGCCTCGCCAGTGAGCAGGGGAGCCAGTATCCGTGCCCAGTCCTCAGGTGGCCAGACTTCCCGGGCGGCGATGGCTTCAAACATTTGTAGAAAGTTCTCTACGTCGTCGTTCGCCGTCATCTTAAGCAGGAGTTGAGTGGCCTGTACTAGGGGGCCTGGCAGCAGAACCCGTTGGGCGGTGGCTCCACGGAGCGCGGAGAGCTCGCGTTCGGTTTCCCCTTGTCGCACAGCCATGTGCTCCATGATTTGCTGCTGACGGATGCTCACCTCGGTTAAATGCTTCAGCAGCTCTTCCATGCTGAAAGAGGCAGGGAGGGCAGCCGCCTGGAAACAACAAAACAAAAAGGAAAAAACAGAAAAAAGTGAATCGCGGGGAACTAAAGATCCCTTTTTTTTTTTTTGCCGTGAAGTGTCGGTGTTTCTTCAGTGGTCTGCCCGCATTCTCCACCACTGTGGCGGGGTGAAGAAACACACGATAAGTGGGTTGCAGTGAAAGTCCCCGGAGGGTGGATTTTATTAAGAAAACTAAGTGTAGATTGTGCAGTAAGGTGACGTGGTGTTCCTTCAATCTCCGTGGCTGTGAGAAGGTGTCCCGTGGGGCTGCTCCTGTGGTTGGGCAGACCGGTCACACGCTTGACTCTGGCAATGGGAGAACAGACAAAGATTAGTCACATGTCTCGTGGAGAGTAGTTCTCACCGTGTTGCAAGCGTGTGCCTCTTTTATAGGGAGCGGCAGATTTGGAACACTACTGAAGAAACAAAGTCACTTACATCTTGGATGCCCTGGGGGTGAGCAGATAAACATAAAATTTAAATTTTTGGGTGAACTATCCTTTTAAGCCCTTGCTCTGCGTTTGCATGTTTTAATGTCCACATATTCTTGTTCAAGAAATTACAGTGGCTGTAGCATTTCTGTCACAAAGAAGTGGCCGAATATTACTATTATTATTTTTTGTATTAATTTGATATTTTTAATTAAAGTACACATGAAATCAAAATTGACCTTATTTATTTTGTTAGCTCAAATTGCTAGTTTTGTGGTAAACAATTCATCCGTGCAAGTCAATCCACACAAAAAAATAGTTTGGCTTCGTAATATTTAATCAAAATCTGAAAATGCTCCTCCCCTCTGCAACGGTGCCCCTACTCTAATGACATCGGGTGTGCCTCATACGTCCTGAAAAGTGAAGCTGCGGGCTCTTTGATCGCCCCCTGGTGGCTGGATGCAGTACAGGTCATAAACCCCGCCCGCTCAATGCAGACGAATGAGACTTAAGTTAAAACATAAAAATAAATTATGCTTCAAATAAAATTTTCCGAAAGATGGTTCTGGTCATTTAAGGTAGTTGTTATCACGCTGATTTATATTCAATTGTTCGTTTTTGTGATACGTTTGATTTTAGCTAGCAATTTGGTGCTATAGAAACGGGGTGTGTCGTCGTGATTCACAGTTGATTGACAGCTGCTCTGAGGACTGTCGGGGCTTCGAGGGGAGATTGAAGATAAATAAATAACTATTAATTTTCAATTTCTGTGTTATTTCACACAGACAAAATGAGCTGTTCAGCAGTAAACTGTACTAACCGATCTACAGGATCTGACGGATATCTGAGCTTTTCTCGGTAACGTTAAATGTGGGCTTTATAAGCTAATTAATAAATGTTATTAGTTAAGATAACACGCATAATGTTAACCGTGACGGGAAAAAAGCAGGTGATCATTATCTGGCAGTTACTAATTATTTTTATGGGTATAAAATAATAATTATCAGGATAAAACTAATGTTAGCCTACTATAATTAATTCTAGATCACTGTCTACAGCAATCGATCTCCTGTAACGTTAGATTAACCCTTTATTTAAAATGGCAGGACCGTTTATGACAGTTTAGAGTTGTTTCTAGTGGCATATTATATTGAGTTTATCTACTGAATTTGCTGTTTCAAAAATATTATTGCTCTAGAAACAGAATAGCCTATTATTTTATAGGTAGAATTTTAAATTACGTATAATTTATATAGCCTATTTAAAATACATCAATGATGACGCAGTCGTCTGGGCGGAAGTTTGATACTGCGACTCCGCCTCCGGGCTCCACCGACTATTACTTCTGCGCATGCCCAGGTTCCAAACTGACGTTTTTGCGTAATGTGTCAGCGCCCATCAGCGTTCGTTTTGGCTTCAGTTCAATACAATGGAAGGAAGCGGCGTCGCGTCGTCCATCTTTTTTTACAGTCTATGAATGACATCAGTTTGACGGCTTGGGTTGAAATCGCTTAAACCACTCCCCTCCAACGGTTAGTCTGCTATAAGCGAGAGATGGAGAGGAGGAGCGCTAAAGTAAAACTCTGCCCTCTATTCAATATTCCGTTTCACTTGGAAATACGTCACAACACTGGAGAAAAGTCATTTGCAACTTCCGGTTCACGTGGACTTTAAATGCTGTTTGGCCAAAAACAAGGATTTGATCATGCTGTGTAACAACAACAATCACCAGGCTTTTGGCGCCCTCTGCAGGCATTTGTTATAATACATAACATTTCAGGGGAATAGACTCTTGATGTGTTTAAATATGAAGTAGCTTGTTTTGATTAATTTAGAAAAAATCTACAGATACAAAGAGACTGGTGTAGTAGGCTTAAAACAAACACCATCTAAATGTGTATTTTGGAAGTTTTCTTTCCATTAGAATAAAAAGACATGGAAGTAAAAATAGAACAAAATCTCAAAATTGTCCACTACATACTTGAAAATAGTAGCATAGAAAACATGCACATTGTGGCATAGTTTCCTGTGCTATTGCCTGGTCTAGTGATAAACCTAGTGAATACTAAAGAAGACAATGGTCTCTGTGTGAACTGTTTCCCTCTTGAGCCCCTGCCCCCCAAAATGTCTGTGCACGTCTCTGGAGCCGTGAATTAATTTGTGAAAGAATTGGATCCCACTTCAGTACCCTCTGATAGAATAGCTTGGAGGTTATTGATGCTGTTTAGATAAGAAACAAATGGAAAGCAGGGAAAAATCGGGAAACGGCAAATTGTTCTAGATATGGAATAACTTCTCCATGCTGTCAGGTATGATTGGAGGGTACTAGGAGAAACAGCTTGGAGGATGGAGTCAAGTGATGTGTCGAGAAGAGGTTTAGTAGGTGATTTATAGGAAGATCAGCTCTGAATAGTGAGAAACTGGGGTTTGGGCTTGGGTTCGCCTCTGGAGCCACCATCTTGAATTTCTGAGAGGATTTGGGCCTTGATGTTATTGGTCACTGGAGGCGGTTCCAAGGCGACGGCATTCTGAGGTACGGGCATCAGCATTGCTCTATACAGAGAAAAAGATGATTTTGCCTGTAAAAGGGAGTTGGGCGGGAGAGAAGCCAGGGCCGAAGTTGATTGTGGAGGCAGCCTTGTGCTTGAGTTGGCCACTGGGCCGAAGGAAGTAGCCGGGAGGGTAGTGAAGGAAGGAAATTATGGAGGGAAATAAGGCGCCTGTGCTTGTGACACTAGCGGAGGCATCCTCACGTTAGCATCCACTGCTGAAGCTGACGGCCATGAATTAGAGAGAGGGTTATGAGGAAATGGCAGAGATGGCTGAGGCATCCTCACGCTAGGGCCTGCTGTTGGAGCTGGAGGCCACGAAAAGAGGAGAGAGTTAAAGACGGCAAAGGGGAAAGGCAAAGACAGCTGGGCCTGCACAGGCATCCTCAAGCTAGGGCCTGTTGTTTGAGTTGGAGGAAAAATGAAAGATTGGGAAACTGATGAAAGGCAAGCATCATAGGAGGTGGGCATTATACTCTGAGGCACCGTGGTGGGGAGAGGCGCAGTATAGAGCTGAGCGGACGTGGAAGGAGAACGATGGTTTTCGGCTGCGGAATCTGGGGCGCAGCCCAAGCTTGCTGAAGGCCTAAAGCCACGGCCCGATGAACATAGAGTGTCCGGGATTGCACCTGAGCGAGCCGGTGTCACTGTGTGACATGAGGTCGGCGCCCTAGGGACTTTACTTGTGCGTTTTGTTACCTTGGGCTGGAGTGGATCTAAGAGAGGGAATGACTGATTGTAAGGGAAGTACAGATCTTACAGTTGTGCTTTGTTCATATATCTGGAAAACTGCACGTCTGCGTTAAGTAGTGCTTGCCTTAATCCAAGAACTGTCCATTTTTCAATTGTAGAGATTGTTGGATGGGCCAGAGTGTAAGAAGATGCCGAGGAGGATAGTGGATTTCTTGCTGGCAGAGGCGAGGGTAAGCCTCGGCGTCTTGGTGGAACATAGGTGACTTGGCTACATATTTATAGGCCTCCTCTTATGTTGATTGGGTAGATCATTTGAATGTGCTCCTCCCGAACTTTGTTAATAAAACATCATTTCTTTAATTTCCACATTGTCAGTAGAACATGTGCAAAACTTTCCACTCCCATTGGCGCTTTTATGGGATTGCGGTCTCACGATAATTTGCCCTGTTTAATGAATCTGGCCCCAAGTGATCCAGGACCATCACTGGTACCTCTTCAAAATGCATGATGCCTTTGTTTACAGGTATAGAAAGAAGGTATGGGAATGTTCAGTTAGTATAAGTAAATATGAATTGTTTAGATATTGCACATATATATTGTACAATGATGACATATTGCACTGTGAGGAGATCTGTAATCGGTTCATGAGACAAAACTTTGGCTCCTCTTTTACTTTTTATGAAACATTGTCTTGACAATGTTTATCAATTTAATTCAAGACTAATGAGGTTTTAGATCAAATCTAAACATGATTGATAAGTATTAGGTTTGGTTACAGTCCCTCTGAAATCTCTAAACTGAATATAATAGCACAGGTGGGCGTTCAGTTGTGCAAGTAGCATTTGAATAAAACTGTATCAGATCTCATAGTTCCCTCAGAAACATAGTTGGCCAGGTTAGCACAAACCTTGTCTGTGTGAGGAACGGCAGATATTTCATCTCAACACCAGGTTAGTGGGCCACTTTTGATGTGTTTAAACTTACTGTTTACTCCATCATCCATGTGTAGGTGAAAAGTAATTAATCCTCATTATTGGGATCCCTGTTTTTCAGTCATATTCAGTCATACACAAAACATTTGTTTAAGTTGAATTTGGAAGTTGCTTTTTTTAGTATGACTCCTCTCTATGTTTCTTTTTAGACACCAGCAAAAGCAGTTTGGGGGGAAAAATGAACACCACTATTTCTGTCAACCAAACTTTCTACATCTACGAATGTTTTGACTCCTACCTCGGGATTGTCATAGCGCTGAGCTCTTTAGTTCCAGACTTAATGTTCTTTGTGCCTTTACATATCTGGATCCTTTCTATGTGCTTAACAGATTTGACAAAAGGGAAGGGCATTCCAGTTTCTGATGTCTTTACTGTTGTCTTGTCTCTAATGGAAATTATTTCATTCTTTGGGTTTTTCATGTGTATTATTTCAATTGTTTTTGAAGTTTCTTGGACTATGTACGGAGCTCTGTTCATGCTTGGGAAATACCTGATTGGACGGCCCCTAATGAACAGCTTGATTTGTCTGGAGCGCCTCGTTGCTGTCGTCTATCCTGTGGTGTTCCACAAGTTCAGCACTCTGAGGCTCCGATGCATATGTGTTGCTGTGGCCTGGCTGGTGACCTGGTCTTTTGGGGCATATGCCATTCTCACTTTTCCACGAATCCCATTGCAAGTCTACAGTATCTTTCTCACGGCCTGTCTCTTGTGCATCACAGCCTGTAGTCTGGGAGTGCTGAAGGCTCTGTTGAAACCCAGTCCTGGTAAAGAGACAGAAAGAATGCACACTAAGAAAAAGAGGGCCTTCTGGATCATGACAAGCATTCTAACCCAGTTGTTTGGGTCCTATTTCTCATTTTTGATAGTTGCAGTGATAAAGAAAAACATTCCATACGACACTTTTTGTTTGTTGGGAGGCATTAGCATGTGGTTTCTGAGACCAAGTAGCTTAATACAACCTATGTTGTATTTGTCCAAGTACGACAAACTGCCATGTATTAAAAAAAAATGAACAATATCCGTTTAAAGCAGTGTTCTCAAACTCAATTCCTGGAGGGCCACAGCTCTGCACAGTTTTGCTCCAACCCTAATCAAACACACCTGATCCAGTTAATTAAGGTCTTCAGGATTACTAGAAACTTCCAAGCAGGTGTGAGTTGGAGCTGGTTGGAGCTAAACTGTGCAGAGCTGTGGCCCTCCAGGAATTGAATTTGAGACCACTGGTTTAAAGAGAGATTCACGTAGACAAAAAAAATTTAATGAGGCCTAACTTTTTAAAGTAAAAAGGAAAATCCTTTTTAAAAAATATTTTATAAATCTGTGTTTTATAAAGATGAGACCTGATAACTTATTTTAGAGTGTTTTTCCCCTTATGAACTAGGGTCGTGAGTTAAAAAAATACTTCATATCACATATTTTGTTTCCTGTGTACCTCCTACTATGTATAATAGTATGTATGATAACGGTTATGGTTATTCATCAATTAGATCACACCTGTTTGTATTCTGTTCGTTTTCTTGTGTATATAAGCTCTTCAGTTCCTTCTGGTGTTGCTTGTGTGTATAGGCCTGCACACCGTTTCGTTGTGTTTTACCTGTTTGGATTAACTGAGTTAACTTTGTTTAAATAAACTAAACAATTAATTTGACCTTCTTCATCAACCTTCTTCATCTTCGGACCCATAGCGTAACAACATATTGTTTCAAAGCAGCTTTACAGAAAATGCTTGTTTCAATGTTACCATTATAAAATATTTTGATTGTTTATCAGTCAGAGATAAGTGTGTCAAAGTAATGTCCACTAATATACAAGATAATACAAGTTATGTTGTATTCAGTTAAGCATACACCATGAACATCAACATGTTAGTTAATAATTACAGCTTATTATTATAATATAAGGATAATATTTGACAGTTTTGTATGTCAATCCAAAGTTGGTGCTTAAACATTTATTTAAAAACTTTTGAATCTAAAGGTTTATAGTTATGATGATGGGGATGAAAGGTCTGGATATTTCTTTGTATATGATTGATATAGTGAACATTGACATTGTTTTCTAGAGCACAGATGGCAGAGAGAAACTATCAGATCATTTGAATATGCCTTTAATGTGATTGCGTATGGAAATGTCACTAGGCTACTTCATACATCAACATCTGTTATGAAAAACTAGAGCTACTGGAGGATTTGCAAGCAACAGCTTACATTTAATTCAGTGTTGTGCTTCATCTGATGTATAGTTAGCAAGCTTTGAGAGTTTTGTATTAAAGCAGAAATTGGGTTGATTACTTTACATTATGAGCCCTACAAAAATACAATTTTCAAGCAACTAAAAAAAAAAAAAGCCTTAAATTCTTTATCATATTCTTATCACTGATACTGTATTGAATATACTCAGTTTTGTTTTCGTTTTCACTGTGTTCTGTTCCTGTTTGTTTGTTCCCATTTACCCGTGTTCCCTAGTTAGTTTCCTTGGTTGTTAATTAATTCCACGCACCTGTTCTGTTTTCCGCTGACCACTCTCTGTCTGTATTTAAGCTCTCAGTTCATTCTGTTCATTTGTCTGGTATTGTCAGTGTTAATGTGGTTGTGTTTTGTTATCTTCTGTGATATCCTGAGTGTTCCTTTGTGGATATAATAAAGAATGTTTTTGTTTTATTCCTCGTCTTCGTGCGCTTTACTACAATCTCACCTGACAGATATGTTGTGCTTAACTTTGGTTAAGCAAAGCAGAATTTAGGCTATATTTTTATACTATATTTAACTACTGCTAAACTACATGTTTTGTTTTTGTGTTGATTTTTTTTTTTGTGTGTGTGTTAACTGTGCAGGCTAATTGATTTCTAAACTAAAATCACAATTTCTTCTCTAATTTCCTCACAGGTCTCTGGATTAGAGGAGTGGCTATCACAACGACATATATTTGCACAGACTATATCCTCACACAACACACTACAGGCTGCACAGCATGTGTGAGTATGTGAAGGCTTTTTTTTTTTGGAGTATGTTGTGGTGTATGCTTTTTCATCAAAAATATATCAAATATACTGTGTATTAATCTTTTGTAAATTCACCCAATTGCCTACATGGGATTAATAATGTAATTGCATTTCTTTACTTATTTGATATAATCTTATGAACTAATTTAATTTAACATCATTCCAGGCAGATAACAAAGGAACATCTAGAAAAATGGCAATGAACAACAGTATGGATTATTTATCCAACTGCACTTTACAATCTAAAATTAACTTTTCTGGTGATCCATTTTATGAGTGCATGGACTCTTATCCAGGAAATATTCTCACTGCCACCGGTTTACTGATGAACACTGTCCTTTTGTTGCCTGTGAACTGCTGGATTCTGTGGCTGGTGAGGAGAACTGCCGATGTTGCATCCTCAGACTTTGTCATTTTAAATCAGTCTGTTGCTGAGATCATTAATGAGGTTTCCCTCATTATTTTTGTGTTAGGTGCTTTACTTAATAAGAAAGCTCTTATTCTTACTGCTATTTTCCTGTGCAGTACATTCTTGGTGGGTCGACCACTCTTTCAAACGGTTTTCTGTGTAGAGCGCTACCTGGCTGTGGTCCATCCGCTGGTCTACCTGAAATACACAAAAAAACATAAAATAAAACTGCTGTTAGTTGTGCTTGTCTGGCTAATTACCTTGATAGTTGGACTGTTTATTGTGGATTCCTACCCTAAAATGCCTATATGGCTTTGCATGGGACTATATCTGGCAATGTTAATTGTGTGTTCATCTTGCTCTGTCATGATTTTATTGGTTTTGAAGAGGCCCAAGCCTGGGGACGGAGGGAAAGAAGCAGCATATCAACTGAAGAGAAAGGCTTTTGTAGCCGTCACAGTCATCTTGATCATGCTTGTTTTTGGCTATGGGACAGTCTCATGTGTTATTGTAATGAGGGATAAACTTCCATATCACACTTATTGTTTAGTTCTAGGCTTAAGTTGGTGGAGCCCTATACCAAGTGCTGCAGTTCAACCTTACCTCTACCTGTCAAAAGTGCATAAAGTGTTTTTCATCCTGAACTTCTTGAAGAAACGACATAAAAGTATTGTATTGTTTGGTAACAAACGGTCATTTTAAACTATTATCAGCTCACTAAAGTATCAGTTGTGATCAGTTCATGCAAAATACAAACAATTAAAGCATTTTTACAATAACTTTGCAATGATCATCGGGTTTCTCAGTGATTGCTCCATTAAAATTTGAAAACAATAATGTGTCACAAAATGTTTTACTTTCATTTTGAACAGTAAATCTGTTGGTTCATCATTTCAGGCCTGGCAAACTTCTTTTGTGTAAATGTATTGCTTAAAAAGTGTACTATACTATCTTTTTGGCAAATGATACTTGTTTTAGATCGAATGTCATGACAATCATACATTTTTAAGTGTGGCTTACATGCCCAAATAATTTGTATATACTAGTGCCGGTGTATATACTATTATCTGATCCTGTCTAATTGACCCATTTTATGGTTCCAGGGTTCTCAGAAGCAAAGAACGTCATTGTTGGGTACACTTCTGGTGAACAGGAGATAATAGCAAATATAATTTTTGTATTTACGTTTGCTCTGAAAGCATATGAAAAAAACTGTGATAGCGTTTCCATGACTTTCCAAGAGAGGGAAAAAAATATAGGGAGGTTGATTACAGCAATCAGGAGAGAGAAAGATGTCAAATTTGCCATCACTCCCTCAGCCGTTGTAGAAACACCCTCGCTATCAAGGTAATATAACACAAAGTAAAGAGTTATAATTGTGTATTTAATTTTTTTTAAATGAATATATTAAAAACCTTATTACAGCCCTCAGTATGTTTGGATAGACGTCTATCAACTTGCCACATCTTGACTTGAGAATATTTTCCAAATATTCTTTGCAAAAACATTCCAGATCTGTTAAATTATGAGGGAATCTCCTGGTCATGGCCCTCTTCAGGTCCTCCCGTGTTGGGGGTAATGCACTACAAGTAAAACGAGTTACATAATCAGATTACTTAGTAACATTACTTCCTTTTTAACTAAAAAGTTAAAGGATTAGTTCACTTTGAAATGAAAATTAGCCCAAGCTTTTCTCACCCTCAAGCCATCCTAGGTGTATATGACTTTCTTCTTTCTGATGAACATAATTGCAGAAATATTAATAAATATCCTGATGCATCCGAGCTTTATAATGTCAGTGATAGGCATCAATGAGTATGAGCTGAACAAAGTGCTTCAATCCACATCCATCCATCATAAATATGTGCTCCACACGGCTCCGGAGTGTTAATAAAGACCTTCTGAAGCGAAACGATGCATTTGTGTAAAATAAATATCCATATTTAACAAGTTATAAAGTCAAATATCGAGCTTCTGCCAGACCGCCTTCCGTATACAAGCTACAAAGAAAGTGTAAACTGGTGTTGCGTCAATTACACTTTTTCCGTAAGTTTAATAGGGAAGGCGCATGACGTAGTGTAAGCTTTGTGAACTGCAAAAGGTTTACACTTTCTGCGTATGTTGAATACGGAAGGTGGTCTGGCAGAAGCTCGATATTCGACTTCATAACTTGTTAAATATGGATATTTTTTTACACAAACACATCGCTTCACTTCAGAAGGCCTTTATTAACACTCCGGAGCCGTGTGCAGTACACGTTTATGATGGATGGATGTGGATGGAAGCACTTTGTTCAGCTCATACTCATTGAACCCTATCACTGCCATTATAAAGCTCGGATGCGTCAGGGTATTTATTAATATTTCTCAGATTGTCTTTGTCAGAAACAAGAAAGTCATATACACCTATGGCTTCAGGGTGAGTAAAGGTTGGGCTAATTTTCATTTCAAAGTGAACTAATCCTTTAAGTACCTTTTTCACTACTTATTAGTTACTTTTTAGTTTCAACCCCATGTTGAAAGAAATCATGAGCAACTGCAGAGGCGTTGTGTGCGCTGTGTAAACATGATGGTTATTGTAGTTCTAAGCTAAATGTGAGCAGGAATTTACTCATCTCACTTGCAATAATTAAATATGTTAAATAAGACAAATATACTTTATGTATTTAATCTTACTTTATTAACCAATGTCTTTGCTGTTGACTTTCGATGATCCAATTCAACCATACCAATAAACAAAAATGATTGAAATTATTGCAAGTAAGAGTGTTAAAAGAGCCTTTACATTTGCCAAAAATATAACTTTTTAGTTAATTAAAAAGCAAACAAGCAAGCCCAGCCCAGGTGAGAAAATTAACGCAAAAATAATGCAACACGTTACTTTTCATAAAAAGTAAATAAGTAACTAAATTAGTTACTTTTTTAGGGACTAACACACTATTTTAACACATTACTTGTATCTTTCTCCAGCCCCCATATATTTTCTATAGGATTCAGGTCTGGCTGCACCATTTCAAAACATTAATCTTTCTTTGATGAAGGCATTCTTTTGTTGATTTAAATGCGTGTTCTAGATAATTGTCAGGCTGAAAGGTGAAAGTTCTCTTCAGTTTAAAGTTCCTCCAGGAGTCATGGGATCACATCAATAGACTTTTCGGAAATTTTAGTTTGAAGTGCCATTTTATAACAAGAGCATGTTTACTTTTTGTGCAGCAGATACACATGACTGCTGCTGTTACCTAACACTGTGGATGAGAGGAGTGGCCATATGATCAACATATATAGTGTAGAGAATAAAACCTCACAACACACTACAGGCAGCACATATACATGTACCGTAGAACTATTTATTTGTAAGTATGGGGCTGGGTTTCTTTTTTAAACAACAATCTTGTATGAGAATTGTATGGGATGTATCACGTTTTAATATTTTAAATTTATGTGATATGATCTTAAGCATTGTTTGTTCACTGTATTATGTATTTATACATGTGTGTATATTCTGTGGTAATATGGTGCATCTAAAATGAATGTTCACCTTTTCTTTTAACACTTTCTCATGATAATAAATGTGAGATGAACAGTCTATGGCTTTATTTGGAAGAATCTGACCATTTCTAAAATGGTACACAATAAGCTTGCAAGCACTGCATATATGCAAAATATATGTATGGACTAATTTTACCCTTATTTCATACAGAAAACAAAGGAAAATCTGACTGAATATGGCAGTGAACATCACTGTTGACTTTTTATCTAATTGTACCTTTCAATCTGGAAGCAACAATTCTGATGATCCATTTTATCAGTGCATGGACTCCTATCCAGGAAATGTTATCACTGCGTTCAACATAATAGTGAACATCATCTTTTTTCTGCCTCTGAACTGCTGGATTCTGTGGCTGGTGAGGAGAAATACAGGTGTTGCATGGTCAGACTTTGTCATTTTGAACCAGTGTGTTGCTGAGGTCATTTGTGGGATAGCCCTCACTGTTTTTCTATCAGGAACTTTGCTCAAAAAGAGAGTTGTTACTATTATCTCTAATTACCTGTGCAGTACATTCCTGGTGGGTCGGCCACTCTTTCAAACCGTTTTTTGTGTGGAGCGGTACCTGGCTGTGGTCCATCCATTGGTGTACCTAAAATACACAAAAGATCATAAACTTAAAGTTTTTTTTGTTGGGCTTGTCTGGCTGATTATCCTGATATTTGGATGGTATACTGTGTATTCTTACCCTGAAGTGCCTGTATGGTTTTTCTTGGGAATATATTCAGCAATGTTAGTTGTGTGTTCATCTTGCTCTGTCATGATTTTATTGGTTTTGAAGAGGCCCAAGCCTGGTGACGGAAAGGAGAAAGCAACAGCATATCAACTGAAGAGAAAGGCTTTTGTAGCCGTCACAGTCATCTTGATCACTCTGGTGTTTGGCTATGGGACAGTCTCATGTGTTATTGTACTGATGGATCAACTTCCATACCGCATTTATTGTTTAGTTACATCCTTAGGTTGGTGGACCCTTATACCAAGCAGTGCCATTCAACCATACCTCTACCTGTCAAAAATCAACAGGTTGCCTTGCATGAAAAACATTTAATATTTTTTAGAGATGATCATAAATGTAATAAATGGATACATCTGATTTGTCTGATTTTGAATGCAAAAACAGAAAAATTTGAGTCTTTTTGTGTCTTTAAAACTCTGCATCAATGTCACATCGTTTAGAAGCAAAATATTATTATAAAATATTGTTCAAAAGGGAAAGTATCAGTTTTCCTACAGAGTAGAATAGTTTTTGTATAGTAATTTACAAGACATGCTTAAAATCTAGCACATACTATTTTCTGAACCATAATATCTGTTTAAATATAAATATGATTTTTAAAATATCTGTCTCAAATACTAGTTTTGTTTACTGTAGTTTAGTGGATTCTTATGAGACGCTCTGTAACATAATCATCTTATTAAAAAGTGATTTATTTGCTTTTTTGCAAGAACTGGTGTGTCCAAATAAATAAATACAATTGACATAAAATATTGTCCTAAGTTGCCATTTTGTCATAGTCTTACCTGCATTCATCTTAAAGCTTTAGTTACTGACCAATCAGAATCAAGCATTCTAGAGAGCAGTGTAATAAAAATTATAAACTTTATTTGCATGCTTATATATATATATTATATAGGCTGTGTGAAAGCATTAGGTATGCTGTAGATATGTCAACATACAATACAAGTGCATGTTTACTTTTTAAAATGTGTACTAAATCACACTGCCTGCTGTAATAATCACCACATAAACTTCATTGTGGAGAAGGGAGTGGCAATCACAACACAGCACTAAATCTTTACAAAGCACTACAAGCTGCACACATACACGTCTCCTCAAACAGCCAAATAAATCCATGAGGGAAGTGGAGCAGAGGCGGACCCAGGGGAGGGATGGAAGGCTAGGTCTGTGGAGTGGAACTAGAGACTGATGAGGATCATAGCGCCAGGGCGGAGCAGGCAGAGCAGGTGGCCAGGGTGGAGCTGAAGGGACTGAAGACCATTTCAGTGAAGCTGGAGACCACCACAGCAGAGTAGATGGGACTGAAGATCCCCACGGTGGAGCAGATGACCAATACAGCAGATCAGGTGGAACTGGAGACCACCATGGTGGCTTCGGCAGAACTAAAATAGAGAACACAGAGAGGTTGGAAATGGCCTCTGTGGCTGTCACAGAGAGATCCTAGAAGACCTCCGTGATCGTATCAGGACAGACAGAGTTCACGCTGTGTGTGCAGCCCAAATACACAAGATGGCAACTGCAGTTACAGGAAGTGCAGCAGATGGGACTCTGGTGTGGCGGCCATGACGGCTGGAGACTCCGGTGTTGGGACCACTGGACTCGGAAGCGCTGAGAGCACTGGACTTGAGAGGAGTAAGAGAAGTGTGTGCAGCCCAAATACACAAGATGGCAACTGCAGTTACAAGAAGTGCAGCAGATGGGACTCTGGCATGGCGGCCATGACGGCTGGAGACTCTGGTGTTGGGACCACTGGACTCGGAAGCACTGGAAACCATGGTGGGCCACTGAAGCTTTATGCACATCTGCCTCTACCTCCCCCACAGTTAAAGAGGAGCCACTCAGTATCAGTGCAAAGTCCATATAGTCACACAAACTATAATTAATCTCCCCTGCAGGGAGCCCTTTGTCAAAAGGTACTTGATATGACAACTCACAGAACTGATGCATAATATTGGCCGAAGGTGCAGTAACTGATCGACTGGGTCCATGATTGGTCTGGATCTCAATGCACTATATGCACGGAGCGTTCTTTAGAACTTCCGCAATAATAAAAGCCAGCTGCAAAACTTCTGGTGAAATGTCACTTGTGGTGTGCTGCTGAGCATCAATAGTATAATACTTAGCTTATAATCAGAATAGTCACTTAAATAGTCAGGCCTAGCATTAATTTAGTTATTCAAACGTAATTAGACGACATAAAAAAAATAATAAAGACGTACCTCAGTGTTCCTCCTCAGCTAAATTCAATTCGACCATCAGTTTTCACACTTTAGTAAATAGTTTTCAACACTGTAAATTAAAGATTTACTGTGCACTTTAGTTAGATTCACTGAAAAAAATGTGAGTTTTCACAAGTGTGCCATTGAGCTATTCTGTGAGCTTGCGCTGCATTGACAGCTTCTGTAATCATTCCAAAGGGTGAACGCAGTGCCCGCTTTCTGTGTAATTCATTCTCAAGATTTTGTGAGTACTTCATACTTCACCTTGACAAAATGTATTTTTAAACCTAGTGATTTTATAACGTTCAATATTTATTCAAAAGCGAAACTGAGTGAAAAGCGGGAAATGGCTAATATATGCGCAAATAAATGCTACAATGCCACCATCTGCTGGTTATAGTGTAAATTAACGTTTTTTTTTTTAATAAAAGTGTTTTCTATCAAATGTTGGATTTCCTACATCTTGAAACGTTCGTTTTTACAAATGTGGACAATCTCAGAAGGATGCACAAATAATGTTTGTGGTCATCACATTAAAAATAACATTTGAAGTGCTGGAAAAATTTTTACATTTCTTATTCCAACGTTCCCATTAGCTTCGTATTTATTGCAATCAAAAAAACTGGTTTATTGGCAAATTAGGCAAGTGTGATAACTGCATTAAAATATAAATACAAGATTAAAAAGTCAACCATTGATGGTTTTGTGTCAATGTACAGCGAGTAGGCTACAGAATGACAGCTAACGGTTTACCGGAAACGCCCAAGCTGGTTTAACGACAACCAGGAAGTAGCTGCTGATCTGTATATGGCGAAGTCTTCTGTTACAAAGTGCTCTGAAACACGGTTAAAAGATCTAAATGCTGCTTTATTAAGGTTAATCCAGAATCGTAATCCAAATAACAGGCAAAGGGCACAGGGCAAACCAACACTCGTGTTCCAATACCAGTGCACGAGTTTTGGGAGGCGTTCCCTCGAAATGAGCTGTGAAGGAGGGGGGTTGTTCTTACGCATGCGCTCATTTAAAAAACTCACTAACAAGTCTTTGGTTTCTTACCCTGCGTTCCATTCGGAAGGGCTCATCCCTATGCCCTAATCCCTTCAAAGGGTTTACCCTCCGGAGTGAGAGCTTCGAAGGGATGAAGGGTGTAGGGGTAAAAAAACTATTTTTTTGGAACGCACTTCTGCGTCATCTTAATGAGACAATCAAAGAGGAGTAAATTGTGCAAGCTGCGCCATTTGTTTATCGTTAGTTTATTTTTTTATTTTTGGTTTATCCATGTAGGCCTATATTGTGTCTATGTATTTTAAACATTTGAATGGACTGATAAAGGGAGCTGTAAAGTATTTTTGTTGAAGTACAATGTCGTTTTGACCATTATAATGTACCAAATCTAACTCGTATAAATATTACAGTAGCATAGAAAAATACTATACATACATTTATAGGTAAAATTGAACTCCTATAACCTCCTGTACCCCTTCTGTGAAGTCAAAGAACTTCCCTGTGCAAAGGATCATGGGGGCCCGAAGTGTCCATCAGTTGTACCCTTCAAAATCCTTCATTCCGAAGGGCCCTTTGAAGTGGCCAGTTTTGAGCACTTCGGTTTGGAACGACCCTTCAATATGGCGGCCATGATTATTTTCACTCCGAAGTGCCCTTCGGAGGGCGATATATCCCGTTTGGAACGCACCGTCAGTCGTTGAAAACATCCTCTGTTACACCTGAACAATGGGTTATGGGTTATGGGAAATTAAGTTCATGATGTTAAAGCAAAGGAGTCGGGAGGAGTGCCCTCTGGTGGAGATCATGGGCACTCCAGCTGGTGGATGTAACAGCAAAATGCTTAAAAGAAAAGTTTTTTTTTTTTTTTTTCTGTGTTTGTTCAGTGGAGTTTTGTGATATTCCAGGTGTTAGTCACTTTTGTCACCATGTGGTCTATAGGCTTGGTGGAAGCATGGAAATTACTAGACTTATAGGAGGCAAAAACCCACAGTTTCCGTTCATTTGAATGAATTGCATTCTTTACATTATGACATCAGTGTTTATCTTCTGGGAAAGTGATCAAACATTTTCAGCTAGCAAATACCTTGAACTGAAGTGGACATGTGTTGGGAGTAGAAAAATTAAAAGATAAAGAGTAAACAAAATGTAAAGGAAAAGAATTACAATTACATTTGCACTGGTCTGTGTCCAATGACTAGTGTTGGGGAAAGTTACTTTTAAAAGTAATGTGTTACAGAATTGCCCTAATCCCTAAAAAAGTTACTAATTACCCAGTTACTTTTTGTGGAAAGCAATGCATTAGATTACTTTTGTGGTACTTTTTCGGCTGGGCTTGCTTGTTTTTTTTTTAATAACAAAAGAAAATTCTATTTTTGGCAAATGTAAAGGCCCTTGAAATGAATAATTTTTAGGCTGAAGGAAATGCAAATGCACACCTGTGCAGTAGAGGGCATAGCTCAAACAAACCTTTCAGCTGTTCTGTCATTCTGAGTTGCAGTAGAATAGGACGCAGGAAAATAAATTTCAACACTCTAACCCTGCGTGCCAATGTGCATACTATCCATCCTAAATAGTATGTGAGATTAGAATAAGTGTGTCCCAAAGCAAAGAAGTATGTTGAAAAGAGTATGCCAAAAGTCCTCAGATGGTCCACAGATAAAGGGTTTGAGTGACTGAAAATCAACATTTATCCTGAAGAAATAAATGTATTTAATGTTATCCATGTTACATTTCATCCATAACAAATATGTGAACTTTTATAAAGATCTGATTTGTTATTACCTTTTAAATGTGTCATTATGCAAAAATATAAAGAGAGTTCTCCACATGAAAGACTCACACCTGGCAGATGTTACAACATGTTACTTCTTTTCTTTCCAATATGGTAGGAAATTAAATGAAATTAAATGTGGAGAATGTTAACTGTGACAAGAGGATTGACAGGCCAGTTTACCATGAAGGAAGCGCATAAATATGCGACAGAGCATCTGCTTAAGACACAATTTTATCACATTATAGTATGTCCCAAAGCTTGCCCTATACACTCAAAAGTATGTACTTTTTCTTCAAAAAAAGAGTACATACTTTTAGGGCGTAGTACATTTATAGGCGAATTGGGATGCAGCATGTCTTCAGCTATAAAAACTAAATAAAAAATGAAACATAAATTGTCAGGTGTGGGTGGGTGGAAGGAGCGAGGACTCAAATGCAGGGAAAGAAGGGCTTTTTATTAACAATAAAAAATAAAACAAAACACAAACAAAACTACCCCGAGGGGGAAAACAGACTTGACAGACTTGACTAGACTTGACTTAACTTGACTTGACAGCACAAAAGGGAAACATACGACAGGAAATTTACGACAACGAACCAGCCCAGGACTGAAAACACAAGGAGAATAAATAGGAGAGCAAACAAGGCAGGTAACGAGGGAGGACAGGTGGGGCAAATCAACCAATAATCAGGTAACAAGGTAGGCGGGGTCAAGACAATAGACATGAGCACATGGCACAAAAAGAAACCTGACAAGCCATGTGCTCACACCAAACAAAACAAAACACACAAGCACATGGCCAATGAAGACAAATCACAAGCCATGTGCTTACACAAGACGAGACACGAACACGTGACTATGAAAACTCATAAGCCACGTGTTCACACAAAACAAGACAACATGAGAGCACGCAGCCCGTGAAACAGACTGCGTGCTACACAAGACAAAACATGAAAGCACGCGGCAGGTGGAAACAACCGCGTGCTACACAAAACATGACAAAACAAGAGACAAAACATGAGACAAGAACGCACGGCAAATGAAGGAACACTCGACCGTGCGCTCACAATAAAAGACAGGACTGGGAGCGCAAGTGTCCGAATCCCGACACGAAACCGAAACCAAACTAGACACGAGTGCCGGGATCCGAACGCCACGCTCCCAACATGAAACAAGGCACGCAGACAAGAGAGCGCACGGCTCGAAAACACTCGAGACCGTACGCTCACACAAAAAACAGGACCAGAACGGGAGTGTCAGAGCTCTGTCACAAAACCAAGAAATAAACTAGACAGAAGTGACAGAACCCTGACATAAATGTGATGTTTAACTAAAGTCATTTTTGTTTATTTGCATGGTTGAATTGGATCATCAAAGGTCAGCCGCAAAGACATTGGTTAATAAACATTCTGTTTGTATAATTATAACTTTGGTTCATAAATTTTCTACTTAAATGTGTGTAAAAAATTTAGTTATGGTGTAGATATAGGCCTATATATAACTCTGCTGTAATAACTCCACATGAGCTCCCTTCAATATGAGTGGATGTCACAATACAATATATTGTACAGAGACTAAATCCTCACAATTTTCTACAGGCTGTTCTCTGTTTGAGTGAGTATGTGGGTGGGCTTTTCTAGTTTGATCAAATGTTTGAAATTTGATTGAAAAAATAAATGATTTAAATATTAGTATTTAAATATTAGTAAACATGTAATTTCAGTAAAATCAAATTTAGTAAAATAATAGTAATATCAAAATGTGATATCAACTTATGTGATATGATCTTAAGCATTGTTCACTGCATCATCTACTAATAATAATATGTGTGTTTGTTATATGCTGTGGTAATATGGTGCATTTAAAAAGGTGCATCTAAAAAGCTTTTTCAGGATGTGAAATACGAGATTAACATTTTGTGGCTTCATTTGGACTAATCTGACCATTTCTAAAATAACACACAACTTGCAAGCAGTACAAAATATAAAAAATGTTACCCTTATTTCATTTTCAAGGAAAATCTGACTGAATATGTCAGTGAACATCACTGTTGACTTCAATTGTACGTTTCGATCTGGAAGCAACTGTTCTGGTGATCCAATTTATCAGTGCATGGACTCCTATCCAGGAAATATTATCATTTCCTTTATCATAATGATGAACGTCATCATTTTTCTGCCTCTAAACTGCTGGATTCTGTGGCTGGTGAGAAGAAATAAAGGTGGTGCATGGTCAGACTTTGTCATTTTGAACCAGTCTGTTGCTGAGGTCATTGGTGGGATTTCCCTCTGTACTTTTATTTTAGGTGCTTTGCTTAGTAAGAAAGTTCTTCTTCTTACTGCTATTTCCCTGTGTAGTAAATTCTTGGTGGGTCGACCACTCTTTCAAACCCATTTCTGTGTGGAGCGCTACCTGGCTGTGGTCCATCTGCTGGTCTACCTGAAATACACAAAAAACCCTAAAATGAAAGTGTCATTAGTTGGATGGTTTTGGCTGACAATTCTGATGTTTGGATGGTATTTTGGATACCTACGCTAAAATGGCTACATGGTTTTACATAGGACTGCTTCGAGCGATGTTAGTTGTGTGTACATCTTGCTCTGGCATGATTTTATGGGTTTTAAAAAGACCCAAGCCTGGTGACAGAAAGGAGAAAGCAACAGCATATCAACTGAAGAGAAAGGCTTTTGTAGCCGTCACAGTCATCTTGATCACGCTGGTGTTTGGCTATGGGACAGTCTCATGTGTTATTGTACTGAGGGATAAACTTCCATATCACACTTATTGCTTATTTCTAGGTTTAAGTTGGTGGATCCTTCTGCCAGTTGGCGCAGTTCAACCTTACCTTTATCTGTCAAAAATAGGCAAGTTGCCATGCATCAAAAATTTTTAATATGATGTTGTTTGATGTGGACTGTTTGGGCTTATAGCCTATACGTTTATACATTACATACATTTTTCTGCACAATCTAATTTAGTAACAAAATTGTATTTTACAATATTGAAGGGAAGTATCAGTTGTGATAATATAGAATAGAACAACTGATTTTGTGTGTGCTTGTGTGTGTGTGTGGATAGACAGATAGATAGATAGATTATAGTTTTTATTACCACAATTATTTTAATTACAAGTATGTTTCAAATACAACTACTCTTTTACTCTATTCAGTGGATTCATATCTCAGTCGTTACCAAATACTTTCCTATGAAGTCATTTACTACTGTCCCCTTTGTCAAAATGTGGTCTACAGGCTTGGTGGAAACAGGGAGCTTTACTACAAGAGGCACAAACCCATCAAATTCAGATCATTTGAATGTAGGACAAACAACAACTGCCATTAGAATATGATGATTGATTGCAGAAAAGATTAAATAACACACTTGTGAAAATAAAGCTGATTTTGAGAAGCACAAAGCAAATTATGTTGTTCAGCTTCTGTTCATGCATTTTGGTTATATTCAAAGGACATAACCAGAAAGTATTATCTGCATCTGTTATCTAAGGTCTTATACTTGTTTTACAAAAGTCACAGCAAAGTATTTTGCCTTCATTACCTATGTGATACAAAACTCACTTGATTCATTTTTTAAGAAAAAAATAATTTATTAAAATAAATAATAATAATTTATAAAACGGTTAGTTCCTGTCCTTGATTCTGATTGGTCAATAGCTGTGTTTTATTCACAATAAAACACTGCTATGACCGCTTCACCCAACGGTTCTGTGTATCACTACACAACACCTTTAGCAACCACTCTTATCAACGTAAACGGTTTGTTCTCAATTGATATTGTTCATTTAAACTTACTGTATTATGTAGAAGAGTGTGGTGAGAAAAAGATCGAGTGAGCGAGTTTATTACCTACATTCAGATGAAGCATTTTCCTTCAGGTCAGTCCTATGTTCATAATAAAAAATATGTTTAAATGTCCTATGTATTATCTTGTCCTTTTAACAGTTAAGGGGTTTTCCCGTGGGCCGTGACTGACAGCGCTAGTCAAAGCATTTGTCAGTTGCGTCTTATTCGGTTTTCAAAACAATTCAGACTTTTCAATGTAAAAGTCTTCGCTACTGATTGACACATGCATAAATACAGTCTTTGTTGTTATCTAATGGCATAATAATGTAACTTCTGTTGCTGTTCACGGTCAGGGATTATTTTTTCCGGTGGAAGGAAGGCTTTAGTGAAAATTTTCTTCATGAAGTTCATTGATACCTATTTTTGGCTTTAATATTTGTATTGTGTGGTAACCGTTTTATAAAACCAATAAGGTACTCGAGGCTAGTGCTGTATTATGAATAAGTCACGGCTAAAGGGGTTGCACGCAGACTTATTCACGATACAGCACAGACTTATACATGATACAGCACAGCCTCTTGTACCTTATTGCTTACATAAATAGTATAAAGCTTGTGTGTCTAGATATTATATGGTTAACAAAGTACTTTTTACCTTTATACCATGCATTATGATGCCTGATATTTAGAGTTTAGTTTTCGTTTACAACTTTTTTTTTCGTTTATAAGGAAGTTTACTGAAGCATAATGTCCTGTTTTATTCTTGGTGCATTCAATTTCAAAGCTGTTTAGACATTATGAAACACTTTTATTGGCAACAGAATTTGTTTCTATAATAATAATAAAAAACTATATTTTAATATATTGGTTAAATGTCTCCAACCTTAAGTTACAAAATAAATGTTGCTGGAATTTGTGATAACAGCATCTGCTTGTGTATATATTTATAAATATGTTCACTCCTTTCTGCATACTGTAGTCATCTCAATGGAATCTCTCTGTTGACAAAGGGAGGTGCTATCATGTTAAAATACATGGTATACATGCAAAATCCTCACAACACAGGCTTCATGGATATGTGTGCAACTCTTCATGTGTGAGTATATGCTAGTCAATTTCTTTTCCCTTTGAAAAATCAAATGTGTTCAATAACGTTGGGAAGTTTTGGAGAAGTATACTTTATAATAAATAAAATATATTTGATGTAGTTATTTGGTATAAACCCATCATTTACTACAGTGTTACCATATATCAGAGCACAATGTACCTAAAACTCATGTTCACCTTTCTTGTCTTGTGCTTTCTGTTGCAACAAACTACAGTATTTTACCGTTGTTCCATACAGAAAAGAAAGGAAAATATGGCAGTCAACAACACTAATGACTTTCTATCCAATGGCACCTCTCAGTTTGCAAACCACTCTTCTGGTGATCCATTTTTTGAATGCGCAGACTTCTTTCCAGGAATGTTTCTCACTGGTTTCTCCTCATTTCTGAACGTCGTTTTCATTCTGCCTGTGAACTGCTGGATTCTGTGGCTGGCAAGGAGAAATGTTGGTGTTTTGTCCTCAGATTTCATCATTTTGAATCAGTCTGTTGCTGAGGTCATTGGCAACACCTCCATCATTATTTTTCTGTTCAGTGTAATCATTAATAAGAAAGTTATTATACTTATCTCTGTTTACCTGTGTTGTACGTTAATTGTGGGTCAACCACTCTTTCAAACTGTTTTCTGTGTGGAGCGCTACCTGGCTGTGGTCCATCCGCTGGTCTACCTAAAATACATGAAAGCCTCTAGGATTAAAATGTCATTTGTTGGGCTGGTTTGGCTGATAATCCTAATATATGGATGGTTTGTTATGGACTCGTACCCTAGAATACCAACATTATATGTAGGAGTGTTTATAGCAATGTTAGTTGTGTGTACATCTTGCTCTGGCATGATTTTATGGGTTTTAAAAAGGCCCAAGCCTGGGGAAGGAAATGAGAAAGAAGCAGCATATCAACTGAAGAGAAAGGCTTTTGTAGCCGTCACAGTCATCTTGATCACGCTGGTGTTTGGCTATGGGACAGTCTCGTGTGTTATTGTACTGAGGGATAAACTTCCATATCACACTTATTGTTCAGTTCTAGGCTTAAGTTGGTGCACCCTTCTGCCGAACACTGCAGTTCAACCTTACCTTTATCTGTCAAAAATAGGCAAGTTGCCATGCATCAAAAGCCATTAACCTTTAATATATTTATTTAGAGGTGAATGTTGTTTATACTGAATGCATCATGTGCTTAATGTATAAATATGTTTAGATTAGATATCAGAATGTCTCTAAATGTCTCACTTTCCATGAGCAGTTAAATGAATTCTGAAGGTTTTTTACTACTAAAACATATAAAACTTTTATACTAAAACTACTTTACATTGTACTATTTCTTTCATTCCCCAGTCTCTATTCTAGCTTGTTTCCCTCTAAACAACTTTGCATTTGTTGTATTGCTCATTTGTAAGTTGATTTGGATAAAAGTGTCTGCTACTGTAAATCAGTAAATGTAAAATGTAATCCAAATGTACTTGTTTTGTGTGTTACTCATATATATATATATATGGCCACAATTTTGCTGATTGGGAAATTACATTTTATATGATTAAAGTTGACTTTGGCATGCTAAAATGACTTGATTTTGAGTCATTTTACTTGATTTAGCTCGATTTAAAACGCTTTCAATCTTTCAGATGCAGATTGACCACCCTTATCAAAACTACATGGTATATCAGCTGGTAATATGACCATAATATGAGAAATTTTATAATTTTATTTTTTATAAAGTTGTTTTTGTTAGGCTATACAAAATGAAAAATAAATAGCAAATTACCAGTACAATAGTAAACTAAATAAAGATTTTTTTTCAGGTACAGAAGGTTTATTTAACATATATACATTTATTTAACTGTTTGATTAACATTAATGACAGACAGGTATTTAATTGGGCTGCTGAATGCATGGACATAATATACTGACACATATCCAGTTTTTACCAACCTGTTTACGTCACTTGAGCCATAACCGACAGTATCGACGCAAGATACTCCACACGATAAACATTTTGACATCTGTGTGTGCGTGTATTTGACTATTCAGGCGCAAGGAGAACTGATCGGGTGCGCACGCAGAGAGCACTTCTGTTGTGTGCCATTCAGCGCTATTCCGCCTATCCCACCTTCACTAACTGCACGTTCATCGATAACGAATTGTGACTGAATTGTAATTTTGTGCTACAACAAGCTTGGCTACCTTTGATTAGGTTGAAGGCTGAAATTATATTCAACCTGCCAAAGTGGCTAGTGGTGGCTGTCTACACACAAAACAAAAAGCATACATTTG
>RJVU01042551.1:1358762-1375547 GCA_003731715.1 Anabarilius grahami
TACTTCCAGCAGGATAATGCACCATGTCACAAAGCTCGAATCATTTCAAATTGGTTTCTTGAACATGACAATGAGTTCACTGTACTAAAATGGCCCCCACAGTCACCAGATCTCAACCCAATAGAGCATCTTTGGGATGTGGTGGAACGGGAGCTTCGTGCCCTGGATGTGCATCCCACAAATCTCCATCAACTGCAAGATGCTATCCTATCAATATGGGCCAACATTTCTAAAGAATGCTTTCAGCACCTTGTTGAATCAATGCCATGTAGAATTAAGGCAATTCTGAAGGCGAAAGGGGGTCAAACACAGTATTAGTATGGTGTTCCTAATAATCCTTTAGGTGAGTGTGTGTGTGTGTATATATATATATATGTATGTAAAATTCAATCCAAATGTACTTGTTTTGTACATACATATACAAGTGCTGGTCATATAATTAGAATATCATCAAAAAGTTGATTTATTTCACTAATTCCATTCAAAAAGTGAAACTTGTATATTATATTCATTCATTACACACAGACTGATATATTTCAAATGTTTATTTCTTTTAATTTTGATGATTATAACTGACAACTAAGGAAAATCCCAAATTCAGTATCTCAGAAAATTAGAATATTGTGAAAAGGTTCAATATTGAAGACACCTGGTGCCACACTCTAATCAGCTAATAAACTCAAAACACCTGCAAAGGCCTTTAAATGGTCTCTCAGTCTAGTTCTGTAGGCTACACAATCATGGGGAAGACTGCTGACTTGACAGTTGTCCAAAAGACGACCATTGACACCTTGCACAAGGAGGGCAAGACACAAAAGGTCATTTTGTGTCACAAAATATATTTGAAATCGCCCATCACTAGATATTGTGGAATAAGTCGCTATTCTTTTATTTTTGCCGCAAAAGAAGTATTCTTGTCGCTTTATAATATTAAGGTTGAACCACTATAGTCCCATTAACTGTTTTAAATATGTTTTTAGTATAGCTTTCTGGGCATTGAAAAAGGGAGTGTTATTGCTGGCGATGCAGACGTTACTAAACCAGGAGGGTGAGTAATTAATGACATAATTTTCATTTTTGGGTGCACTAACCCTTTAAAGGTCTGATTTCTATTTGCATATTTTTCAGATATAATTCATCCAGACACACAGCTGATATAAATGATGCACACCCAGGTGAGATAAACTACACAGCACGATGGATCCACTCTAATAGTTATCTGTCCAGTACCAGGTCAGTATACAATCTAATATCTCTGTGTCACTATTGCTAACAGTTTGTTTTCGCTAAAGTCTGTACATTTTTTTTAAATGAATCTTCATTGCAACATTTGACAGATCTTCTTCGTGTTCTTTAGATTCTTGTTCTTGTTTCGACTGAAGAGCAAGATGAACACCACGGTCTCCATGAACCAAACATATCCTCTTGTATTTACATGCACAGACTCTTACCCAGGGAATTTCATTGGATTAACTGTCGCAGTATTCCAGATTTTTATCATCCTGCCTATTCACACCCAGGTCCTCTGGCTGGGCACAAGTGACATTAGAAAAGGTGGAAGTCTGGCAACCTCAGATATCTTTACAGTCAGCCTGTCTGTATTAGAACTTTTGACTGTCATACTTTTTGTGTTTACACTGGTTGCTTTTGCTCTTAACTATCAACACACAATGCTTATTTTTATGTTCTTTTCTGGAAGCTACATGGTTGGACGTCCCTTTACGAATAGCTTGATTTGTGTTGAGCACTACATAGCCGTGGCCCATCCAGTGATGTACCGCAACCCAGTCTTTGTGAAGCACAGATATATTGCTGCTGGACTGGTCTGGATGCTGACTTTGTCTTATGGAGGATTTGTTGTGTTCACCTTTCCAGAGCCCCCGATTGCAGCCTATCTTGTCTCCCTCACAATTAGCCTGTTAGTGATCACTGCTTGTAGTCTAGGTGTGCTCAAGATACTGTTGAGACCAAGTCCTGTTCAAGCACAAAAGGAAGGGATGCAACACCAGAAAAAGAGGGCATTTGTAATAATCACTGGCATTCTAGTTTGCATATCTGTTCCATATGGTCTGGATTTGTTTGGTTTCAGTATGAAGAAGTATATATCTTATGATACTTTCTGTGTGCTGGTGGGCATCAATATGTGGTTAATTCAAGAATGTAGTTTAATACAGCCTTTTCTCTATCTGTCCAAGCTTGGCAAGTTTTCATGCTGCAAAAAAAATTCTCATTAAAAACAACGAAAAAGGTTGGAGCTGTCGCTTTGTGGATATCACATGGCTCTCAGATGTAAGACATAAGCTCAATTCTGGGTTGTGTTGTGTAACCATCAGCTTTCCTTACCATTTTCTATCTGCTTCTTTTGTTAAAAAATGTTGAAATGCATTAAAAGCTGAAAAATGGTAACAAACATGGTAACAAAATGGAATGCCTTTCTTGTGGTCTCCAGTGGCCTTTGCTAATGCTCTGTGTGATGTGAAATTAGTCCTGAAATAGGATTCTTCGAAAAAAAAAAAATTTTCGTGGTATTTATAAATGTTTGCATTTAATGCAAGTAGATAATCTGAACAAAGTATATGTATCCAATAAAGCACAATAAATTCTACTGTGTGATGTTATGAAAAATTTTGAGAATGCTAATGTGAATGTAAATCAAATCTTTGATTATATTGCTAATGCATAATGATCTTTTAAAATTAAAGAGATGAAAAAGTATATTGGGCTATGTTTACATACAGGCAGAGCAAAATCTAATAATCAGATCTTACAGATCTAACTTAAATCTGTTTTGTTTTTGTAGTATGCACAAGAAAAACAAACACAGACTTTTATTAATCTTTCTCAGTCTGAACAGGTATGGTTGCAGAAGCAAGGAGCAACATTTTTCACAAAATAAAGCCCTTCATGATGAAACAAGATCTCTAACTGTATGTTAGGCCCCATCCCTTCATAGTGTAATGAGTGAGAGCAAGAGAAGGGAGGCAGAGTGGGGGGCCAGGGTGGAGCTGGCAGAGCAGGAGACCACCAAGGTGCAGCTGATGGAGCAGGAGACCACCACCACCACCACCAATGTTTTACGAATCTTTTGTTTCGAATCAGTGGTTTGGAGCACGTAAACTGCCAAAGTCACGTGATTTCAGTAAACGAGGCTTTGTTATGTCATAAGTATTTCGAAATTTCAATGGTTCACCACTGGGGGGCGTGACTTTGGCAGTTTGATACATGCTCCGAACCATTGATTCGAAACAAAAGATTCGTAAAGCTTCGAAGCTTCATGAAGCAGTGTTTTGAAATTGCCCATCACTAGATATTTTCGAATAAAGTCGTTATTTTGTTTTTTGGTGCACAAAAAGTATTCTCGTCGCTTCATAACATTAAGGTTGAACCACTGTAGTCACATGAAGAAAATGCTGCTTTTCATTCCATATTTGCATATTTTGCTTTCATAATTCATATAAATGCAAACATATGTACCGTGGGATGAAACTAATGTGAAAGGAGCTCCAGGAATGAAAACCACTCAGATGGCTATCTGTCCGAATAACATCAGGTCAGTGTAATTTATTGTTTATATTTCTGTATTGTTCATTGTAACCAAAAAACAGGTGTTTTCTTGTTTTTAGTTTTCAAATGTGTTTTTATTGTACCATTGTATTATTTGTTGTTCTTCACATTCTTTAGACACACAAATCTCGAGGAGAAAAATGAACAACACTGTCTCTAAGAACCAAACATCTTCTTTTGCAGTCACATGCACTGACTCTTTCCCAGCGTATTCAGTTGACATTTCTGCAATAGCACTGGATTTCATTGTCTTCCTGCCCATTCAAATCTGGGTCCTCTGGCTGGGCACATGTAACGTTAGAATAAGGGGACATCTGGCAGCCTCAGAAATCTTTACAATGAACCTATCTGCACTAGAGGTTTTTGCGTCCATACTTTATTTTTTAGGTCTGGTTGCTTTTACTTTTAACTATCAAGAAACCATTATGTTTGTTACGTTCTTTTCTGGAAGCTACATGGTTGAACGTCCCCTCACGAACAGCTTGATTTGTGTTGAACGCTACATGGCTGTTGCTCATCCAGCGATGTACCGCAAGCCAGCCTTTGTGAAGCACAGATATTTTGGTGCAGGACTGGTCTGGCTGCTGATTATAGCTTACGGAGTACTAGCTGTTTCCATCTATCCACGACAAACACTTGAAGTCTACATATTGTCCCTCACAATCAGCATCTTGGTGATCACTGCTTGTAGTCTAGGAGTGCTCAAAATCCTGCTGAGACCAAGTCCTGGTGAAACACAGAAAGAAGAGATGCACCACCAGAAAAGAGGGCATTTGTAATTATCACTGGCATCCTAGTTTGCATATCTGTTCCATATGGCCTAGATATAGATTAATTTTCACCATTAAGAATAAAATTCCAAATGATGTTTTTTGTGTGCTGGTGGGCATCAATATGTGGTTAATGCAACAAGGTAGTATTATACAGCCTCTTCTCCATCTGTCTAAGCATGGTATGTTTTCATGCATCAAAAAGTTTCTTATTAAAACAGCACAAAATGTTGGAGCCACGTCCTCATATAGCGCAGCCATGCAGAGAAGTGGCTCTCAGACAGAGATTCAAGGTCAATTCTGCATTGGCTTTTGTAACCATCATCTCTCCTTATCATTTTGCTCCTTATCAGATTGCTTTACAAGTATTGTTAAAAATGGCAAAAAATTCAAATAAAACAAATCAATTGACAGGAATTTCTTTAATTAATTGTATAAGAATTAAAAGCAAGTAGATCAAGTGAACAACAAAGCACATTTAACAAATGAAGCACAATAAAATTCTACTGAAAACATGAAAATATTGAGAATTCTAATGTTGTGTGAATGTAAATTGACTGCTTATTACTGTAATGATTCTGTTAATAATAAAGTGATGCTGTACTAAATCTACATTTATTGAATTCTTCTATTATAATTATTATGCATGGTTTTTTTATGATCTGAAAAAAGTAAGAGACTACATGTATTTGCACAAAGAAGGACCAAAATCAATTTAAAATGAAAGGAAGTGAGTCCAAAAAAAGTGTTAAAAATGGTGAAAAATTTTGTTGGAGCCATAGCCTTTTGAGCAGTCGCACAACAGTGTTTCAGGTGACCAGTTTGAGTCCTTTCCTGATCCCCTTCCCTTCTCTCCTCTCCTCTCCTTTTAGTTCCTGTTGCTCTATACAGCCAAAAGTTTGGAATAATTTTTTAATGTTTTTGAAAGAGGTCTCTTATGCGCACCAATTTATTTGATCAAAAAAACATATAGACAGTAATATTGTGAAATATTATTACAAATTAAAATAAAGTTTCTTTTTGAATATATTTTTAAATTTTCAGCATCATTACTATAGTCTTCAGTGTCACACGATCCTTCATAAATTATTCTACTGATTTAGTGCACCGTTATTATCAATTATTATTGGTGCTGGTTCTTGATTATTATCAATGTTGAAAATGGTTTTTGCTTCTTTATATTTTTGTGGAAACTGTGCCATATTTTTTCAGGATTCTTTGATGAATAGAAAGTTCAAAAGAACGGCATTTATTTGAAATAGAATTAATCAGTTTAATGCGTCCTTGTTGAATTAAAGTATTAATTTCAATTTTTTTTAAATGATCTAACTCACCTCAAACCTTGAAGTGGCAGTGTATACAAAATTATGAAGCAGCACAACTATTTTCAACATTTATAATAATCAGAAATGTTTCTTGAGCAGCAAATCAGCATATTAGAATGATTTCTGAAGGATCATGTGACACTGAAGACTGTGATGATGCTGAAAATTTAGCTTTGCATCACAGGAACATAGTACATTTAAAATATGTTAAAATAGAAAACAGTTATTTCCCAATATTACTTTTTCATCAAATGCAGCCTTGGTAAGCATAAGAGACTTCTTTAATAAACAATAAAAAATCTTAATTATTCCAAACATTTTACCATCAATGTAAATGCAAAAAAAAACAACAACTCAAAATTGATTTTAAAACAAAAAGTCCATGGACACAATATGCGTCAACCTTATTGTCATTACCTAATTAGTGCAGCGTTTATTAAAAGCCTGGGTGGATCATACACTGTAAACCCGAATAAATTGGCAAGACTCAAGTTAAGAACTTCAAAGATTAAGTAAGCAGAACTGGCACATTTTGTAGTACTCATCCATTTGAATTGTTCTTAACTTGAAATGTTTGAGAACGCTCATATATTTAACTTAAAATTATCATGTACCTTTAATGTAAACATTTTTAATAGTGTAAAATTAGCTAGCTAACAAGCAAATTCCAAAAATGCTTAACATGTTTACAATAGCATAGTATAGCACTTGCTGAATGAGTACAGCAATATAAGGCATTAAACATACTTGCTCTCAAACCAAGCCGCATGCACCGCTGTCACCATGATGGTAACTCTCCAAAAACCCACATGTGGCGACCAGGGCGGGCGAGAGCCGTGAGGGAACGGCGCGAGGCCGGTGACGCGAGTGTTAATGATCGTCACCTGTGAGGCGCACCGGCCTCGAGTCCCTCACGGAGGAGCTCCGGAAGCATAAAAGGAGGAGCGACGACAGTTAAAGACGAGAGAGGACCAGGCCTGGACTTTATTTTCTGTTTTATTATGTTTGTGTGGCCGGCAGACGTCCGCGAGGGTCTGCCGGCATTACTTTCGTTTTGTTCTTTGTTTGTTTTATTAAAAGATTATTGTTTGAATGTTCGCCGGTTCCCGCCTCCTTCTTCCCGTATTTACGAACTGTGTTACACCACATTAACAGAAACTCTTCTAAATTAGCATAACAAAACATTAACCATTACTAAATCTCCCAGTTAACATTAATCTTGCACAAAAAAACATTATATAACACTTAATTTAGAACCATTGCCACCAATACGTCTCTACAATCAACTTAGCTCACAATGCTTTTGGAAAACTCAGCCCTGAACAGTAAATATGTAATTTACAGTCAAATGCATGCAATATCAGTTCTCTGCACTTATTTTGAGGTTTTAAAACTGAACAAAAACTCAAATGAACACATGCTGTTAAAATACTGCTTTTCATTCTATATTTGCATATTTTCCTTTCATAATGCACACTTAGAGATACAGATGCAAAAATATGTGACATACGTGATGAAACCAACGTGGGAGAATTCACTGCTGGAACAACATTGGAAACACTCTGATCTGTCCAACATCAGGTCAGTGTAATTTACTGAATACATTTCTTGGTGACCACAGAGAATAACGTGTGTTATCTTGTTTTGTTTTTACATTGGAATGTATTTTCTTAGCTACTATTCCATTATTTGTTGCTCTTGATATCCTTTAGGTACTCTTGTGTATTTAACTTGAAGAGAAACATGAACAGCATTGTCTCCAAGAACCAAACTTCTTCTTTTGGGTTGGCTTGCACAGACTCCAACCCAGATTATTCACTTCAAATTTCTGTAATAACACTGGACTTCATTGTCTTCCTGCCCATCCAAATCTGGGTCCTCTGGCTGGGCACAAGTAACCTTAGAATAAGGGGGCGTCTGGCAGCCTCAGAAATCTTTACAATGAACCTATCTGCACTAGAGTTTTTGGTGATAATACTTTATTCTGCTTCTATGGTTGCTTTTGCCTTTAACTATCAATACGCAATATTCCTTGCTATGTTCTTTTCTGGATGCTACCTGGTTGGACGTCCCATTATGAATAGTTTGATTTGTGTTGAACGCTACATGGCTGTTGCTCATCCAGCGATGTACCGCAACCCAGCCTTTGTGAAGCACAGATATATTGGTGCGGGACTGGTCTGGCTGCTGATTGTAGCTTACGGAGTTCTAGCTGTTTCCATCTATCCACGACAAACACTTGAAGTCTACATATTGTCCCTCACAATCAGCATCTTGGTGATCACTGCTTGTAGTCTAGGAGTGCTCAAAATCCTGCTGAGACCAAGTCCTGGTGAAACACAGAAAGAAGGGATGCACCGTCAGAAAAAGAGGGCATTTGCAATCATCACTGGCATTCTAGTTTGCATATCTGTTCCATACGGCCTGGATTTATCCCTGTTAATTATAAAGAGAAATTTGACAGATTATACTTTTTGCCTGCTACTGGGCATCACTTTATGGATAATGCGACCAAGCAGTGTAACACAGTCCATTCTCTATCTGTCTAAGAAAAAGAAATTGCCATTCACTAGAAAAGGTTAACCATAAAAAATGCAGGGATCTTTATTTTTAATACAAATGTAGACCTTTGCAAAGTTTCCTCAAATAGGACTTTGTATTTTGTTAGTTTTGTTGATTTGCTTGCAATAAGTAAACAGTTTGAGCGTGTTATTATATGGCATCAGTAACTGAAATGTGTGCTTTCTTATATTGCTCATGTAGTAAATTGTAAACATATTTAATAATAAAGAGTTAGGGAAAGGTGGATATGAGTACTTTACTATATGAGTATATTATTAATTTGATGATTGTTTTGTTTCTACAAACATACACTAGTACAGAGCACAATATACAGCAAACAGAGAATATTTGACCTGTAGCATACATCCATACAAAAATAAAAACAAGCCTTGGGGAGATTAAAACTCCTATTAAAACGTTTTTCTTAAATTGTTACTGAACAAAACAAAGATGTAAGTTCAAAACCTAGTATATATTAAAAATATATAAATTGGAGGCGAGTGCTCGTGATCGGGGGCGGGCTTTGTGACGTCATCGCCACAGACGCATGTTTGCGGAAGTGATCAGAGGACGAAGGTTGTGCAGGCGTGATGGAGGTATGTAACGGTGTCTCCTGCAGGAATATTTCAACAAACAGTTACATGTTAATTGCGCAGAGCACTTATATTAAAATGTTGTCTCTGTCATGATTTTGAAACAGTGTGTAACGTAACTGTTGAGTAGTGACTGACTGACTGACTGGAGACATGCGAATGTTTGAAGTGTATTATTTTTATACGATTGGAGCAGGTGCGAAGGAAATTATTGAACTCGGTTGATAAGTGTGTGGACGAGGCTTTGGAGGGTCTCGTGAGGAGTAACGGGGATCTGGTGCTGCTGCGGGGGCACAGAGTTGTGCTGCGGTCAGATCTGGAGAGCATTAAGGGAAAGGTAGCGCTCCTGTCCGGAGGAGGGTCTGGCCATGAACCCGCACATGCAGGTAATGCATGATACATCAGCCCCTCCCCTATTCTGGCTCGCTCTCTCTTGTCCGTCTCTTTCTCGCTGGCACAGAAACATGCTCATGCTCTATTAGCATTTATAAACCTTACGCGCCAGAGAAGCGTGTCGCCATCTTTATAATATTGTTTTTGAACTTCCGCTTTTGCTGTAGCTCCTTTATATTTCTGTGGCATCGCTGTCAAAGAATAATTAGCTGGTGAAGTGGATTTACTTGTTGTAGAGTTAATGAAAGTTTCATGAGCATTGTAATGTTTAAAGCAGACGTCTTAAAGGGTTAGTTCACCCAAAAAAAAAAATTCTGTCATTAATTACTCACCCTCATTTCGTTTCACACCTGTAAGACCTTCGTTCATCTTTGGAACACAGATGAAGATATTTTTGATGAAATCCGATGGCTCAGTGAGGCCTGCATCGCCTGCAATGACTCCCTTTTTCAATGCCCAGAAAGTTCATGTGACTACAGTGGTTCAACTTTAATATTATAAAGCGACGAGAATACTTCTTGTGCGCCAAAAATAACAAAATAGCGACTTTATTCCACAATATGAATTCATGAAGCTTCGGAGCTTTACAAATCATTTGTTTCGAATCAGTGGTTCGGAGCACCAAAATCCCATGATTTCAGTAAGCGAGGCTCTGTTACGTCGTAAGTGTTTTGAAACTTCAATGCTTCACGTGACTTTGGCAGTTTGATACACGCTCTGAACCACTGATTCGAAACAAAAGATTTGTAAAGCTTTGAAGCTTCATGAAGCAGTGTTTTGAAATCACCCATCACTAGATATTGTTGAATAAAGTCTCTTTTTTTTTTTTGTCCACAATAAAGTATTCTCGTCACTTTATAATATTAAAGTTGAACCACTGTAGTCACATGAACTTTTTAAATGTGTTTTAGTAGTGTAACGAAGTAGCGGTTCGTACAGTTATTAATCAATTTATGGGTGGAATATGAATATAATAATTCATAAAGTTTTATGAATAATTATTATGCACATACCGACCCAAGGGGAATTAAACATATATTGTTAATTAATTACAACAAATTATAATCAATTATGTATATGATTAGTTCTGGTTTAATAATTATTTAGAGAAACTGTTCGTTTGTCCAGCAAACTAAGCTCCTCATAGAATATTGAAATGGATTTATTCTTTTGGCCACAAGAATAAATTCCTATTATAGCATCAAAGCATAAAGTGATCGAAAACGTTAAAGTGACTTGGTCTTCGGTTGAAAGAACAAACAGAACAATTCTGACAGGAATATAATGCATTTAATATGTAAAACTAATACTACAAAGGTTATACGGTTAAATAGGCACAAAAAGGATATGCATATACAAAGCGAAAGTAAAGGCAGAAAAGAGAGAGAGTGATCAGAACAGTGGCAATTTACAAACAGATAAACCTCTGAGAGCCCACAAAGAAAGCAGTTAAAATGAATCTTAACAGGTTTACTTGCATGAGTTTGGTCAGCTCGAGTGCTGGAGTTCGCAGAGTTTCAGTGCGCGGGGCTTGGCGTGATTGGTCCTTTCCCAAAGAGGCTGTTTCTTCGGCTGGTTTTTCAAACGCGGTTTTAAACTGAGAAGTGATATTGCCGGAAAATAAAGAAGAGAGTTGGACTCCGTGATGGAGCGTCGAAAGCTTGACGACAGGAAAACTTGCGTCCTGACGACAGGAAAAACTTGTGCTACCAAGGGACGCGTGTCATTGTGTTTTAAAGACAACAGACCAGACCGCCTCCTGGGAATCGTCCGCCAATAATAGCATTGCCATTTTGGGGGGGAAAACCTTTCTTTGTCCTGTCTCGAGGTTAATCTAGATAATTTATGAGCTTATCAAATCGGTGGATAATTTCCTCATGGGACCATTAAAATAGAACCATGCATCTTACCACAATGAAATATACATGGGTGAATAAAGGAGAGCAAGGATGTTACAGCGAGTCCAAACTCGACATATAAGGGAAGCATATCAAAGGAGTTATAGTTTCAAGTCAAAAGTAATCGTTAGAAAGGACACTAGCACCACTACAGTCATTTAAACTAAGTCTAAACACTAAGAAAACATGCATGCACTAGATATACAACTCAGGTACATTTTTGGCATAGACATATTAGTATATAAAGTCCTTATGCGTGTGTGTGTGTGTGTCTCTGTGTGTGCGTGTGTTTGATATTGAAATGCCATGTCGCCACACGGCCCATGTTAATGTGATCCGAGACAATCATGATTGTTTGAAGTCGCACTGGAGGTGTTCGGGGATCTATCACACAGTCATAAAGGTGTCCAGGAGGTCTGTAACTGTCCGCCAGGCCGGAGCCAAAACGTTGATTTACAAACCAAAGTTCAACGAGTTAAAGCTTAAACACAGTTTATGATGCGCCCGCTAAATTCTGATCGATCGCAGACGCTACAGTAGCTTTCTGGGCATTGAAAGTGTTAATTGTCTTGCTGGCTATGCAGGCCTCGCTGAGCCTTCGGATTTCATCAAAAATATCTTAATTTGTGTTCCAAAGATGAACGAAGGTCTTACAGGTGTAGAATGACATGAGGGTGAGTAATTAATGACAGAATTTTCATTTTTGGGTGAACTAACCCTTTAACAAATGTCAGTAAAACGGGAAGATTTTAAAACGATCAGTTTATTCATAAATACGTAAGATCACTGTAGAAATACAAACCGGAAGACAAAAGACAACGAGCGCAGCGCTAAAAAGGGGCGGGGCTACGTAAGATCTATACTCCTCTACAAAATACCATAAATACCATAGTTACTACGGTGCTATTGTCATAACTGTATTTAAAAGGAAAAATCTTGATTTAGCTCTGTAAATAACACCCCAGACGTTTGAACGATAATGTACTTTTATGCATGTGGCAGATGCTTTTAGCAAACGTGACTCACATATGAACAGTGTAGCAGTTCATGCATTCCCTGGGAATCGAACCTATGACCTTGGTGTTGCTAGTGCCATGCTGTACTTGAGCTTCAGAACTGTTTCACATTTGACAAGTCTCACTCTCATTCAGGTTACATTGGCATGGGGATGCTGTCTGGAGCTGTGGCGGGAGCTGTATTTGCGTCCCCTCCTCCAGGCAGTGTGCTGACTGCCATTCTGGCTCTGTGGAAGGGAGGCGCTTCAGGAGTCCTGCTCATCGTGAAGAACTACACGGGTGACCGTCTAAACTTTGGCATAGCTGTTGAACAGGCCAGATCACAGGGCGTCCAGGTGGACATGGTGATTGTGGCTGATGACTGTGCCTTTGCTCAGCCCAGCAAGGCCGGCAAGAGAGGCATTTGTGGAACTGTGTTCATTCATAAGGTACTATAATGAGCTTGACATGGCTATATTAATCAATTGCATCATCAATCAAATAAAAAAATAAATAAAAAATAATAAATTTGTTTTTTAGCTAGCTGGAGCTCTGGCAGAGAAAGGCTGTCCTTTGGATGAAATTGTTGCATGGGTGAACAAAGCAACAAAAAATATCGGTGAGAAAGACCAGCATAGTACCATTTGGCTTTTTATAGCTTAAAGCTACAATATGTAAGATTTTTGCAGTAAAATATCAAAAAACCTTTAAAATCTCATTCATGAACATGATTTCTGTCCCGATTCATCTCCCAAGATTACACGCTCAAACTCGGCGTCATCAAGCTACGCCTTTGTTTTGAATAGGCGACCTCTAGCGGCGAAACAATGTACATATTGTAGCTTTAAGTGTTGCAGTTCTACATGAAACTTTCCAATGTGAAAGTCCAGCCATTGTCCTATGTAGAAATGGTAACACTTTACAAAAATGTTTCATTAGTTAACATGAACTAAGAATGAACAATACTACAGCATTTATTGCTCTTAATTTTAATTTCAGTTTACCAATACATTATTAAAATCAGATGTATTTGTTAACATTAGTTAATGCACTGTGAACTCACATGAACAAACAATAAACAGCTGGATTAATTAATTAACTAATGTTAAAAATGAGACCTAACTGTAAAGTGTTAACAAAAAATATATATATATATATTTTTATGGTGTTTTGACAGGCACAATGGGTGTTAGTCTGTCTCCATGCAGTGTGCCCGGATGCCTTCCAACTTTCCAGCTTCCACCAGGAGAGATGGAGCTGGGACTGGGTAGGAGAGATTATAACAAAAAGATTAAAGATAAAAGAATTTTAATTAATTATCAATATATATATATATATATTTTTTTTNATTTAGGCTATATTTATTTAACAAAATTACAGTAAAAACAGTTATATTACTAGAATTTAAAACAACTATTCTCTATATAAATATATTGTGAAATGTAATTGGAAAAGGTGAATTTTCAGCATCATATTGGTGCTCAAGAAACGTTTCTGATTATTATCAATGTTAAAAACAGTTGTGCTGCTTAATACTTTGTTGCTTAATGTGATACATTTTTTTTAATAGAAAGTTCAAAAGCATTTGTTTATTTATTTAAACAGCATTTATTTTAAATTAGAAGTCTTTTGTAACATTATAAATGTCTTTACTGTCACTTTTGATTAATTTCATGTGTCAGTTTCTTGAGAAAAATCTTACCGACTCCAAATGTTTGAACGGTAGTGTATCNCAAATGTTTGAACAATAGTGTGTTAATATATATTATATTTATATATTAAATTGTATACTGTATATTTATTTGTATAGGGATCCATGGAGAACCCGGTATTAAGAGATCAAAAGTGAGTCTTTTCAACATGCCGATCATCCAATCCTACAATAAAGAGCAATGTATGGTCCTTTGAGATTGACGGTTTTGAGTGTTTTTAGGTGGCCTCAGCTGATGAAGTTGTGAAAACTATAATAAGTCACATGACTGATTCCTCGAGCAAATCACATCTGTCCCTGAAGTCAGGTATGATGTGTAACAGGGTTGAATCTGAAGGTGTGTGTTTACATGAATGTGTATTCAAAAATGTATTTCTCTAACAGGAGACAAGGTGGTGCTGTGCGTGAATAATCTTGGTGGTCTCTCATGTTTGGAAATGGCTGTGGTTTCCAAAGCAGCTGTACATTGCCTAGGTGAGACTCAAGTAGCTTAACACTATTTAACATTCAGCTTACATCTTTTTTCTTTTTTACAACTTACAACTCATTCAACTTTCTTTTCTTTTTTTTTTGTAAGAAGAAAATAAATGATCTTGTTATATGCAAATATTTGTAGTTCATTATACTGTTAAGAAATTAGATGTCTTCAACTGGTGTTGACTGTTTCTGATTCGATTCGCTCCTTTTTAGAGGAGCGTGGTGTGCTGGTTGTCAGGGTGATGTCGGGATCATTCATGACATCACTGGAGATGGCGGGAATGTCTCTTTCTTTAATGAAGGTTGATGAAGAGATGCTCAGACTGTTTGGTGAGTTCGCTTTAAATCTAATTTTACAAGCATACTTACCTATATGTAAAGTGCAGTGTATGTGAAGTGTTACTGATTTGTCTTTCTCAGATGCTAAAACCACAGCCCCAGCCTGGCCAAACCTCAGCACAACCTCTGTGAGTGGGAGGAACCTGTTCATTGAACCTGCAGAAAAACCTGCCGCAGCTTCAGATAAATATAATGACGGTAAATTTAAAATTTAAAGTGGCTGTTTTCTATTTTAATATATTTTAAAATGTAATTTATTCCTGTGATGACAAAGATGAAGCAGGATTCTTTGATAAATAGAAAATTCAAAAGAACAGCATTGAAAAATATTTTGTAACATTATAAAAGTCTTTACTGTCATTTTTTTTTTGGGGTCAATTTAATGTATCTTTGCTGAAAGTATTAATAAATCTTACTTGGAAAATTTTTTACTTGAATGGTATTGTATATTTACTGAAATACTAAAGCACTTGATGAACACAGTGATACTGCTTCATAGGCTCGCTTTCCTCCGTCATTCGCCTGGTTTTGGAGTCGGTGTGCAAGATCCTCCTGCAGCGCCAAGAGGAACTCAATGCTTTGGACCGCGCAGCAGGGGATGGAGATTGTGGGAGCACACATGCTCTTGCAGCTAATGGTAAAACTTTTTCAACATTCTAACAATGCACATATTATTTAAAAAACAACATATTACTTAATTTTATGTTCATAAATAATGCTGTTAAAATGTTTTCCTTCACAATGTCGTCTACTTCAGCCATTCAGGAGTGGCTCCAGACCAGTAGAATCCCTGGCAACCTTGGCCAGCTTCTTGCAGATCTGGCTCTGTTGGTCCAGGATAGGATGGGAGGATCATCAGGGGCGGTTTGTGCATTTACATCAGGTTCAGACACTTGACGCCCTAAACCAATGCTTGAGCTGATAAATTACTCTAAAAATAAATTCACTTAGTTATTCACACTGTCATTTTTAACACCGAACCTAAACATACAAAACAACAACAAAAAAATAACAGCCTTTATGACTTGTATTTTGTGATGAAACTTGCCAAGAATCCAATGCAGTGTGATGGGCTAAATGCGCTCATTGTATGCATGGACATATGATGGTATTTTTACCAGCTGAGAATTTGTGAAGAGCTTATAAAATGTTGAAAGAAGTAAAAGCAGTGGAAAGAATTCTTCCGTTGCACATAAACGAAGATCCGCTGCAAGGAGATGATGTTTCCGACACCTGTACCAAACTGTAACAGGCAGCGTAGCTCCTATGATGAGAAGAACCAGGTGTGCTTGAGCATTCTGTTCTTTTAGGGTCACATCTTGTGACATTACGTCCTGTTTTTGGTTTGTTTAAATGTGTTTGTCTTTGTTGCATTCTTATTCCAGTCAACCACATCAGAGTTCGCTTGGAAGTGGACCGAGACCCACCTTTTATCGATCCACTTGTTTGGTGTTCACCAGGGTTTAGAATAGCAGCGTTTAAACTTTTTCAGATGAACCGCAATAGCAGAGCAATTGCACCAGAGTTTGTTTTAATCGAACCAGACGTGCCAAGTGTGAACACACCCTAACTTTCTGAAAACAAAATGATTACGAATTTCTCATGAAATTATCAATTGATCCGTTATCTTTTTCTCCCCAGTTATATTGCTTGTTTTTGTTCGCGGCTGCCCCTCATCTCAAACAAAACTGTGATGGTGCTGCTTGGGCCAAGGCATTGCATGCTGGGACAGAGGCCATGAAGAGGTCAGTGACACCATTATTAGATGAACACATTCTGATTTGTTTTTCTTTATACTTTAGTATTTTCAGTATATTCGAAGTTGCCAAGTTTACAGTTTGGCACAGTGTATAAAGATATGTGTCATTTTATTGCAAATGTATTCCTTTTCTGACAGATATGGAGGTGCTGAACCAGGAGATCGGACCATGGTATGATTGAGAGAGAAATTAAGAGTCAAATTCTAGTTGTAGTCATTGTTGTACACACATTGGTAATCTCTGCTCTTTAATTAGTAAATAGTAAATGCAGATTAGCTAATATATGCATGAATTACACTAGCGTTCAAAAGTTTGGAGAAAAAAAGTGTCTTATGCTCATCAAGGCTGCATTTATTTAACCAAAATTAAAAACAGTAAAATTGTGAAATGTTTTTTTT
>RJVU01042551.1:1382256-1406416 GCA_003731715.1 Anabarilius grahami
GTATTGCAACGAGGACTATGCATTCATATTTGAATTTAATTGAAAGTATTTCTTGTCAGGTTTATTCTGTACAACATTACGCTAATGTTAGTTTGAACAAAACATAATATTTGAATTTAAATTTTTTTGCTTTGACTTATGTTACAACAGCAATATAAAAGCCAGTTATTTAATTTTGCAAATGTGTTTTCTACATAATATCAAATTTTTTCAAGGACTGGGTAAGAAAATATTGTTTTCTCGTTTTAATCAATTCGATATCGATTCTTAAATCACAAGAATCAATCTTTTAATCTGTACAGTTTTCAGTTGATGAACATGACAATGTAACCCATCTCCCATCCATCCAATAAAATAAATCACAGTAAGCTTTGTGCTTTGTTACTTTTAATAAGAAACAAAGTCAATTTTATTACGAAATTCAAACAATAAATACAGTTTTGCCGCTCTTTAATGTGGCCTGACAGATCATCTCTTTCACTTTACTACAAGTAACCGCGTGAAATAAACATGAATGAACATCAGAAGGTATGTTAAAAATACAGTATAACTTGCCAAAGTCCGTATCATGTCTCATGTAATCGCTCAATCAGTGTTTCAACCACGGAAAGACGTCAATAAAACAGCATATGACGTAATGTTACATTTACCTCAGAAAAGCCGTTCAGACCATAAACTTGTTAGTCAGGTAAAAAAAAAAAAACTCTAGAGAGCAGCATTTTGTTAAATATATGCACCACCATATATAAAAAAATATATTATTTTTTTACTGTTCTTCGGTATTTAACGTATGTATANCCACCATATATAAAAAAAATATATTATTTTTTTACTGTTCTTCGGTATTTAACGTATGTATAAATATGTCAAGTTTTTTTGACAGCCACCATATAAATGTTTATATTTCAAAAAAGGAATTGGAGTAGAAACATAATTATGTAATTATATATAAAAAGTATATGAGCGAAATATATAATGTAAATATATATATATATATATATATTAAACTCCTTGTGTGTAATTTAAGTGTTTGTGTACAAATAAGTTAATATTAACCTTCAATGTTATAGAAATGTAGTAGGCCTACCAAATGATTCCCTGTATAGTTTACAGCATTAGTTGAGATTTTTTTCTTTGGACAATTTTCCATGTACTGTATCTGATATATATAACCAAATGAATCAATACTGAATTGAATTCATTTGTAATCAAATAGCAAGCTCGTGAATCAAAATTGAATCGTGAAATTTGTGTCAATACCCAGCCTTAGTTTTTACCTCACCAATTATTAATGGGTCTTTATACATGAAAATATAGAGCAGCCTTTATATTATATGTAGGGGGTCTCTTGCAAAGAGATCATCATATTTGAGGGTCCCTGGCTTCAGAAAGTTTGAAAACATCTGGTATAATATATTTTCTTGTTAGTGACTTAACGACACAAAAAAACTGTGGTTGGTCATTTTACATGTCCATCACTTGGCTAATATTTGTCAGAATAAGCAGCGGGGAGATCCAGAATTTATGCTAGTTGACACAATTTTGGCAACACAGGCTGACCAGGCTGAATGTACCCTGTGTAAGGATTAAGAATTACATACTGCACTTCCGAAGCCAAAATTCAACACACCTATAAAAGTAACTGAGATGTCAAGTTGTGATGACAGAGCATTTCCTGTTCTTGATTTAATTTTGACTAGCTTGTGGCTTCTGGTTGTGGTTACCAAAATTCACCATTAAGAACAAGGGAAACTACTAATATTAGAAGTGTTAGATCTCTATATAGAGAAGTAAAGTCACTGTGCTTTATTTACTGTGATGTGCCACATTGACTTCAGAGTTAAAAGAAACATGATAGTGGTGTGTATGGTTTTCAGGTAACAGTGTACGGTGACGGTACAGGGGTTCCTCTCTCTCTGAGAGACTGGGCGTTAGTGGACTATGACTATGTGAAGAAGGAGGGAGAGAACTACAGCACCCCTCACTGCATTGCAGAGACTATCCAGCCTCTCACCCAGAAAATCAAAGAGTGAGTAAAACATTCTATTATTGTTTGTATATCTGTCAATCGTCACCTTGTCTGTAGTCTCATTAGAAAGAGCCTCTGTGTGTGTATGTGTGTGTGGGCAGTTGTTTTGTATGTTTGTCACTAAGTTTCTTTTAGTGCTGCTGCTGGTCTATTTGATTTTGTGGTTTGTGCTTCTGTCTGCTGATTTTACAGTCTGAATTGTACAAAGTTCTGCAGTTTTATAAAATCGCTATAACCTGTTTAAAATGTTAGAGATAATTTTTAGCAAGTAAAAAACACTCAACACAAACTGTTGGCTACGTGGAGTTTTAACACATTCTATCCAATCAGAATGAAGTATTCAGCAAAACCATGCTGTAAGTCAGAGATGTGCAGAGTTCCTCAGGGGCTTAAATTTAAAAAGGGGCCATCTGTCACTATAATTCATATATATATATATATATATATTTTATATTTATATATATAGGCTTTTTAATGTCACCATTTTGCGTATTCTTGACCTAACAGCTAGTCTCGCGTAGCCAGGCCTTAAATTTGTGTTCCGAAGATGAACAAAAGTCTTACGGGTTTGGAGTGACATCAGGGTGAGTAATTAATGACAGAATTTTCATTTTTGGGTGGACTAACCCTTTAAGACTGACAGCAGAATGTCTGAACTTTGTCACAGCTTTCAATGGCCAAGGACTGCCCAGAGACCGTCTGACTGCCATGTAAAGCAACCAATCACAGTTCATTTTGTTCCGCGTCATGTTTAGGGGTGTGAAAATGTAACGTTTATGTCCCTACAATAACAGACAGAGTGCAAATTATTCATTCAAGAACGGTGTGCAAGTTTACTGCAACAAACTTCACATACTTTTGAAAATCCAGGATATAGTTGATCCTGATAAGTGTTCATTGTCACAGTTGTAAACAAGATGGCTTTCCTCTTCTATGAGGGGGTTTGGCTTCACGACGGCTTTTGTTTTCAGTACGTGACTTCCGAAAATCCTGTAGAATTCAACCAATCAGATGACGACTTCAAAACCCCCGAAGTGTTCCTCATTTTGTGTGCCTTATGCCAGAGATGGTCTTATTATTGGGAGATACGAGAGTCCGTGGCTCTAATATTGGAGAAACCGTAATGGCTAACCAATCACATTACAGCCTTGATGTCACTGAATTTCGCTCAGAGTTGTGCAACAGTTGTTCTATTTGCGGATACCGCAGAAATGAATGAAGTGCCGTAAACTGAATCCTACCATTTGCGCAATTTCTGTATCTTCTCTTATAAAACAGCATTTATTTTGGTTCAAAGTCTGAAAATAGATAAATCCACAACAAATGTTTAAGAGCAAACATGTTGAAGATTAGTCAAGAGGCTGTTCATACATTAAATGATAAAACGTTTTCCCACAAAAGCAGTTTATTTAGCGAAGTGAAGCCTCTCCTCCATTGACATCCATTCAATAAGCTGTGACAAAGTTCAGACATTCTGCTGTCAGTCTTAAAGGGTTAGTCCACCCAAAAATGAAAATTCTGTCATTAATTACTCACCCTGATGTCACTCCAAACCCGTAAGACTTTTGTTCATCTTCGGAACACAAATTTAAGGCCTGGCTACGCGAGACTAGCTGTTAGGTCAAGAATACGCAAAATGGTGACATTAAAAAGCCTATATATATAAATATAAAATATATATATATATATATATATGAATTATAGTGACAGATGGCCCCTTTTTAAATTTAAGCCCCTGAGGAACTCTGCACATCTCTGACTTACAGCATGGTTTTGCTGAATACTTCATTCTGATTGGATAGAATGTGTGTCAGGCAGGGATTGTCGGTGAGGGGAGTGAATGTCCAGCGCTCTCCCCACCCTCAATACCACGACTGAGGTGAGACCCTTGAGCAAGGCACCGTACCCCCAACTGCTCCCCGGGCGCCGCAGCAATGGCTGCCCACTGCTCCGGGTGTGTGTTCACGGTGTGTGTGTTCACTGCTGTGTGTGTGCACTTGGATGGGTTAAATGCAGAGCACAAATTCCGAGTATGGGTCACCATACTTGGCCACATGTCACTTCACTTCACTTCACTTCATAAAAACGGCCTCTGGTCTCCTTCCCGGGGTATTTTTTGCTAACCTTGCAGGCTTGCCTTAAAGCGGCTTTGCTTTGCATCAGACGTTCAGACAGCGGTCCGTGGGTGTGACCTCTGAGGTTGAAACTATCTAACAGCCTACATTTCACATAATAGGTGTTTAGATGGCACTTGGCCTTAAATTGACCAACTGTGATAGTTTCATCAAAAAGTAAATCATAAATGCAGTTCCATTAATGCAACTTCTGGTGAACTGCTATGATCTCAAAATGTGATTAATTTCAATTTCTTCTTCTCCCCAGACTCAGAGAACATGGAGCTACAGCACTGGGACCTGCTGCCCTCGTCTCTGTTGCCATGGCATCCCAGTTCACAGGGTCAAAGGTCTGTATTCATAATTGCATGCTCTGACAACTGTACCTGCTTTATGATAAATATGTAATGATAAAACTATTATTCATTGAGTTAGGCCATGGTCCTAAATAATGGTCTAAGAGGACTTTATTTGGATCGCATGTATACAGGAAAAACAGTCATGTTATAAAATATTATTATAGTTAAACATTTTGTTTTCTATTTTAAAATGCTGTTTTTTGTTTTAATATATTTTAAAATGTAATTTATTCCTGTGATGTCAAAGCTGAAATTTAATCAATTAACTATTAAAACATTTCTGTTAATTGAAATAAAGCTGAAAAAAATATATATAAATAATATAAGTTAATTAGAAAAAAATATATTTCTAATATTAGTTATTAACAAGAATTAGACATGTTGCCTTGGCAATAATCTGTAATAAGTTTGTTGAATCACTAAAATGTTTAACTGGAAATATATAAAAACTAAATAAAAATAAAATTGTAATAAAATAATTTAAACCTAAATAGCAATATTTATTNAAAAAAAAAAAAAAAAAAAATGACAAAAGCAAATAATGAAATGACTAAAACTTAAACTAAAAATAACATGAAAACTATAAATGTAAAAATAAAAGCAAACTTAAAATATTAATAAAACTGAAGTAAAAGTTAACGCTGTATCTGAAATCGAATACTTCCCTACTATATAGTATGTGACAAACAGTACACCAAAAGAGTTGTGTGTCCGAATACATAGTGTTCAGAAAACAGTAGGCTAAAAGTCCCCGAATGACCTACTACTTCCGGCAGATTTTGAAGTGTGCAATCGCTGGACATTTTTCTATCCCATGAGGCCACAGGAAAGATTTATGAATGGCAGTAAAGCAACGCAACTGATGGTAGGTCACGTTACAGTAACAAAATGGCGGATGTAGTACGTCGGAATTTCATTCATACTACCCACATTTATGGTATATAGAGCGTAAATTCTAATTCAAGTAGCTATGGAGTGTCACATATGTTTTATAATGTGTTATATTTTAATACACACTTTTTTATTTCTTTTTTTCAGGTTATAATTTGCACAGATGGGCAGGCCAACATAGGCCTGGGCCAATTAGATCAAGAGTATTCCCATTGCTCCGCCCCCTCACCTTATTTCTACAACCAGTTAGCCCATTATGCTGCTGAAAAGGGGTGAGCATCTGCAAAGCACAAATCTCTTTCTGACTATCATGTTACTTTTAACATATAATGACTGTAGACAAAAATACACAATGAAATAGATGAAAAGTTATTGTGGTTATTAAGTCATGCTTTTCCATTGTTGTGGATATTTATAGTGTGATAGTGTCCGTGATGACCTTTGAAGGAGAGGACTGTCGTTTGGCAGAGGTTGGGAGGTTGGCTGACCACACAGGAGGCAGAGTGAGTTACTTCTACTGTTCATCTGCAGTCCACCGTCACTGTGTTGAGAAGCCTGGGTCATGTTGAAGGTATCAGGTTAGATGGTAAAGAAGACTGATTGTGAGCAACATTTAGAGAACCCTGGAGGTACACAAGGATTCTATCAACAATTTATTTCCCCTAAAGTGGTCGTCTTCCACTAATTTAGTTACATTTCACATTCTTGTTGCTCAGTGTAAAATATGCAAGAAGTAATCACATTGTCAGTATGACTCCTTTTCTCTACAGTTTCTGCTAACAGCACTAAATTTGTTACTTCCTGAACCTTGTCTATAAACCCCCTCTGTAGATGCTTAACCTGTTTTTAATAGGTTTAAGCAACATGAAGTTTGAAGCCTATTTCAGAGAAACTGATACTTATCACCAACGACACCCACACATGCGAGGGAGAACGATTTTGTGTACAGTATTTCCCCTTCAACTCTATTTAAATGTGAAAATAAATGTTGTGCTTTGAAACTATGATAACAGGAAACTGGGGCCGGATTCACAAAAATCTTCTTAAGAAAGAAGTAATGTTCTTAAAATAAATTCTAAGAAGTTCATAAGAATGTTCCTAAGTGCAATTGTTGACAAATTTTTAAGAAGTTCTCAAATATTTTCTTAAGAACATCTTAATTTTTCTACTTAGTTCACCCAAAAATGAAAATTCTGTCATTAATTACTCACCCTCATGTCGTTTCTAAACCCGCAAGACTTTCGTTCATCTTTGGAATGCAAATTAAGATATTTTTGATCAAATTCGAGCGCTTTCTGACCTCAAAGACTGCAAAGTTATTACCATATTCAAGGTCCAGAAAGGTAGTAAAGACATTGTTAAAATAGTCCATGTGACAACAGTGATCCAACCGTAATTTTATGAAGCGACAAGAATACTTTTTGTGCGAACAAAACAAAACAAAACAAAAATAATGACTTTATTCAATAATTTATTCTCTTCCGTGTCAGTCTCAGATGCTTTTTATGTTGTAAACACAGTGCAGCGCTTCCGGGTTCTACATCAGAACGTCAGCTTATTATACACGCATGCGTTGTGCTGCTTACGTGAACGGCGTTGGAGACCGACATGGAAGAGAAGAAATTGTTGAAAAGTCATTAGTTTTGTTTTGTTTTTATGCACAAAATGTATTCTCATTGCTTCATAACATTAAGGTTGAACCACTGTAGTCACGTGGACTATTTTATCTTTACTACCTTTCTGGGCCTTGGCAGTGGTAATTGCGTTTTTCTTTGCGTCTTTCTATGTGGGATTAAAAAGCTCTCGGATTTCATCAAAAATATCTTAATTTGTGTTCCGAAGATGAATAAAGGTCTTACAGGTTTAGAGCGAAATGAGGGTAAGTAAATAATGACATAATTTTCATTTTTGGGTGAACTGAAAAAAAAAAGAACATATAAATAAACATAAAATAAGAACATTCCTACAAAAAGTTTTTGGGAATACAAAATATTCTTATCTTTTTTCTTACAAAATAAAGTTACAAAATAAGAAGAAAATGACAGTTAAGAAGAATTTTATTCTCAAGAATGTTATGTGAATCTGGTCCCTGGTGTGCACGTTTGCAAAATTGCAGTCACTTTAGACATCCATCTCTATAGTGTGCACCATAAGGTTGCACCCGTTTAATATTAGTTTGTACTTGGTTTGAATAATATAGATTACTGTTCAAAAGTTTGGAAGTTTTTTAATACATTTATTCAGCAAGGATGCATTGATCAAAGGTGACAGCGAATAACTTTCTATTCATCAAAGAATCTAATGTTTTAAAAAAAGTTTCCACAAAAAAATATATATATATATTAAGCTGCTCAACTCTTTTTAACATTGATAATAAGAATTTTTTTTCTATAGCACCAAATTAGCATATTAGAATGATTTCTGAAGGATCACGTGACACTGAAGACTGGAGTAATGATGCTGGAAATTCAGCTTTGAAAAACAGGAATAAATTAAATTAAAAAATTATTCAAGCAGAAAATGTTTTTTTTTTTGTTTTTTTTTAATTGCAATGATATTTCACAATATTACTGATTTTACTGTGTTTTTATCAAATAAATGCAGCCTTGGCAAACATACCGTTTTGAACGGTAGTGTATCTCTTTCAAAGAAGAACTGCAATATTACATACAAAACATTTAAAGATCAGTCAGAAAAACGACATTATGTTTTGTTCTCACCCACTTCCCAGATAAATATTGTAAATATTGGTACAGTCGCCACAGAGATTCAGAGCGCTATAGCTGACAATGTCCTAGCAACTAGCGTCATGACAACACTGCTGGCACCGGATGGCATGTAAGTATGTTAGTAACCTTCAAATATTCACAAACACACATATGCACTACACAGTCACATAAATACATGCACACACACATATATGTTGTACCTCTGTCTCTGTTTTTCTCCTTCTTTGATTGACACAGGTACTTCCCCTATGAGGAGGATAATCATCGGTTAGTAAGAGAGATTGGCAACGTGACAGACGGTGTTGAGATCACCTTCCAGTTTGCAGTCAGACCGGAAAAAGTTGAAAGTAAGCAAAAATATACAGTGCGATCAAAAGAAAGTATTTGAGAAACATACGAGAAAAAGGAAATTTTTTACTCTTTACTCATCCTCGTGTCGTTTCAAATCTGTTTACTGGTAATTTTAGCAGAATTTTTTTGTGAACTATCTCTGTATTTTAGTTTTCCAGCAACGGGACCGGGTCCCTTTTCAGCTGCAGCTGAGTTTCAGGACTCGGGAGTTGCAGAAAGTGATGAGAGTCATCACTCAACAGAAACGGGTCACCACCAGCAGGTAAACCACTCAATATATTACACAATAACAGCAAACACTGTCCAAATCCACAGCCCTTGATATACTCATTTTATAGTCTCGACATAAACTATATGGTGATTTATGGTTAGTTGTTTCACATGCAAAATATCTGCAAAAACTGTCACTGTGGACATACAAAGACTTTTGCTCATACAATAAAATACAATAAAAACAGTAATATTGTGAAATATTGTTACAATTTAAATTAACTGTTCTATTGTAATATATTTTGAAACATAATTTTTAAAATATAATGTTGAAAACAGTTTTTGCTGCTTAATATTTTTGTGGAAACGATATGCTGCCATTCAAAGGTTTGGGGTAAGTAAGATTTTAAATTCAGCAAGGACTGAAACACTAAAAGTGAAAATAAAGTAATTTATAATGTTACAAAATATTTATATTTCAAATAAATGCTGTTCTTTTCAACTTTCTATTCATCAAAGAATATAAAAAAGTATCAGTTTCCACAAAATTATGAAGCAACAAAACTGTTTTTACATTGATAATAATAAGAACCATTATTAATAATTTAGCACCAGTGATAATTGATGATAACTGCAGCAGCAAATCATCATATTAGAATGATTTCTGAAGGATCATGTGACACTGAAGACTGGAGTGATAATGCTGAAAATGTAGCTTTGCATCACAGGAATAAATTACATTTTGAAATATATTACAATAGAAAGATATAAAAATATTAGTATTTTAAATTGTAATATTTCACAATGTTATTACTGTATTTTTCTATCAGATTAATGCAGCCTTGGTGAGCATAAGAAAATCTTATTATTAACAGAAATAAGTCTTGTTTTTCCACATTTTTTAGTATATAGTAGTGTATACATCTCAACCTCCCTTTCTTCATCTTTGTCTCTTTCTCTGTCTGTGTAGTTGGGTGTGGGCGGGCAGTTTAAATATGTCCGTGTTGGGCGTTCACTGCGCCCAGCTGTGTGCCAGGCTGACTATGGAGGGCCGAGTACAGGAAGCACAGAGACAACTCAAAGCTCAGCAGGACCTTCTCAGAGACATTAGGTACAGCAAACCTCTCTAGACGGCTCTCTGGTGCATCATATGTGTGTGACTTCATGTCCATCTCTCTCTATATGTATACATCTCACAGTCAACAGAAGCCAAGCCCCAAAGAAGAAAGTATCTATGGGAATTGGATCAGTACCATGAGTATGATCTGTGAAGACATCAACACTGCCAACCAGGTCTGAATACACCCTCAATCATACTGCCATACAGATATTTTTATTATCTCATAATTTTTTGAAAATGTTGTTGCAATAGCTTACACACAGCACAGGGAGGCTTTATTTGATAATTTGAACTAAATTTACAAATAAAAATAAAGAAGTCAGTAATAAAATAAGAACAAATAAACAAATTGCAAATGATAGCAAAAATAAATACAATAGAATAAAGAGACAAATAAACAGTAGTTTTTCAGGTGGCTCTAACGGTAGTATTCAGATAAGAAATGCTACAGAAATTAAGGTAATCAAATGTAAAACAACACCGAATTGTCTTGTATTGTAAAAGTTAAATACAGATTAATGCTTAAAATACAGTTATAAAGGTTATTCAGTCAAGAGCAGTCAGTGATTTTCTCTGTCTTTTGTTCTTTGATTAACATGACAGACAGCAGCAGGAATATTAGGCTGCTGTCACTTTAAGAGCTTATGCACAGATGCAATATACTGTTACACAAACTGCATTTTCAACTATTTACTTTCCAAAACTGACTGTGTTTACTTGAATACTCACCAAGATTGACATTTTGACATAATTTTGTATGTATTTGGCCGTTTAATAGCAGTAAGCCACTCAATTTGGTACTCGCGAGCTGTTAGAGATGCAGCTTTATGTGTGTTCCACTCAAATAGATCAGTGGTACACATGAGTAAAAGTATGTGCAATACCCGCAACCCCACACCAATTCAACCTGAGCGAATGAGACTGGTATGTCAATTCCACCGTTGGAGAGAAGACACAATGAGAACGTGCAGCTGGTATCAGTGTATCGTTACTGCAGAAAATTAGTATTGGAACTCAAATATCGATATTTTTGAAAACGCCAAGATATATATATATATATATATATAGGGCTGTACATTGCGACGAATATGTAAATAATTGGTGTGTATATATATATATATTTATATTTTAAAAAACAGTAGCACACAAGAGATACAGTTTTGCATATATGTGAGACAGCCGCTTCTTTGTGTGAAGTGAGTATTGGTTTTGTGCTTGTTTGTGTGTGAAGTTAATCTAGGGCTTCACGATTAACCAAAAAAGCAAAATCCCAAAGTTTTAATTAAATGAGTATATGCGCAGCGTGTTTCACGTTGAAATGGATTGTGATCGGTTCACAGTGAATGCTGCTCCATCTCTGCAAGCACTGAGTTTGAATCACTTTACGACGTGCATTTGAAAAAGCAACAACACGCAAAAAAATTTTTTGAGAAGCGTTTACATACCTGTTGTCCAACAAAAGAGAACATTTAATGACATATTTTTACTCCCAACTCACTTCATAACGTCAGTTGAGTGTTTGAAATAACTTACTTTTGTGAGCTGACGTGGCTTCCTATCATAGAATGAGGCAGAAATTATTTTATAGTTGGCCTATTTGAAAGGCTTTAAACTCAAGAGCATGGCTTTACTTCAATTGGCAAAATAGCAAATATAGCTGCCTATAAAATTAAGAAATTACCATCACAGATTTTTATTATAATAACCTAATGTTTAATTAATGGAATTTTAGACATTTCTAATGATTTATAGGAAAATGAAGCGGTATTTTCAAGTGCTCAGCCAAAACGGATGGATGATGTCTGGATGTGATTAGTGATATTGGGCTGTATTAACAAAACTCACTTAAGTCTGCCAATTTTGGCAAATAAAACAAATGTTTGTATGAAATCATTACTTGTTAAAGGGTTAGTTCACCCAAAAATGAGACTTCTGTCATTAAGTACTCACCCTCATGTAGTTCCAAACCATTAAGGCCTTCGTTCATCTTCGGAACACAAATTAAGATATTTTTGATGAAATCTGAGGGTTTCCGAACCACACATAGACAGCAATGTCATTGTACCTTCTGAGTTCCAGAAAGGTATTAAAGACATTGTTAAAATAGTCCATGTGACTGCAGTGGTTCAACCTTAGTGCAAAAACAAAACAAAAATAACAACTTTATTCAACAATTTCTTCTCTCCCCTGTCAAGTCTCCTACGCAGTTGACGTAGTTAACACAGTGCAGCGCTTCTGTGTTTACATCCGAATGCCGGCTCAGTAGTGGCCGGCTCCTGCGTCAGCATCACACACATGCATCGTGCTGCTCACATTTACAGCGTCGGCCAATACTGGGCTGGCATTCGGACATAAACACGGAAGCACTGCACTGCTTTCACTACATCAACTGCGTGCGAGTCTGACAGGATAGAGAACAAATTGTGGATCTCAAAAGGTGTAATGACATTGCTGCCAATGTGTGGTTCAGAAACCTTCGGATTTCATCAGAATATCCTAATTTGTGTTCCGAAGATAAATGAAGGTCTGACAGGTTTGGAACAACATGAGGGTGAGTAATTAATGACAGAAATTTCATTTTTGGGTGAACTTGTGTGCCCTGTGTGGAACATTTACTGTTCAAAAGTTACTGAAAAAATCTCACGCTGACTCAGGCTGCATTATTTAGTATTTAGTCATTGTTTACTTAAAGGCAGCATACCACAGTCAAAGCACATACTCATGTAGACATACTCTCACATGCATCTAGATATGTGTCAGTGATAGTACTGAACATCATGTTTTAAACTTGGCTCAGTCACAAAAGGGCCCAAACAACTTTAGCATTATGAATGAATCATTGTGACTAAATGATAAAGTCCTTGTGTTAAAACATGACAATTTTACTCTAAACAGAACACAACAGAAACTGACGCTCAACCAGCATGCCGAACATCTTCCACTGCAGTGAGTACAAGATCTCTCACACTATATTACATTGCACATTGTGATTCGAAAACTAATTTAAAGCAGGATGCAAGTACAAACTGTTATACATAAAATGAATAAGAAATTATGCTTAGATAGCATGGTTAAATGTGATACACATACACAAACTGTCACTCAGTAGAATTGTTTTCTCCTCCAGAGCATCTCAGACGCGGCGGCCAAGGTGGTGTACCAAATGAAGAGGGCGAAGAGCGTGAGTGGAAAGGGACAGAGAGTTGCCATGCTGGAAAACTGAGCTCAGATATCACCAAGACTCGTGAGCAGTCATTTTAAGTATGAATCCAGTGATGTAGGCTGCTGTATCAATAACAAACTATGGACAATTATTATTGCTTGGAAAATATGCAATATATAATATACAAACTATAGCCGAAACCTGATAACTCCTTTTGTGGTGAGCTTCTTTCTATGCCATCACTGCTGTTTGGCAACACCTGCCAGTATTTATCTTTGGCTGATCTGTGGATTTCAGATGTTTTTGTGTTAACAATTAGAGTGCAATTATGTCAGATTACAAACTATGATACTAGGGACTGTACTAATAAATATAATGCAATGAAATAAAACATTTTATAGAAATCACAGACTGATTCCTCTTATTCTTTCTACTTACTGCCAGTGTTATTTTAGTATCATTGAGATACTATTATAGTTTTTTTTTTAATATATATTTTGAATCAGTTTTTATTTTTTTATATTTTACATTTGAATTTTTGTTTTGTTTTTAAATAGTTTTTCACCTAATATTTATTTTATTTCAAGTAACAAAATCTTTTATGGTTTTAGTTTCAGTTTTATTTTTCGTTAACTATAATAACCCTGCTTACAGCACCTTAAAAAACCTTCATATTATTTTATTAGTTGTAAAAGATATATACAGGTAACAGTATATCAACAAGATGAGAGAAAAGATAAGAACTGGTTGGAACCAAACTTAATGATGTACGTGAGAAAGCTGCCCTGATCGTTTGCACGCTTTGTGTTCTTTTCTTATCTCTCTCTCTCTCTTTCCCTCTCTAATGTTTATGGCAGATGTAGAGTAGCATTTGACTTTTGAAATACCATTCTTGAAATGAGGCGATTCTATCTCTTTCGGCAGACGTTATGTACCAAGAAACATCGTGTTACCATCTGGATCTCCCTTCCAAAAACAGCTGCTGATTTAACACTACGTCAGGTTTTTCCATAATGAAGTTTTGTTTTGCACATCTGACCTCTGGTTCACTCTGCTAACTGACCGCATAAGACCTTAAGTTGACTGTATTCAGTCATGATCTGGCCCAAATCTCTGCAGAAATCACAAGTTCTACAGCTTTGGCTCCTTGTGATTTTATTTTTGTTTTTTTTTTACTTTATTTACACAGTAATATACCGTTTCCATGGAAAATGGTATTTTACTGTGCAAATTTTAGTTTTTTTACAGCTATTTTTAGAGTGTAGTTCATCACATTAAGTATGTTTTAAGTATGTTGAAACCGATTGCCTTTAACCATTTTAGTTTTAAAACCAATAAGTTTGAGTACTGTAAACTCATATACATTAAGTTAAATTCACTAATAGTTTAGTGTTGGTTTAGTCAATCATTAGAGCAAACTTAACCTAAAGATTTTAAGTTTATTTTACTCATTCAGTTTGAATTCAAGTAACAATTCTAAGTCTTAACAACTATATAGCTACTTAAATGGTTTGAGAAAACCAGTTGCCTTAAATGGTTTAAGTTCATCAAACTCAAAGTAATAAAGTTACATAAGACTAAGCAAAAACTAACATTGGTGCAAAGCAACAATGACAGAACAGGAGATGAAAGCTATAAAAGCATAATCTACACTATAAAAATTTAATTTCTCGGAAAAAATTGTTTAAAAGAAATTAGAAACCATGGAATAAGTTCACATTTCTTTTAAATATGTTGTGGTCAGCCAAAAACGTAAGCTACTAGATTCAATTAATTTCTGTAACTTAAATCATTAGAGTTAAAAATGGCATATTATTTCTAGTAACTTATTCTAATTGAGATCTGTTTAATATAATTCGTTTTTGAGTTCACATAACAAATATTTGTTAAGTTGAATCAACTTTTTAAAAATTTTAAGTAAAATGAACTTATTTAGCGATTTTCCCTGTTAGGTTTTACAGTGTTCATTTTGAACAGTATAAATAAAATAATTAAATACATTTTTAGAGATTTTGTCTGGATCTGGGAATGATCAATGTCAGAATTAGTTACATCAAAATGTAAACTACTTATGTTCTTGCATGATTTATTGTCAAAACCTGACACTGAAGTGTGTTTGAAACAAGCATGTAATCTTGTTTGGAATCTCATCAGACAGGTTTGAACTCACTGTCTCTGGCAGAAAGTGAGGGAGGAAAAGAGAGCTGAAGAGGGAGGGGTAGATCAGAGCATCAAAAGCAAACCACATGTAAGACTTTCTATCAGACCGGAATCGCCTGGATACAGCACAAGAACGGAGTGACAGACCACTGGATAAAGAGGAAAGAGACTTAAAAGAGGTCATTTACTCAAGAGATTTCAGGTATTATAAGTTTTATGACTCTTGATATGAATTCGGTGTTGAGCATTTAAGTCGAAAAGTGTTATGAAAGAGCCAAGAGCACTTAGTAAATCATAGTTTAAATAGTATTTGGACAAAACGTGACAATTTTTGTCACAATTTTGGATACTAAAATGAATGTCATTAATTAGATAATGAATAAAACCAAGAAGCATTTATTTGAAAGAAAGATAGCATGAGCACACTTCTCAAGGCAAAACTTTTCACCAAAAAAAAAGAAAAAAGTTTAAAAAAGGGACAAAATATTTGAACAATTGTCAAACTTGGTTTGTCTGTGACCATAGGGAAATGGCTTCATACATCTACTAAAAATCACTTTTGGACCAGCTGGTTAAAAGTCATTGGGAGAATGGCTCAGAAAATGGATAATTTTTTAGCAGATGCAACTTTGTTTGATATTTTGTTACCTAATGCAATGACATTCAGGCGTTTTAAGTGCAGCTTAAAAACCCTTTGGGCGCCACTGACAGAATGGTAGTCGGAAGTACAACTGAATGGTTGAATTTGTGTGCATTTCTTTGGTTAGAAACAGATTTGGATTTCCAGAACCCACTGAGCTGCTCCAGAGAACTCAGATACTTGGCAGATAAGGAACATACCAATGAAGCAGATCTGAAACGTAACAAGCTCTTACACAACATGTGCACACTTTAGCTAGTAGTGCCTCATTCCAGTGTAAAACTGCTGATTAGAGGTGAGAACAGCATTTTCTTAATCCGTCTCATTTAGAGTGAATTAGAATCTCAATGAAACTAACCCTGATCCTAGACTATTACTACTAACTTATCCAATAATCCTATAGGTTGCATTTGTCTGTGAAGATTCCCATTCATTCAGGTCAACACAGAAAGTAAAATGAAGTCATACCAACTAAACAAATGTTAGCCCAACAACTGAAATTCACCTTATATTGCAAATATTGTATATGGGCTCTGTAGTTTTATGTAGGTATATGTAGTTTTAATGTGTTCGACTTATCCAATGGTGTCCAGCAGTCTCACATTGTTCTTTTTGGAAGTTTTGTGATGATACTTCACTCTATATTTGCTATTTTGCCAACTGAAGTAAAGCCATGTTCTTGAGTTTAAAGCCTTTCAAGCAAATAAAAAAATGCTTTATCCTTTAAAATTAAATAATTAACCTTTGTACTAGTGCTTTTTTATCATGGTTAATATTAATAAAATGAAATGAAATAAAATAAAATATAAAAAACTTCCAGCCATTTGCCAAAACAACATTTCTCATTTCCGTTTGGTTTAACTTTATTAACTAAAATAACTAAAATAATTCATTTTTCTTTATAAAAAAAATGTATAAAAACTATATAGACATATTTTTTTAAACCAATAACTAAAAAAATAAGAACAATACTACAAAATTACTAACGCTGAAATTAAAATGAATTCAAATTAAAATCAAAACTGAAAAAAACTAAAATAAAAACTAATTCAAAATATATTAAATAAAACTATAACAGGGAGAAAACAATTTGATAAACTTTGGTAACACTTTACAATAAGGATATTAGTTAACATTAGTTAACTACATTAGATAAAATGAACTAACAATGAACTGCACTTATACAGCATTTATTAATCTTTGTTAATGTTAATTTCAACATTTAACAATACATTATTAAATTCTTAACATTAGTTAATGTCCTGTGAACCAACATGAACAAACAATGAACAACTGTATTTTCATTAACTAACGTTAACAAAGATGAGTAAATACAGTAACAAATGTATTGCTCATGGTTAGTTCATGTTAGTTAACTATAATGAACCTTATTGTAAAGTGTTACCAAAATGTTTTGCAAAATCTGTGAGATGGTCCGTATACTGCAGGAGATCCAGGGGGATCCAACTAGATCCAACTCCTCCCACTTTACATATTCCTAAACCTACCCGTCTCCGCCCCCTGGATCTCGTGTGTACCACATAAAGCACATTTTTAGGTTACCTTTGTACAGTGATGTTAGTTCTTGATACTCAATGCATAAACTAATGTTAAAGACCCCCTGTGGTGAAAATCAAGGTTTTAATGTTGTTTATATGTCTTGTAATATGCTTTAAGACCAACCATGTGCAAATTCATCAGTCAACGCCATTGCTGAGTATTTTCTTCTTAAAACTGCAGTGTACCAAAGACAGTCTCAAAAACAAGGTTTGAAACCGCCCGTTTTCTACCATCACAAACATGTAACCAATCCTGTCAACATGCGGGGCGGGGCTTACAATGTTATTAACTGTATGCTTTTCTCCACTGACTTTCTGTGATGTTCAAATAGTTTCTAAGGATGCTAATTTTTAGAGCGCAGCTGTCTGACTCTAAGATGGTGAACGGGAACATGGTTTGTGTAAGATTAGAAAAACATTATTAGCTGTTTGATAAAGTAGTCAAGCCAAAGGCTAATCATCAGTGTTGGGGAAGCTACTCTGAAACTAGTTTGACAAGCTTCAAGCTACTCATAAATTAAAGTAGTTAAACTACATTCAAGCTACACTTTTGAAAAAGTAGTTAGCTACACTACAAGTTACTATCAAAAAGTAGCTAGCTACATTGAAACTACTTTTAATTATTTTTATTTTTTTATAAATGACATAGCTTATTACAAATAACTATAACTGAAGAATGTTTAAGTAAGGTGTCTGGGGTTTAAAACAAAGCAATGCACAACAATTATGATTTCAAAGCATACTGTTTTATTTTGTAAACTATATCAAAAGATACAATATGTAGCCTATATCTCACACTGACTCTCTTTGCACGCTTTATATAATACATTCAGAATTTTAATGTAAGTTTTGTTTTTCGTGCTATGAGAGGACCGACCACCAATTGCACTCTGCAGTTTCAGATGAGATATCTACATATAAATGCACTAGGATTCATGCTCAAATTTCTACCATAACCATAACACGGGACAAAGTTTTGCAATAATAAGAATAATAATAAGCAATGTAAAAGCAGAATAGAAAAATATTAGAATTTTTGTATAAATATTTTTGAAATTCTATTCCAATTATTTGTAAAATGACTTAAAATCTTAAACGTCTCACTATACATTGCTAGACTAGAGCAATTATTAAATATCTTTCTTGTTCCCCCTTTGTTGTTACATATACATGGCTAAAATGTGCCTAATATTTCTATAGGCTAATGAAATAATACCGGCATTTAAAAAAAAAAATTTATTAGGCTATTTTTGGTGCCCCCTCAGCACTTGGTGCCCTACGCACAGTGCGTGATGCGCGTGGTGGGAGCGGCGGCGCTGGGTAGAAGTTAAAGTCACTGTTTAGAATGTTACTTGAGTAAAAGTTGTAAAGTATGTGATATTTTTTGTACTTAAGTACGAAAAGTATTTTTTTGATATTAAACGTACTTAAGTATTGAAAGTAAAAGTACAAGTAAATGTAAAATACAAAAGGAGCAAAAAATATGATTAAAAATTGTTCTATACACAGTTTGAGCAGCAAGATTGTGTTCAGTTTTAACTTTCTTACATTTTGTTTCTTTGAATTAAAAAAATGGCTAAATGTTCATTGTAATTTTTAAATATAAAAAATACTAATATATTAATTATACATTGATCGTTCATGTTAATTCATAGTGCATTATAACTAATGTAAGAGACAACTTTAAAATGTTAAAATGTAAATCTTATTTATACAAATGGACTCTTATTGTAGTGTTACCATTTCATATAAATCCAGTCATGCTTAAAAATCACCTTTACACACAAAGGCATAGCCTAGGTCTATTATATGTATACTTTCACACATTATTTGCCTCTATTTTAGAAAACTTGATGATGATCTAATCAAAATATGTGTTACAGTGCCGATAAAAAAAAGAACTGAAATCGAATACATTTCTGATTTATGTTTCTGTCGCTGCATGATGAGAATACAGTTTAAATATGCAAATATGAATGCATAACAGAGAACAAATGGATATAAACTAATGCAAATGAATGGTAACAATCGTGACATTAAACAGTTGGTGTTTTTGTCACATTGTTTTAACCGCTTGAGGTACTACTAATGTTGGCATCCTCAGCCTCGACGACAAACATACTACTGTTCTCCACTAATGCAGCATCTAGTCAACAAACTAATTACTTTATAATGATATGAAAACATGTACTGTAGTGTACACTGTATAACATACCGTTTTGTTGTCCGTTTTAAATCCTTTTTTGAAGTTTCCCGCTCTGTGCAGCGCGCAGCCTCACGTCACGTGTCAAAACAAACTCTACGAGGCATCAGTGATGGTTTATATTTCGCCTCTAGAGGTCGCTCTCGTACTGTATAATGACAGCGCACTCTTCTCAGCCGCTCCAGCAACAGACACTACCCGGAAAATGAAATCAACTGTGGTTGTGCGAGCACTTGTTTGCACATGCTTGCTTGCAGTCTGTGTTCTTCCGCCTTTATTTTGTAGTAAATAACGAAAATGCTTTGGGAAAATGTATCGGAGCAAAAGTATACATTTTATTTAGGAAATGTAGTGGAGTAAAAGTTGACAGAAATATAAAAACTCAAGTAAAGTACAGATTCTCCCAAAAACTACTTAAGTACTGTAACGAAGTATTATTACTTCGTTACATTACACCACTGCTTGCTGGTAAATGTAGTTAACTAATGGAAAAGCTACATTGTTTTAAATGTAGCTGAATTACATACAAGCTACTGAAAAATGTAGTTAAACTAGTATCGCCGCTACATGTAGTTAACTACTCCCCAACACTGCTAATCATATACATCGACTTGTAGACGACCCTGTGTAATTCGCTCTTCCTCTTCTTCTGAATCAGTTTCTGATTTAAACATACAGTATATGGCTGAATTAAACCAATATTTCCACTTGCCATTATGTAGCGTTTACTAAAGTTGAGCGAGTGGATCAGGCAGACTGTGCTAGCTGGTGTGATTGAGTGGAGACGGGAACTAATTTATATATTCATGGCTCCGTGTATATTGAATGAAGGGTGTAGAGTTACATTCAAACTATTTTAAGGGAGGAAAAAATGTTTAAATGTGTCATTTTTTTGATCAAACATGAGTTTTAAGGGATAAAATTATTGACTGCAGGGGGACAAATTAGACCTTATTGTAAAGTGTTATGAAATTACATTCACAATAAATGTAAATCCTACATGTCTGCTATAAAACACTCAATAAGTTAAAGAGGAGAAGCTAGTAGCCTAATTTGACTTCTGAAAAGCTGATCACTTTATGAATGAACAGCCTCTGTTTACCATTAAACATTAATTGTGGAGTGAGCTATATTTAGAGTATAATAAAACAAATGTTGATAATTATGAGAGAAGAGAGTTTATTTTTTCCCTATTTTATTATATTTTAGATCTGCTGTGATTAACTGTCATAGGGCTGAAAGCAATTCAATGATTCAGAACCAGATTTAATAATAAATAGATTTAAATCCAAGTTGTGACTGATATATAACATTTCTGTTTTGGCTAGTAGAAGTTTTGATTGGCCGGTAACTTAAAAATGTTGTAGCCAAAATGGCTGGTGAGTAAAAAAGTTAATTTCAAACCCCTGTATTGGTTTTCCTATCCATGTCATGCAGCCAAATCCTTATAATTCTGATGCCATTTACCTTCTCTCCTCTGTATTTTTTGCTTTCACTCTGCACAGCCATGCCATTCTCACGCAGCTTCCTGTCTGAAGAGCAGCTGCTGTGTTCCATCTGCTTAGATGTGTTTGACAATCCGGTGTCCGCACCATGCGGCCACAGCTTCTGCATGGCCTGCATCAGGCATTACTGGGACACAGCGAAGCACTGCCAGTGCCCCCTCTGCAAGCAGACCTTCAAGAGAAGGCCCAATCTCCACATTAATCGGACTCTACGTGAGATCACCGAACAGTTTAAGCGTATGATAGCAAGCCCAGGAGACTCTGGGGGGGTCGGAGCAGGTGGAGAGGCTGAGGAAGGGGGAAGAACACAAGAAACAATGGATGGGGCACAAAAGCCAGGCCATCTTCCAGGACTTCTTCTTAACGAAATGAAGCGAAGATTATCACGGCACAAGGTACACAGCAATTCTCAGGCATGTCATGAGGAAAGAGGGTCTGAACAAACACCAAACACAAATACTAATGGCACCCAGCCTCCTGTTATTGACAGACAGTTGTCCCTGCGAAGGTATACCCTCAGTGGGGCGGCAGATGCCATGAAAGTCCCCCTTTGTCCAAAACATCACCGTAACCTGGAACTGTTCTGCTTGTCTGATCTGGAATGTATTTGTATTGAGTGTGGACAAACGGAACACCAATCACACAACATCACATGTGCCGAGAAAGAGTGGCGCAGTAATAAGGTAGGATGAAATAAGAATAAGTCTGTGTAGTCTGTAGCAAGCAGTGATGTGGGTAACACATTACAAGTAACGCATGTTATGTAATCAGATTACTTTTTCAAGTAACTAGTCAAATATCTTTCAAAAATAAACAAAAAAATCTCTGAGTTACTTTTTCAAACAAGTAACTGAAGTTACTTTTTTTCATTTATTGACCGACAGCGCTCCTGTCCCCATGTTAAGAGAAGTTACAGAGGCGTTGTGTATGCTGTGTGTAAACATGATTATTATTGTTATTGTAGTTCTAAATGTGAACACAAAGGATGATATTTGGAAGAATGTTTGTCCTCTCATTGACTGCCATAGTATTTTTTTTCTACTCTGGTAGTCAATGGGGGACAAAATATGCTTGGTTACAAACATTCTTCCAAATATCTTCCTTTGTGTACATCAGAACAAATAAATTTATACAGGTTATGAACGACTTGAGGGGGAGTAAATGATGACAGAATTTTCAATTTTGGGTGAACTATCGCTTTAAACATGTGCTTGTGCTATTAAATAAATAAATAAATAAATAAATGTAACATTTCTTGCTTTAAAGGTGTGCTTGTGCTATGGATTTTTAAACTAAAATAAAAATACCACTTTTTTTTTGTTAACTAATCCAATGGCATTCATACATTTGGAAGTGTGACTTCAGTGTCCACATGCTTTTTTTGGGGGCCACTGAATATTACTGATCAAACATGGGCAGAGATCTTTGGCCACTATTATTCAAAAACAAGAGATTCTTAAAAAAATATTTGGGATGTAAAAATGTACAGTAAATATGCATGAAGCACTGATATTGCTTAAGCACTTTTTTGGAACTGTAGTAATATAATGTTGCATCATGCATTACTGGTAAAATCTGGGTCGCTTTCTTCTGCATCATTTCCTGTTTACTTTCACACAGATGAAGATCTCTATCACAGAGACAGAGATACAGGAGATGACCAGAGAGAGGATGCAGAAAGTGGAGGAGATCAAACAATCACTAGTTGACATTAAAGTTAGTAACGTAGAATCACTTGCTTTCATCATCCCACGACATTAAAAATCCCCGAAGTCTTAGAGAAAAGTTAACTGTGACGGTTGAACTGTAATATAAATCAAGCTCTATGATGAAAACCATTCTGACTTCTTCACCCCCTTTCCAGAAGCTGGCCGAGTACGAGGTGCAACGCATCATGCAGCTGTTTGGAGTGTTGATGAGCTCCCTTGAACGCAGCCAGGTCGGCCTGCTGGAAGTGACCGAGATCAACCGTCGCTCAGCAGAGCACCAGGCTGAGGTCATGATCAGAGAGCTGGAGCAGGAGATCACAGAGCTCAAGACGAGAAGCACAGCACTGGCTAAACTGACCAAAACTGAACATTTTGTCACTGGACTGAAGGTCTGTAATGTGTCAAGAGAACATACTTATGCCTTAGGAATTGTGCATCAGATTTCTTTTGAGACGCTCCAGTTCACCCATCTTTTCAGTCTCTTCTCTTCTACTATTTAGTCTGTTTCAAATGTCATAGAGCTCTTTTGACATGAGCCAATAAGAATGCCTGCATAGCAAATCCCTTAGCAACTCCTCACAACACCATTGCATATTGGTATGTTTTGCACTGACAAGTAAAATACAATTATCAATTCAATAATTCAAATAAATCGTTTTTGAAAGAAGTCTCTTCTGCTCACCAAGGCTGCATGTACTATATTTTATCAAAAATACAATATAATTGTGAAATATCATTACAATTTAAAATAACTGTTTTCTACTTTCATATATTTTGTTCTTGTGATGATAAAGCTTGTGATTTTTAGCTTCATTACTTCAATCTTCAGTGTCACATGATCCTTCAGAATTCAGAATTAATTCTAATATGCTGATTTGCTGCTTATTATTATCAGTGTTAAAAACAGTTGTGCTGTTTTAAAATATTTGTATGGAAACTATATATATATATATATACATACATACATACATACATACATGCATACATACATACATACAGTGGGTACGGAAAGTATTCAGACCCCCTTACATTTTTCACTCTTTGTTATATTGCAGCCATTTGCTAAAATCATTTAAGTTAATTTTTTTCCTCATTAATGTACACACAGCACCCCATATTGACAGAAAAACACAGAATTGTTGACATTTTTGCAGATTTATTAAAAAAGAAAAACTGAAATATCACATGGTCCTAAGTATTCAGACCATTTGCTCAGTGTTTAGTAGAAGCACCCTTTTGATCTAATACAGCCATGAGTCTTTTTGGGAAAGATGCAACAAGTTTTTCACACCTGGATTTGGGGATCCTTTGCCAATCCTCCTTGCAGATCCTCTCCAGTTCTGTCAGGTTGGATGGTAAACGTTGGTGGACAGCCATTTTTAGGTCTCTCCAGAGATACTCAATTGGGTTTAAGTCAG
>RJVU01042551.1:1412675-1423327 GCA_003731715.1 Anabarilius grahami
AAAATATTAAATAAAATACATTTTTATGTGTATTCAAAAGTTTGGGGTCGTAAGTCTCTTCTGTTCACCAAGGCTGCATTTATTTGGTAATATTGGTAATGGTAATATTGTGAAATATTATTGCAATTTAAAATAACTGTTTTCTGTTTTAATATATTTTAAAATGTAATTTATTCCTGTGATCAAAGCTAAATTTTCAGCATCATTACTCCAGTCTTCAGTGTCACATGATCCTTCAGAAATCATTCTAATATGCTGATTTGCTGCTTAAGAAACATTCAAATCAAGTCACCTTTATTTATATAGCGCTTTTTAGCAAACTTTTGAACAATATACTATCTATCTATATGGTGCCAATTCTTATGTGATGAAGTCACAGTGATAAATCTTCTAAATATAAAAACGTATTTTAACTTTTTACATCAGTGGATGTGACCCTGGACTCCAACACTGCTCATCCACGTCTCATCCTATCAGAAGACAAGAAGAAGGTGTGGTGCGGTGAAAAGCAGCAACATGTCCCCGACAGCCATGAGCGCTTTGACCGTGTAGTCTGTGTTCTGGGGCGTGAGGGCTTCAGCGGTGGCCGACACTACTGGGAGGTAGAGGTAGATGGAAAGACCGACTGGGACCTGGGGGTGGCGAGTCATTCCAGCAACAGGAAAGGAAAGATCACAGTCAGCCCCAGCAACGGCTACTGGTTTCTTAGCTTGCGGGACAGGAACAACTATGCCTTCAGGACTGAGCCTTCCACTGCCCTACCCCTCAGCCTGAAACCTCAGAAGATAGGGCTGTTTGTGGACTACGAAAAAGGCCAAGTGTCATTTTATAATGTGGATGCAAAGATGCACATCTACACATTTATGGACAACTTCTCTGAGACCATTTATCCGTTCTTCAGTCCCTGTACCAACAAAACAGGCAATAATGATGCTCCGTTGGTGATCACACCTGTCCTTCTTGACTGAACAGTGACTTGAGAAGGTTTTATGACCAAACAACTGATCCATAATGTGTTTTTTTGCCATGTAATTTGTCTGCTAGCATGTTGGCACTTCAATGATAACACAAAGTGCACTTTTACTGCTAAAAATAGTGTTTTCACACCAACAAATCTGCTAATCTCAATTATTCTATTGAAGTCGGCATGAAACGGAAGTTGCGATAGTCTTTTATTCCCTATTGTGACATACATCTGAGTGAAGTAGCTTTCTGAACAAGAAAAAAAGTAGGGCGGGACTTCATTTTGTCCATTGGGAACTGGTTGGATGGTTGTGGTTTGCTATTGGTCAATCTCATATGAGTGACAGTTTGTCCCGCCCTCATGCCAGTAAATATGTCATCAGAGAAGAGAAGTTATTTTGATTAAAAATTACAAGGGCTCATGAATTTAAAAAAAAAACCTTATGATGTGCACGGTTAAATCATTTATAATAAATAGCCTACTGCAATATTTTGCATTAAAAAGTGAGAATTGTCCATTTTGATTTCATGGTGACTTTAACATAAAATCAACAGGAATTAATCTTCAGGATAAAATAAGACTTTACGTTTCTTGTCAATTAACATACTGCACTGCAATCTTCTATGAATAACAATATTGTGTACACTGTATTGCTTGTCAGGCATTGAAGATGAAATTAATACTTTTATAAAAGCTGGATATTATGTTAGTTTGTATCTTGGCTTTGTCCACCGTTGCAGGCCACACAGTTCATTAAATTACTCATGCAATTCTCACACACTGCACTTTATGTTTCTGTTAAGAAGAGTGTACTTCTGAGCATGATGAAATAAACATTTCAGTGTCAGATGGCAAGTTACTGCAGGTAATTTCTCTCTTTATGACATTCCACCCTTTCTCTCTATTTCATACTGCCGGAATAGCAAGACGAAGGTTAGCTGCTGCTTACACTTACATAATAGGCCTACATTACAACCACCGCGTGTCTGTTACTGTTAATGACACTGTAATCAACACTAACTGCCTTTACATTGTTGTTTTTACCTCTCTTGGTAACTCCCAACCAAATCCTAACGGTATTTTCTCTCTGTACATCGTTCGTGTTGAAACATGTCAAAAGTAACAGTCGGAGAGAAAATACCCGAGGGCTGACTGGAGACGGCGGGTCTGCGTTTCCTCAACGCTCCGCCAGATGGCAGACCTACTGAGTGTAGCCTATAACCGCACTCTTTTTTCCCCACTAACGTTTCCTAGCACAAACACATGGGCATAGGTTTGTCTTCCGCCATCTATCCAAAGTGCTCTTTATGACTTATTGGCATATAGAACTAAAAACGATTTAACATGTGTTGACCTGTTTTTCCTTGCCAAAAGGTGTCATTGTTAAACTGATCCATATGGAACAGATATAAGGAAGACCAGGGCTTGTTTTTACACAGGTCTAGTTGGCACACTGAATTTGTCCACAAGGCAATATCTCTGTAGCTGTTCTTTTGTTTTTTTATAATTGTTTTACTGTTTAAACTTTGCTGAACACTTATAATAGCCTGCTTAGTGGCAGGTTCCATCGTGACATGTCAAACTTGTCATGTCAAAATGTTGTCAATAGTGTTCAGTGTCACGTGTTCAGTTTGTTCATTTGTTTTGTAGCCAAGACTTATGTGAGATATTTTGAAGAATATGGGTAACCAAACCAAACAGAGGAAAAGAAAAAAAATGCAAGTCAATGGGGCCCATTAACTGTTTGGCTAACAACATTATTCAAAATATCTACTTTTGTGTTCAGCAGAAAAAAGAAATTCATACAGGTGTGGAACAACTTTAGGGTAAATGATGACAGAAGTTTTTAATTTTGGGTGAACAAATTCATCCACAAATTTTTTTTAAAATTTCTTTTTGTGTGTGTGTGTGTCTTAGTGTCTAAATCTTAGTTTTTTGTATTCTCTGGCACCACTTCTTTCTGTGGGTCTTAAAGGATTAGTTCACTTTTAAATAAACTTTTCCTGATAATTTACTCACCCCCATGTCATCCAAGAGGTTCATGTCTTTCTTTCGTCAGTCAAAAAGAAATTAAGGTTTTTTATGAAAACATTCCAGGATTATTCTCCTTATAGTGGACTTCAATGGCTACCAACAGATTGAAGGTCCAAACTGCAGTTTCAGTGCAGCTTCAAGGGCTTTAAACGATACCAGACGAGGAATAAGGGTCTTATCTAGCGAAAAGATCGGTCATTTTAGAAAAAAATACAACTGTATATGCTTTATAAACACAAAGTATCACCTTGAACGTACTTCCGCTTTCCGTATTCTTCAAAACGCTTACACTGTATGTCCTACGCCTTCCCTATTCTACTTACGAAAACAAAAACGAAACTGGTGCAGGCCATTGAAGTCCACTATATGGAGAAAAATTAATTAATTTCTTTTTGACTGACGAAAGAAAGACATGAACATCTTGGATGACATGGGGGTGAGTAAATTATCAGGAAAAGTTTATTTAAAAGTGGACTAATCCTTTAAGTATTAATGTTATGTCTATACTGTGTCATTCTAAAAACATGTCTAAAACTAATGTATTATATAGGCCTACAAACTGTCTTTTGAATTTAGAATAACAGTAACTCATTGTAAAGAAGAACCTTAAAATATTCTGTAAATGCCATGTGAACTTAAAAATTAGATGTGTATATTGGGCATTCAGGGTCTGAAAATAAATACAAATATGAATGAGGATCAGAAATTAACCAGGCCTTAGAACGAAATGCCTGAGTATTTAAAATAAAGGGACAAAAATGTGTTGTGGCGAATTCCTGTTTTTATTTAGTAATACTTGATCTATTCTATTGATATACTCAATCTTTAGAGTTCAGCATGCTTAAATGCATCTGTAGATACTGAGCCTTTTTTGTGTTAATTACAAATATTCTGTAATTTATAAATTAATTCAATCAAATTATTCAGTTTAAGCATACAGTACATTGTAAATGGACAGAACGCTGTGTATTTTTATATGGTTGGAAAACATTTGCCCTCATAAAGTAAAATTCACAAACAAAACAACTCCATGTGGCACATATAGGCACTTAATAATGAATACAAAAGATAGTGATTGGAATAAATGGCTATAAAACATTTCAGGAAGTTCATCAGCTGAAAAATAGCACCATGTGAACTTCAAGTGTCATCATGGCAGAAATCACAGGTGTAACAAGCCTAGCAGGAACGCTCGACTGACATAACAAAATTGACAGAATGAGAGAGCGTGTGTGTGAGATGACTATTACAATATTTAAATAGTAACCAGCATTCCTCGCTAATACACTTCAGAATGTGGATCTGTGAGAAGAGTTCTTCCAAATCTTTTCAGACCGCAAAATCGTTTCTGGTGACGCACGTTAAAGTCATGTCACACAAACACTGTGAGAGAAATGCACGCTGGTCACAACTCCACCCAGCAGTGGAAAAAAGCCCATAGCTTTAGTAAAAGTCACTACCAGTCATTCTTATGGCTTAGTGGTAAATGAAGCAAAGCAGGCTTTGAGCAAGACGAGAAGAAGAGAAATGGGGGAAGGGATGGGGTGATTGTAAGAGAAATGGTCGTAGGCCGTCTATCAGGTTGAGCCTGAATGTACCGACTCTTGCCCTGCTGCCAGCTCTACTTGCATGGCAGCCAACGTCTCCGTCTTGGAGACCAATGTTGGGAACAGTAGTCACAACGCACAGGACTTCTGTCTTGTGGCTGAACTGATTTATAACGGCTTATAGAATGCAAGCCTTGTACTTGTGAATCTAGTTTGCTGGAAATGTTGAACTTATAGAACCCTAGAAGTTTGAAATAATATTAGTAAATTTGTTTAATTCTGATGAAAGGATGGAGAGGCTGATTTAAAAGTAAAAAATGTAAGCGAAATGTTCTGCCTCAACCACTCCAACAGCCCCGGCAGCATACCTGTCATTCCGTGCACCTACACACTCCTTTTTCGCTCAAAGTCTTTCTCTTTCTCATTTGCAAAAAAAGGCCAAATCATCTCTTCATCTTTCCGCCTGTTTGCTCTTTTTACCTCAGCCTGTTTTCCATTTATAAATTGTGCTGTCCTCCCATTATCTTGGTCTTTTACAGTTAACATACATGACAGGATCTGTTGAGATTCATGGTTTGTGAGCTGAAGCCTTTGTAAAAGAAGAGCACAACTATTTCAGAATATATGCAGAATGTGTGCTGCTAATGTAATAGCTATTTCAGCAGTGAAACTGCAAAAAAAGCAGATATCTTTGTCTTTAGAAACTTGCATGCCAGCCCAACACGAAACTGGGAACGGAGTATTTTCCTAATTGTTCAATTAGCATCATGATGAACTGCTGCTGTTTTGTGTTCACTTGAGGTGTTTGAGTTATTTTAACTGTCATCAATTGCCCCATAAATAAAGTGTGAAAGTGTGTAGGGGGAAGGATTAGGCCTCAGAAGTTTCATGGTCAATTGTTTACCGTCAGGGCCTAAGAACAAAGAGAGCACAGTGCATTGGGCAGTTGACTACTAGAGGAAACTATCATCATCACAATAATGAGCATTAAGCAATATGAGTTAGTACACTAAAGAAAACAAACAAACAAAAAATGATCTTTAGTCATTTGAGCTGTTTCGGCCATATTTAAATGTCTATGCTCTTATGCTTTAGAGAAAAACCCAAGGAAAATAGTTTTCTAGCTTTGTTTACATGACGTAATGGGCGATTTTAAATGTATACAGTCGGTGTAATATTTCTTTTTAGTTGGTTTTTGTGGCATATTGCCTCGTAGACTATTTCACTTCGGTGCCACCTTGAAGCGGAATTGTTCACATAAGGGGGAGAGAAAGAGAGAGAGAGAGAAACCGGTTGGACAGGTAAAACGTAGAGGCCGGACTGGGTCGGGTTTGTTGTCACCGTTATATTCAGACGCATGCGCATTGTTACCTGTTTCCTCATGAAATGTGTACCTGCGCTCTAATGAGCCACTGAAATTCGTTTTGTACTCCGTCGGTCGAGCAGTTTGGACTATTTATCTGCCACAAACATCACCTCCCACCTTGACAAAGACACCTAGCTTTGTCTTAACCTACTGGACTGAGTAAATTTCCGAAGAAGACTTCGTCAACTCAGAGTAGCGGAAGACGGCGGAGGGTGTAAGCAGAAGCGGGTAAATGTAGTGGGAAACTCCACGGAAACCTGTGCAGGTACACAAAGTTTGGAGTAAGGAGGTGTGCGTATAGAGTGAAGAACTCGGCTTTGCTTTTCCAAATTGAGGAGAAGGCAATTGAAGGCACCATCCAAGAAGGACTTTACACTTAAATTGTATTGTGGAGCAGTTTTCCAAAAAGTAGGTCGCTGTTAAAATCCTGCGTTTAATTTTGAGAGATAGCGGGGAAGGACCTCTGGAATAGACCATGCCACGAGCTTTCCTGGTGAAGAAAACGGGACATTCACCCGGCAAGAGAAACTGGAGCGATCTACCGGATCATGAACGCGGTGATATTTATATTCCAGGTGAGAAGATACAAAAGTAAACTCTTTTTCAGACCACAATCCGGATAACGGTACGGATGCATCGAAAGGCACAACAGTTCATTCCAGGGGGGTCCGGTTGTGTAAGGAACAGCCTTGCGTAATAAAATAGCTTATTTTTTGTATTAAAACAATTTTATGTGTGTATTTAGCCTACACTAAATTAAAAGGTAGCCAAATACACAACTTAGCCTACCTAAATTATTTGTGAGTGACTGAACAACTAAACTGGATCTTATAAAATGAGTTTGTGTGTTAAGAGGGCCGTTACTGCACCTTTAGTTGACCTTCAGACCCAACTGTCTTCCTTATAACATGAAACTCATTGCAACACAGAACGGTGCCAGTTTGGCCTACACAAAACGTTAGTCGTCTGAAATTAAAGCACTATAAAAAAAAACAATTCTCGAGATAAAGCGAAACGTTCCCATGAAAGCTGGTGTCTAGATTAGACTAATCATTGTAATTAGTTTTAGATATATATTGGGTGATATTTAGCTTCTACATTCAAGTTACTAACTGCCTCATTTTACTGTTTTTGGAAGTAAATAGTTTGGGCTATCATATTTCTGCGGGTCACCTAACGGAATATAGGCTAAAACCCGTTCATTATGAGCCCCTTTCTTCAGTCTCTACACGAATCATCATATTACAGGCCTATTCTGAGATAGTGTCGTGTAATTTTTTACATATTTACGGTTAACAGTTAAAGGCGAAACGTGTGTAGAAATGTGACATTTTAAAGGAATGCGTCAATTAGCTATGTGTTTGTCATCATGGTGGTTTTTGCGAAAGTTTAATCCATTTGCATAATAGGCCAGCTCATTCATAAACTGAACCAACTTGAAAATGAGACATTAATAGCATTGATTCATGCAGGTATGTCAGGAGGTTGTTGTACCTGTTCCATGCGTTGCCATGACGATTACTGAGTTTACATCTATAGTTACTTACAGCGGTATTAATCGGTGATCAAATTTGTTATGATATTGCAGCAATCATGACATGCGAAAAAATCTTTCTTTCTTTCTTTCTTTCTTTCTTTCTTATCAATGCAGCATCCGTTTTAACGCATCGAGGTCCTTTAGTGATCTGGTTTTGGGTTAATGTTTACAGCGGGGAAGGAAATAACGGGCTTCGCCGCGCTGGCTCCCTTTCCCGCTACACNAAACACACACACACACACACACACACACACACACACACACACAGCGAATGTACCTTTCACCTCACTTTTCGATATCTGCTGAACGAACCCGCAGCGCAGGCATTGTTATATATTTATCGACGTCGCCTACCCATTTTATGACTCTTGTTTTAACCCATTCGTTAACTTTAGTTTCTTTGTTTTTAGGCTAATTGTTTTATTTCGCCCTCCATGTGATGTGGATAAGGAAAATTGACATCATAAGCTAAATGACTGATAAACCAGTTTAGGATTAATGGAAACTTTTCTAACTGAAATAGAAAATGTGTTTTTTTTCCTGATTATAATGACTAAAGCATTTAATTAAAACAGCATATTTGTCTACATCGAATCTATTTGTGCGTTCCCCCTTTTTTTTTTAAAGAAAAAATCCGCTCGGTTCTCGTTCATCTTGTTATTGTTTGTGGTGTGACTGATGTCTGTGAAGGGGAGGGGTTGGTAAACACCAGGGCAAAGGCAAAAAGAAACAATCACGGCTCACATACATATATATATATATATATATATACACACACAGTCAAACCAAAATTTATTCAGACACCTTGAACATTTCATTCATTAATTCAGTTTATTCACTATAGTTAAAAAAAAATGGTACTAAAGATCTCAGAATTAAACTGTGTCAGAATTTTTTATCTTAATTATGTCAGATAACACTTAAGCAAAACATGGTCAGTTCAAAGTGTCTGAATCATTTTTGGTAGTCCACTGTATGAAGAATTTGTGGGTATAATATGTCACAGTTTACTTTATTTTGCTATCCTCACTTACATAAATGAACTATAGTGTCCTGCACCCACTAGTAAAAATATATATCAAAAATGTCTGAATAATTTTTGGTTTGACTGTATATATGTATATATATATATATTATACACTACAGTTAGATTTTTTTTTTAATTAAACAAAGAAAAAAGAACTGCACCAAGGCTAAAAATTACAACATAACAGTAATATTGTGTATTATTTTTACAATTTAAAATAACTGTTTTTCATTTTGAATATATAAAATACAATTTGTTCCTGTGATGAAAGCTGAATTTTCAGCATTACTCCAGTCTTCAGTGCTAATATGCTGATTTGCTGCTTAAGATTTTTTTTTATTATTATTATCAATGTTAAAAACCAATTTTTTTTTCCTTTTTTTTTTTAATTCTTTGATGAAAAGTTTAGGGTCAGTAAGATTTTGGGGAAATAAATACATTCATTCATTCAGCAAGGATGCATTAAATTGATTAAAAGTGACAGCAAAGACAATTATAATGTTACAAAAGAATTCTATTTCAAAAAATGTTATTTTGATCCTTCTATTCATCAAAAAATCCTGAAAAATAATTTTATAAAACTGTTTTCAATATTGATAATAATAATAAATGTTTCTTGAGCAGCAAATCATGGTATTAGAATGATTTCTGAAGGATCATGTGACACTGAAGACTGGAGTAATGATGCTGAAAATTCAGCTTTGCATCACAGGAATAAATTAAAAATATATTCATTTTAAAATTTATTCAAATAGAAAAAAAAAATCACAATATTACTGTTTTTGCTGTATTTTGGATCAAATAAATGCAGCCTTGGTGAGCAAAACAATGAGACTTATTTTACAAACATTAAAAAATCAACCCAATCTAAATATAGCCTAAGTCATATTTACAAATCATACACACATTCCAGTCTCTTCAGCACTGACCTAAGTTTACATTTGGATTTCTTCTTGACCGGAAGCTGAGTTTGCTAACTGTACAAGTCTAAACGTAGACAATATGGTCGTTATGAAATATAGGTTGTTGTATTCTACCGTTAGCCACTGCACCCATTAGATATTTGCATTTTAATTTGCAACTCAGTCGATTGTGCCACACCAGAATCAACCGATTCATTGTCCAGGCTACTAGTATTAGCGTTGGTGATCATCTGAGATCTCCATGCAACCAATGTTTAGTTTTCTCCCTGTGACCTAATAATCTTAGTAAATGTGTTAGGTATGATCAAACAACCTCTTAGGAAAGAACATGATAGTTTACCGGCAAACATTTGCAGATTATCCATCTGATGCATTGTGTTGCATAGTGGTTTGTATAAGGGAAGCTGGAGCCTGTGCCTCTAGCCCAGCTGGTCTGACTGGTAAAGCAGTAACAGGAGTGGTTTGACTTCAGCCCAGTACAATACACTCACACACTCATGCACAGCAGCCAACCCACCCACTCACACTCACACACACCTGGCCCAGAGGCACAACTGTCCCCCATAGCCTGGAGAGCCACATACACACCCAGTTTCTGATTGTCTTGCAATCATATCCTTCATCTTCAGCTATGTAAGAAGTAATCCACACTTACAAAGCCAAGATGTAATGCTGGAAAGGTTTGTAAACCTTGTACACCTGCGCTTGTCATCATTTGTCTTTTGAAATGTCTCGAAACAATACTCAGGCCAATAAGGCAAAGCAAATATTGTGGTGACACGATGAATGATGTTTTCTGCTCTGACTCAGTACCTCTAAAATTTCTAAAATTTTATGTTTCTGCCAGTCTCCATGTCTCCCGTTGCTCTGCGAGAGGAGACCGAAGCCAGTCCGGCAGAGGTGGCGCTGTGCCTGTCCACTCGCAAGGACCACAGCATCTACACGTACAACCAGATGTACACCGATGACCCTGGTGCAGTGGTTCCTGCCGCTGAGCTCCCATCATGCACTGCTCTAGGCCAGAGTCCAGAGACCGAGCACATCCGAAGCGCACACAACAATACATATGTGCGCACTAAAATAAAGGTGAGGCTTCTGGAAAATGTTTGCTTTTGCTATGTTGATCTAAGATCTAGTTACGGCAGCAGTAAGCAGTCATATTCAGCTGTTGTGCCATTGTGCCACTCTTGAACATAATTTATTTGTCTTTCCCTATTGCTTATGTGTGTGTGTGTGTATGGGGGGGGGGGGGGG
>RJVU01042551.1:1423335-1452737 GCA_003731715.1 Anabarilius grahami
ATTATCATTTTACTAGTTTGAATGTTTACACTGCCACTAATTTCATCTTTATATTTCCCTCTTTGTTTGTTTTTTTTGCTGCAGGTCACCACAGGTGAGCTCCCCATAGAGGTCCCACCCATTGTCCCTAGTATAACTACAAGTCCACCTGTTCCTATAGCGACACCTTGCTCCCCTCCTGTTGCTAAGTCATCTGCAGTGCACTCGGGTGGTAGTACCTATGTTTGCCAGGTGTGTCAAAAAGTTTTCCAGTTCCAACGCATGCTAAACAGACACCTGAAATGTCACAGCGACCAGAAGAGACACCTGTGCGACTTTTGCGGAAAGGGCTTCAACGATACCTTCGATCTCAAGAGGCATGTCCGCACACACACAGGTAAGAGATTCATCTGTTCGCGATGAAATGGATGTTGCAATAAATTGTTTCGTCCGTAATGTGACGTGCATCTGAGTATAATGGATTATGAGAATATAATGTAGGGTGCAGACTTGATTCTGTTCATTGGTTGCTGAGTTGTGGGCGTTGCACTCGAAAATGGATGCAAGCTTACAGTCGATTGTAGGAGGGTGGAGTTTAAGTCTGGCATATGTCACCAGAGAGAAGTCTGTCATTTTCACTGGAAGATCTAGTTACGATATTTTGATTGAACATTAAAACGTGAAAGAAAGAAGAAGAAAAAAAAATAAAATATATATATATATCCGGGCTGGGACGATACATTGATTCTCGATTCGCGATAAAAGAATATGGAGCAATTCTGATATTTTCCAATGTATCGCGATTCTCTCTCGAATCGATTCTGAGCTTAGTTTTTAACAGCAGATGGCACTACCTGCTTTAGAAACATCCGTACTCTGCCTGCTTCCAGTTCCTTTACACACACCACTTAAACCTAAAATAATCATTCATAAAGTTCGAAAAGGTTGAAGTGAATTTCAAGGGTGTTCACAGTAGCCTGTTTACATTAATCTTGCGTCATAAAAGCATTCTGAGCTGAGGTGCAATTATATTTAACCACCTACACTCTTCTTTGTGAGCATTTAACCACAGTTAAAAACTAGCCTAGAGTGTCATCTGCTGTTAAAAGTAGGCTCAGAATCGATTCGGGGGGAGAAAATGTCAGAATTGATCGGTAAAAGTTTTGTAAATTGAGAATCAATGTATTGTCCCAGCCCAAATATACATATATATATAAATATATGCTCTGTATATATTTAGGCAGGTGGAGCTGGGGGAGGTGGAGGGTTTCAGAGGACCTCTGATAGCAAAAGCCAATCAGCTTGTTCTATCGGGAAATTATGTGATTGCTTGCAGATTGCATGTAAAGGACCTATCAGCCTGTGCCCTCTAGAGTTTCATGACTGAACTAGATATGTATACACACACTACTGTATGGAATAATTAAGATTTGTTTTAATGTTTTCAAAGAAACTCTTGAATGGTAGTGGAATATTAAGCAANTTTCAGAGGACCTCTGATAGCGTGCTACAGGACCAACTTACAGTAAACAATGAACCAGACTATTTAAATGTTGAACAAGCAGTCTCATTGGCTGCAGGATCAGCAAAAGCCAATCAGCTTGTTCTATCGGGAAATTATGTGATTGCTTGCAGATTGCATGTAAAGGACCTATCAGCCTGTGCCCTCTAGAGTTTCATGACTGAACTAGATATGTATACACACACTACTGTATGGAATAATTAAGATTTGTTTTAATGTTTTCAAAGAAACTCTTGAATGGTAGTGGAATATTAAGCAACAAAATCTGTTTTAAACATAATAATAGTAAATAATAACAATAAATGCCAATAATAATAATTCAGTACCTAATCAATATGTTATGATTTCTGATTTTTGATTAAATAAATGCAGCCTTGGTTAGACTTATTTCAAAAACATAAAAAATATGAATTATTCCAAACTTTTCACTGGTAGTGTGTGTGTGGTCCTGGTAAACACTACATTGTGGGGACATTTGTTTTTATTACCCATGCTTATAAATCAATGAATTCAAATGCATGAAGTTTTCTGTGAGGATTGTGTTTAGGGTTAGAGCAGGGATAGAATATACAGTACAGTTTGTGCAGTATAAAATATATATCATCAAAGTCTAAGGAAAATACTCATAAAACATGGAAACCCAACGTGTGTGTGTGTGTTTGTTTGTATGTATTATACATTAGTGTTATTTCCTTCTCAGTTTGAATACTTTATTTTTGTTAGCAGAACATTTAGCTATGTTAGACCAACATGCAAAATGCCTTCACCTTTTTAAAACAAGAATATTCTTCTCTTCCTCCTGTAGGTGTTCGTCCATACAAGTGCGATCTCTGTGAGAAGGCCTTCACCCAGCGCTGCTCTCTGGAGTCCCACATGAAGAAGATTCACGGTGTCACGCAGCAGTACGCTTACAAGGAGCGCCGCAGCAAGCTGTACGTCTGTGAAGAGTGTGGCCATACTGCATCTACCCAGGATGCACTGCTGCGCCACCTCCACAATGAACATCCAAACAGTGTCCTCCTGCGGGCCAAGGGGGCACGAAGACTGTCGCCGGCAGTGAGCGCTTCCAGAGACGACAGCTCCCAACCTGGTTCCCCTATGTCTCATCACAGCGATGATACTGTAGGGTCAGGAGGGAGGTAGAGAAAGGGATGTTCCCTGTAAAAATATTGTTTTATATACAAAAGGATGTGACTAATGTGCATTCTGATGATTTATTGTTTCATTCAGAGAACAGACATGAGGGAGGAGGGAAATTCAAAAAGGGAAAGTGAAGTCATGCAAAATGCTGTTTTTATGGCAGTACGCTGAGATTCAGTTTACACTGTTGCTGCAGAATCAAGCTGGACTTTTTCCTGTGAAAGCACACAAAAGCAAACGATAAAGTCTACAGCATAAGTATGCACTACTTCACTTTACATAATAATATTATTATTAACATTGATGAGATGAAACACAACTCAGGAGAAATACGCAGATGAATGTGACATTAAATCGTTCCATTTGTACTGTGTGGGACAATAATTTTATGTAGCATTGTTTCAACACTAAAATAATACTGTTATGAACTCAACTGATAGTTATAATCAGTGGTCTGTGAATGTTTGAAATGAGGGTTTTCGAAAGGGAATTAATTTCGTGTTGCTAATTACTGCTGTATGTAATATATATATGCATAAACTTATCATAAAAGATTTATATTTATCCTGGTGTAGTTTTTATATTTTCTGGGGTATGTTTGAACATTTTTGCTCTAGATTTTATACTTTTATTTTCACATCCTGTGTTTTTTGGTGGCATTATTATTTTTTTGTACTTTTTTTACATTCATAAGCATCATAAATATCATTTTAATTTCTTGTCACTGTTTGTTTAAATAAGTAGGCTATGTGTCATTCTGTTTTGGTGATCACAACACACCTCATCAATAAATGTTTTTGTTGATGGTTTAAAAATGAATGTGTGTTTCATTTCACCTGTATTGTTTCAGGTATCATAAACTCAACTACTTAGTTAGAACTTGAATTATTGATATTTTAAAGTACTTTTTTATGGATGACTGCTTGCATGCCTAATAATATGGAGGGAGATAAGAGCAATAAAGCATTTTGGGATTTGCATGTAAGAGAGAATGAATGAGAGACAGCAGCAGGCGAGAGAAAGATTCAGTGGGTGGATGTTGGCGGATTCCAGATCCTTGTTTGGTCTTGTTCGTGGAATTCAGTGGCTGTTCATTGTGGGGCCATCAGGCATTAACGGCTCAAAGGTGCCTATCCCTTTAGAACCGTTATTTTCAACACCAACAAATTCAGTACCACCCTTTTTAAACTAATATTACACAAGAATTTCTTGTTTAAAACAAACAGAAGTTGAAGTGAAATAGGAAATGTACTTTAAGTTGGGTAAATATACTGCAGTAGTTGTATATTACTGCAAAACATTCACCTAAACATCATCCAACCATAATGTGAAATAATGGTAAAATATTATTATGTCACTTTTATACATTTTGAGCATGACTAAAATGCACCATCAACCCTTTGAGTGGCGCTACTCGTGTATCGTCGGTCGGAAATGACGCAGTTACTCTGCTTTCGAAAACACAGGCGGGGGAAACAGTGTGGCTACTAAACCAGGTAAATGATCACAAAAACCTGTGGTTAGTAATAAAATAACAGCTTACATGCATTTTAAGACGATCACTCTAGCATTTAACATCATACATACACATTTCAGTTATTGCAAAACACCCTTGGTGCTGCTGCCTATGTTTATCTGATCTTGTATAATGCGGTTGTCAGTTGCATTACAAACATTTAAGCAACATGAATCTGTTTAACTTTATAGGATGTAAATGGCATGTTCAATGTAAATATGCCGGCGGATCAGGTGTGTTTGGGCCGAAAGCGGCCGCTACCATCGTGCCCGAACCCTTTATTCCTGCAGTGGTTAACCGAGTTACGTGACAGCGCCAAAGAGAAAGGCTTGAAAACGCAGTACGTGTACCAGAAGGTGAGCGAATGTTTGATTTAACTGACTGAAAACACGTAAATGATCTTATTAGAGTATGCTAAACTGATTAAACTCAGCAACTGCGAACTTGTGCTATTTCACAGGCCATAAACTCTTTGAAAAAATATCCTCTCCCGCTGAAAAACGGAAAAGAGGCGAAGATCCTGCAGAATTTCGGCGACGGGATCTGCAAGATTTTGGACGAGCGACTGCAGAAGCATTATCGGGAAAACGGTGCGGGACTTCAATGTAGACTTAGATATTCTCTGAAATGTTTATAGAGTATCCACAGTCTTTCTTTTATCTTTTGGCGTCTTGTTTACAGTCTTATGTTTTTTTTCTTTTCCTGAAAGGTTCTGATGCTCCAATCCACTTGGCTGCTTCTTGCCATACGAGCAATATGGCTTCCTCTAAACAGATGGAAGAACCTCAGAGGAAACCTTCCGGAAACTTGGGTGAACATATGGTCGGTTTAAGGATGAAATGAGTTGTGCTTACTTGTCTTAGAAAACTAATGACTCATTTCTTGCAGAAGCGAACACAAACAGAAGTAAGAAAGGAGAAGGGAACTAAGAAAAAGAGAGAGTATGTGCCGCAGAAGAGGTCTGGAGGTTACGCCGTACTGCTCACTTTGTATAGACACACACAGGTATAGCAAGCGCATCTATTGTCATATTATTTTGCATTATATAATTAACCTGTACGTCAGTGCACTAAAATGTGAGTGTATTATATACTGTAACAGTGCCTATGAACTTCTTTAGCAGCTTTGGTTTTTGTTTTTTTCCCAATGACCTTCCATTTAATAATTTCCATTCACAACACAAACTTAGATTTGAAACAAAACAGTATTTAAAAAAGCAACAAGAAAAAGTTACAGGTTCCCAATGAAGCTTTGTGAATGACATAATTGAGTTAAAAAAATGGAGTTTTCTCTCTATTGTTTCTATATGTCTAACCAACATTTGAAGCACACACACGTCAGTATTATGAGAGTGTAGGGAGGCTGACTCAATGACATCATTTGCAGTGCTTCATGGGAGTGGGAAGGTACTAAAGCTGCAATTTGTTTCGATTCTCTGATTTCTTTGGAGAATCATGTGTAATATAGTTCCTCACCCACTGTTAAACATGATTATTTAAATGGGTGCTGATTACTTAAAAGCATTTACAATTGATTAACAACCTCGTAGCCCACAGTAGTTTTGTCTTTTCTAACAGTTTACAAGTTAAAAATAACTTCCCCTATGGGGAAATTATTGTGATATTTACTCCCAGACTGGAACCTGACTGCTGCACTCTATTTTGTCCTGTGTTTTCTAGATGCCTGGCAGTAAAGGCTTCATGTTTAGAAATGAACTACAAACTGAGGCACAACCCTTGTGTGATAAATCCTTCACAGTGGTGAGGCCAACAACACACTTCTACAAAAGACTTGTTGACTATAACCGTAGTTTGTAGCTTGAGTATGTCTTTTTCTCCTACATATAGCCTGATCTTGGTAGCAAGTACACTGCGTGGTCCTCTGTGAGCACACTTATTCAGAAAGAGCTTTTGGTGAAGACGCACAATCCTGCCAGGTGAGATGTAAAGCAGTTCTGCAATCACAGCCCAGGATTTCTGCTTTAACTTGAGTTCGGTTGATCTCCATCGCTCTCTTTTCCTGTTTTATTCCAGGTATTCATTGACTGACCAGGGTTTGGCTCTAGCCGAGAAGCTGAATTCAGAAGAGACAGGGATGACTAAAGAACATGTGGTGCAAAAGAGTGAAGAAGAAAACTCTCAAGATGCACCGGATGTTGTAGACCTGACTTTGGAGGAGGAGGAAGAGGAGAAGGAGGAACGGGAAGAGAAAGAGAGCTGGTGGGTACAAGCAGGTTGGCTTTTGTGAAAGTGCAAGGATGTGTTGGTTTCCATTTTTGTTACTTTTTAGATCATATCAGGCTGTTTTGAGTAGCAAAAGTCAGCAATTTTCAAAATTAACAATTGTTTTTTTTTTATGGAATATTGTAGTATTTAGTATAAATGATTAGTACTTGTACATCATTATTTTTTAAAATTGTGCCCTGATAATCTTTAATCAAAATAACTTCCCTTCCCTGTTGTACAAAATGCTTCTCTTTTCTGATGATTTATTATTTGGACAACCTGTCACTCACATCATGAGATCGACCAATAGCAAACCACAACCATCAAACCATTCAATCAATTCCTGATGGTCAAAATCAAGTCCCGCCCTACATTTTTACTTGTTCAGGAAGCTGTTTCACTCGGATATACGTCACAATAGGGAAGAAAAGACTATCGTAACTTCTGTTTCATGCTGACTTTAAGATTCTGTGAATATAGTTTACAGTTTTAGATTTCTGTCTTTATATTTATTTACAGTAAAATGTCTGAAATGCATGTTGGAAGCTGGGAATGTCCATCCATAGTAATATTGTTTTCAGCATGTTAACTGTATTAACCTTCCTTCGCCCATAGGTCCAGCAAGTCTTCAGAAAGGCCTGCTACTGGTCTTTCTGTAAACCAACCTAGAGGTGTTGTCTCCCAGTCAGATGCCATAGGAAAATCCCAAACCTTAGAGACGGGGAAAGCAGCAATGGGTTGGAATCTTCCACCTGGCTCTTATGACATTGTGTTGTGCGTCGACTTCATCGAGACAACAGGGTAAGAAAAAAAAAAGATTGTGTGTGGTACAACTCCACTTTTTTGTAATTATAACAATATCATTTAATTTCAAGTTTGTTTAATGCATTGTTTTAGAAAACAGGAAATGGCTAGTAGATTTATATTAGAGTTACATTGTGAACTCAACAGAGGAAGCAGTGGTCGCAAACAAGAATTGGCCAAGGAATTGCAAAGGAATGGTGTGACCTTTGACATCAGGAAACTGAATGTAGGGGACTTCCTTTGGGTGGCACGTGAGAAAGTGACACCTGTTCCTGGTAGGTCAACTTTGCAATGCTTTACTGAGATGCAGGACTAGTTAATAACCAGCAGATGGCAGTGTTGCGCTTCTCAGAACAAAATGCACATGAAAACTTACAACAGATCAAATGAAATAATTTGTATACAGTGGTTCTCATCTCATCTCACTTCAACGCCCTCCTTTGTCCAAGAAGATATTCAAAGGCCCTCCTATCTAAGCTAATATATACCTCTAGTACTTATGCTGAAATAAAAACAAAGAAACTAAAATATGTCAGTTTAATTTTGAACAATTATTTTATCTGTTTTTGTTTTTTTTAGCATTTTTATATAGTTTGTCAATATACAAGTACATTTATATAATTTTAAGACTTATTGAGGCCCTCCTGGACGTTTGCTGATGCCCCTGGTTGAGAACCACTGCTTTAATAGTTTAACCCATAAAGGTTTTTGAAATGACAATAATAATACTTGATTACATATTTAAAAACCATTTGTGTCTTCCTCCAGGGCAGCTGCGTCCACCAGTGGGAAAAGAGCTAGTGCTTGATTACATCATTGAGAGGAAGAGGATGGATGATCTGTGTGGAAGCATCATAGATGGACGCTTCAGAGAGCAGAAGGTTTGAACCATGACCACAAAAATAAAAAGTTATGAAAATGAACGTTGAATTGCATTTCCTCCCTTTGTAAGTTATTTTTAACAAAGTGAACAGTGAAGCAAGCGATGGATGTTCAGCCCTTCATATTTATCTGCTTTTCAGATACAGTGAAAAGCTGCATGATTGTGGATAAATTGAGAATCTATTTTTTGTTGTTGTTGTTTATAATAGAGATGTTTCAGAATAGACAACTAAACAAAATTGGATTTAATTATATATTTTTTTAGAAGATGCATTGAGTGAATAATCCAACGACTTACTCAGATTTCACTACCATTACTGGTTTTTGAACCAATCTCTTGAAAGAATGATTCAATGTCAAATACATTTAAAGGGTTAGTTCACCCAAAAATGAAAATACTGTCATTAATTACGCACCCTCATGTCATTCCAAACCTGTAAGACTTTCGTTCATCTTCTGAACGCAAATGAACATCTTTTTGATGAAATCTGAGAGCTTTCTGTCCCTCCATTGACAGCTACTGAAACTTTGATGCTTCAAAAAGTTCATAAAGGGATTGTAAAACTAATCCATATGAATTGAGCAGTTTAGTCCAAATTTCCTGAAGAGACTCGATTGTTCATATGATGAACAGATTGAATTTAGGCTTATATTCACATGTAAAAATGTCATCAATTCACACATAAGTTGTGGTAAATGGAAGCTCAAGCTTGTTTGCTTGACATGTGCAAGAACCAATAAAGTTCATTCTCTTGTGTTATGCAGCATGTTTGCTTTTGTTTATGTTCACTGATCAATGTTTATATGCGAGTAAAAGCCTAAATTAAACCTGTTCATCATAAAAAGCAATTGAGTCTCTTCAGAGACCTCTTCAATTTGGAATAAACCACTCAATCTCAGATCTGAATGTTCACTGTCATCATACTCGTGCAGCTTTAGTGAACAGGCTTGTGACTTTCCTGATATATATTGCATTATTTTCCTGTTTCTTCTGTTGCCTTGTCATTTTTAGTTTCGACTGAAGAGGTGTGGTCTGCGTAAGCCCATTTATCTAGTGGAGGAGTGTGGATCAGCGGCGGCTCATCTCAGTTTACCTGAGAGTACATTACAACAGGCTATTGTCAATACACAGGTATACAACAGCCCATAAAGACAGGCATGCAATAGATGATGATGATGATGATGTTGTGATTGTACGTGTATAATTGCAGGTGGTTGACGGCTTCTTTGTGAAGCGTGTACAGGATGTGAAGGAGTCTGCTGCTTACCTCACCATCATGACCAGATACCTCCAGAAACTCTACCAGGTTTGTTTTAAAGCCCAATCAATGCAGCATGTGTAAATCACTTCTTTAAATATTCCCAATATATGTCAAGAGGTTTTATGTGCTTTATTTCCATTTTTTTAATCCTCAGAATTGCACGTTATTCTGTCGCTCCCGAGAACTAGAGGGTGATGGAGAAGAAGAGATGGAGCACACAGCAAACCTCTCCTGTTCTCTCATGACCTTCACAGAATTTAATTATGGGGCTGTAAAAAATAAGGTAATGTGAAAACAAATCAGTGGGCTTCTGAGAAAGTAGGGTTGCACTGATATTAAAGTTATGTCTGATCTGATTTTCTGACATGAAAACAATTATTGGCAATATAATAAATGGCAATATTAAAAATCTGTATCAAAATATAACACTAAAAACTAAAATTATGTATTGTGATTGCTTGAGTGGATTTAGAGATCACAATATTATAATGTACACAAATATGGGTAAATATTTATTATGAAATGAAATAGTCTTGTAAAAAGATTTTAAAATATATATATTTCAGCTGATATTTTACAGTTTTTGGTAACACTTTACAGTAAGATTGTTCACATGAGTTAACGACATTAGTTAACATGAACTAACAATGAAAAATACTTCCAAAACATTTATTAATCTTAATTTCAACATTTACTAATACATTATTAAATCAAAACTTGGATCTGGTACTATTATTAAATGGACTTAAACTAATATGACCTAAAAATGAACAGTTGTATTTTTATTAACTAGCATTAGCAATGTTTCTATCCACCTATTTTAATGCCCATTTTGTGCTTCAAATAAAACAATGCACTCTAGTTGAGTCTGATTTTTATTTTTTTTCCCTGATAGAAAGACGTGCATCAACTACAATGGAAATACATTTATCGAATTAGTCCCTCGATGTGCAACAAAAACTCACGTTCCTGCTTTATTCGCAAATGTTTTATGCAATATTTTAATTTTGCACATAAGTTAAATTTGCAACTTTGGATGGAAAATAGCTATTAACAAAGATGAATACAGTAACAAATGTATTACTCATTGTTAGTTACTGTTAGTTAATACATTACAATAACTATTGTTAACAAACGGGACCTTATTGTAAAGTGATTTTACTTCATAAATCGAATAATTTGTAATCAAGATCTCTCTCTCTCTCTCATGCAAACACAGTGCCAGACAGTGCGGGAAGTATTTGCTCGACAGATTATGCAGATCAGTGGAGTCTCTGGTGATAAAGCAGCCGCTGTTCTTGAACACTACAGCACAGTCAGCAGGTGTGACTCACTCTTTACTATTGCAGAATCACATTAAAACTAATTTACATTCCACTATCACAGACACTCACTCATTAAATTATGGTGTATTGCCCCGCTATCACAGACACACACTTTTCAAATCACTCATTTGCATTCAACTATCAATGCTTTTTTATGCATTCCTTGACAATTGCTTGGTAGTTGGTAACTCGTGCGGATGACATAAGATCATGTCATTTTACTTGTTAATCATTTGGAAAATGCTGTTGCTCCTTCTCTTGGCTTTGCTTGTTTAATTTTCCCCCAATATTTTTATTCATTCATATATTTTTTCATTTTTTTCCTCTAGTTTATTGCAAGCGTATGATCAATGCTCCAATGAAACGGAAAAAGAGAAGCTTCTTTCATCCATTAAATATGGAAAACTCAAAAGGTTTGTTTTGTTTGTATGATTGTAAAGAAACTAGTATTACTAGTAAAACTACTAAAACTAGTATTTTGCTAGATCTCTCTCTCTCTCTCAAAAGTGATGGTAAAGAGTAAGACTTACATTTTATTTCAAATAAAATCAAACTTATTCTTTCTAATCAAAGAATCCTGAAAAAAATATGGTTTCCACAAAAATATTAAGCAGCACAACTATTTTTAACATTGATAATAATCAGAAATGTTTCTTGAGCAGCAAATCATCATATTAGAATGATTTCTGAAGGATCATGTGACACTGAAGACTGGAGTAATGATGCTGAAAATTCAACTTTGCATCACAGGAATTAATAAAATTTTAAAATATATTTAACTAGAAAACATTTATTTTACATTGTAATAATATTTCACAATATTACTGTTTTTACTGTGTTTTGATGAAATAAGTGCAGCAGAGGACACTTTATTATCATTATAATATTTTTTTGGTTGATATATGATACTATGATATTTTTTTCCTTTTTAATTATTATTGCAGGAATCTTGGACCAGCCTTGAGTCGCACTATATATCAGCTTTACTGTACGCGTGGACCTCTGTCATAGGTTTTCACCTTGTGCACTTCAGTTTAATCATTGTATTGTATTTTTTTCTGTACATTTGTTGACTCAAATAATGTCTAAAGTAATAAAGGTATAAATTAATTTTTCAAACACCTCTGGAGTATTGCATTTTATTGTTGCTGTTCAGAACTTGCTGTGTCTAAGCGTTAAGCACTGAAGCGTTTGATTTCAAAAAGGCAAAATATGCATTAAAATGAGGGAGAGAATTGCAAGGGGGCATTGGTGCAATGGATTGGGACTAGCTGTATGGGGCAGGTGGGTGACATCAGTGTTAAGAAAGAAGTGTTGAGGTAACAGCTGCTCTGCCTTCCAGGAGATTGGAGGGGACTCCGCTGACGTCCTCTGAATCTCCCTCAAGGAGAAACGCGCATATCGACAAAAACAAGTAGGGCGCCTTGGATCCACGCTGGTTGCTTTCGTGGAAATGTGTTTGGACGTTTTGCTGCCTGCATTCAGCGTACAGACAGGCGCGTGCGTTTTAATATCCTCGATGCATTCTCTTCCCATCATCCATGTTTCTGGATATACAGCCACAATAATAACAACAACTTCATCCTCACAGTGAAGGTGATGAAACTGGTGGTGAAATGTTTAGAACCGAGAGACTGTTTGAGAAAATATGCATGCTCTTGATGTGTGAAGGGCAAGGAGGAGACGGAGAATGCGGGTGGGTAATGTGGCGTTGATCATGCGACTTCGGCCAGGCTGCCGCTCTCGAGAATCCGTATCGGGACCAGCGGCGGATGGGGTGACTTACCCCCAGGGGAAGACCCGGACGAGGGCCGCCACATCGTGAAGCGCCCCCCGGCCATCCCCGGGGTGTCTCCGCGGGGCAAGAGGGACGGAGGGAAGATGCAGGAGGCGACAGCAGATGCAGAGGAACCCATTCTGAACGGAGCTGGAAGGGAAGAGGTAAGACGAGGGCGTGTATTGGCCCAAATTCTATATAAATTTTGCGTTTACATATACAGGTTAGTGGTTATTGTATAGTACAAACAGTGTTGGGCACAGGAAGACTGTCACGACGTGTATGGCAAGCCGTTTTAACATACGTTTACATTTTTTTTAAATTGCTAGTAGCGACTAGGCTATTTTTTACAACTTCACTAGTAACTATTTGATACTAGTACTTATTCTATTAGTGACTAGCATTTATTTCAGTTTTACTTGTACTTATTCGTTAGTCCTAGTAAGTATCCCATTTATAACTAACGTTTTCTTTTACTTTTATTACTAGTTTACTTGCCATATGTAATGATTAGTCAGAACAACTTATAATATCCCACAAATAAAATAAAAAATGTTAGCAACAATAACAATAGTCTTATAAATAAATACTAGTCTATTCAATTGCTCTTAAGAGAACTGGATTGATACAAATCACAATTTGAATATTTACTGGTAACTAAAAAAATAAGTAATAGTATCTAAGCAAGTTACTGATAGTAAAAGTATAATAAAACTAATAATTGAAAATTGACTAGCAACCAATAAAAAAATACTATGTAATCAATAAGTACTACTATCTAATGAAGAGTTACAAGTGATAAGATGCTAGTCACTATTGGATTATTTATTAGGGGAGCGTGGGGCACAAACTAACACGGGGTTAGTTGTAACACGCATGGTTTAAATACTTCCGTACACGATAGCATGAAGAAACTTAGCATATTTAATAGTTGCCATATCGACAATATATAGAGAAAGAATTGCGCCGAAATATTTGGAAGATATCACTGAACATTTATTTAACAATAGCAAAAGTAAATTTCTTACTTAAGCTAATTTCATCTATATTTTTTTGTTTATTTAAAATTAGACGCATCTGATGTTATTTTAAACTCCAATCTGTTGTTTAGCAGTTTGGGTAGTTCTTTAATGCTTCACTAACTATCAGAAGACACTAAGCAGGTTTAAATTCCAGTTGCGCATATAGGGTTCGTTGTAACACTGCGTTACAATGTGCCCCGCTATTAGAACTATACTAATTCTATACAGTTACGATACAACTGGAATAATCAACTTTTATGAATGTCTGTTGAGAAACCATGGAAAAAAAGGTGAATTAAAAAAAAAAGAGAGGAAGAACCTGAAAATTCAGAAAATATTATTTCAAGAAACGTACTGCATTTGTACTGGCTCGTCTCTTTATCTTGTGTTCTGTGAGAGTGTTCACTGTCAAACCACAAAATTATTTAAATTTTAATTAAAAAAAAAATGCCATTATTATATATGAAAAAAATAAGTCTTTTATTGACAAAATATTTTAGTTTGTCATGTATATTTTTTCATTAAATCAGATAACATTTTTAGTTGTCGTATGGTCATGTTACAACGTGCCCCATCACGTGTTACAATGTGCCCCACCTATGGGGCATGTTGTCACATTTCCCTTCCCTTCTTTCGGGGTAAATAAAGAAAAAAGTATACACTGTATTAATGAAACAAAGCCACATATTTGTACCAGACACGTGTGAAATTAATGTGGAACAAAAGAAATTCTCTGAACCCTAAGTACATTTACCCAAACTGAGAAAGTCAAAAAGTGTTAGGTTGTGCCCCGCTCTCCCCTAGTAATGATAAAAATAAGTTCTAGTAACTTTAAATGGATACTAGTTGGTTTTAAGAAATAAATGCCATATGCTAAATAAAACAGCTTGCCATATGATGTGATCAAGCTGCACTTTGATGTTTTTCAGGCACATCATTTTATTAGTGTTTAATATTGAGACCTGTTTACCATTACTATATCTGTCCATAAAAAAGCGTGCTGCAGTATTTTGCCTGTTAGCCATGTGCTTTTCCCCAGATTTCTCTTAGGGAAAAAAAAGTGATCATAGGCACAGTATGCTGTTGTACAAAAAGTACTGTGGTGGTACTTTGATGGTATCATATACTAATAATGTGGTACTGAATGATTGCCATGTACATATATCATGGTGTTTACATAGTATTTCAAGGTACTTTGGTATTGAGGTGTAAAAGAAATCAAAATGCATCTCTCAAGTACATTATCTCCACAGATGCATTAAATTGGTATTACACAATGTTAGGTGTTCTCTTCTGAGGTTATTAATCATAAGACATTGCCAAAGAAAGTGTGTCACCCATAGCACACAGTATAAGTAATGCAACGGTGTATTTTAAATTGATATATTCTCCACACAGGTAATATGCTTGTCTTTTCCCTCAGGTCTTGGCAGAGCATTTCCCTTGGGGCTGTTGTTTTCACTATCATCCTTCTTTGCAACGTCTTTCTCGCTCTCTCATTTTGTCTGCCACTGTAGCTCTTTCCCTTTCACATTTATCATGCTCTCCCATCTGATAGATGTCCTCTCACTGGCACAACATCTGATCAAAGGAGGTCTGTGTTATTTCAAGGCAGACAATGACTTTGGTTAGGCCAACATATCTGTGACAAAGCTCAAGACCAGAGTCAGCACTGACCTCCAGGCTCTCTATATTAACAAACCACAGCATTTCTCTCTCTCTCTTTCTCTCTTCTCTATTCATTCATTGGTGCTGAGTTAACCTCCTGTCTCTTGTTACATGAAGATCAATAGAAATGGAGACAGCTTGAAGGGAAGAAAGCTGTGAGTCATATCAGAAATGCAGTTTTAAATTAATTTGGATGGCAGCAGGAATAGGCTAAAACAGATAGGGTGCTATTCCTATACATTTTAGTGTGGCATTAGTGTGACAGGCTGTTGAAGGATAATGAAAGACTGAAGTCAAGTGAAAGATGCTGGCAGAGTATCTGGCTTTGACATATTGCTCTACCTTCCAACAAAATTTTCTCTCTGTAAAGATATCATATTCCTTCTTTAACCAATATTTTTCTATGTATTATGTTCCCCTCTCTTGCATGATAGCCTTTTCTCTTTCAGTCATTTTTGATTAACCAAACCGCAAATTCCGAATTGTAAGATTGAAGTCATTACGTCAGTCATTCAAAGGCCATAATCCTCTTGCTACTTCACTCAAATGTTAATTTCTGAATTTGTGGTTTAGTTAATAGAAAAAGACTAAAAGAAAAACAGCTACGGAAGAGAGAAGTTCATAATGAAGAGTGTTCAAGAAGGAGAGTGCTAGAAAAAGCTAGAAAGAGCAAATTTATTTATTTATTTTTATTTAATTTTTAGTTTTTTGAGTGATTTTTGCTCAAACTTCACTTACATCCCAGTTGACATCTATTGTTATGTTATATACACATAGTATTAAATAATTACAATAAAAATTTTAAAATACTTAAGAGTAGGATTGATTAAAAATGTTTTGAAATGATGATCCAGTGATGTCAGACTGTGATGGATTCTCATGGTCATGGCAGGTCTCTTTGAAAGCATGATAGTATGAATGAATTGAAAAAATTGTAAGGAAAAAAAGTGTTACATGCAACATGCAACCAACAGTGGTGTTGGTTGACTTAAAATGTTATAAAAAGGTTTAAATAAAAAATTCAGAATACAGTAGATAGTAATAATTTGCATGATATCCATTATGCTTAAAATAATGTTCCATAATAAAATGGCAGACAGTGCTTCTCAACAAGTGTTAGCACACCTATTTAGTCAATTACACTAAAAAGTACTTGTCTGGAATTCAATGGTTATGAGGTAATTTAGTCTATTTTGCAACCTAATGTCCATGTAATTTATTGCAGGCCAGACCAAGAGTGTTGTGTAATTTAACCATACTTTAAGTAATGTGCCAATATAATTTGATATATATTTTTCTCCAGGCAATTTTCAGTGTCCCCCTAATGTCTTAATATTTTTAAATGGTGTTGTAACCTTGTCCACATGCTCACTCTCATATTTTCTCTCTGTCCTCACCTCTCTGCAGCAGCGTCCGGTGAAGCAGTCCTTGGCTGCCTCTCTGTGTCGAGAGTCTCACTGGAAGTGTCTTCTCCTCACTCTGCTCATGTTCGGCTGTTTTGGCACACTGGCCTGGTGCAAGCTGTGTAAAGTTCCAGTGCTAGCTCCAACAGAGCCCGAGGCTGCGGTTGTGGAGCCTGGAGACCCCTCTACGACCTCAGCTAGTTCTGGTGTCTACATCCCCCTAGAAGTGGATCTGGATAGTCCCTGTTCCAGTGGCTACATTTATATTCCTCTCGCTTTCCTGGCCATGCTGTATGTGGTCTACCTGGTGGAATGCTGGCACTGCTACTCCAAGACGGCCTTGTTGGCTCAAGCAGAGGTTGCGGAGGTGTACGAGCGTGTGCAGAGGCTGCAGCAAGCAACGCCGTGCATCTGGTGGAAGGCCATCAGTTACCACTACGTGCGACGGACAAGACAGGTGACGCGCTATCGCAACGGGGACGCCTATACCACTACACAAGTGTATCATGAGCGTGTAAACACGCATGCGGCGAGCTCGGAGTTTGACTATGTGAGGTATGGTGTCAAAGACGTTTCCAAGGAGTTAAGGGGCCTAATGGATCATCCAGCAGTACGGCTGCGCTTCACAAAATGCTTTAGTTTTGCTAGTGCCCGAGCGGAGGCTGCCTACCTGACCCAGCGTGCACGTTTTTTTGGTGAAAACGAAGGACTTGATGATTACATGGAGGCACGGGAGGGAATGCATTTGAAGAATGTGGATTTCCGTGAGCACATCCTGGCTTTCCCAGACCCGGCCAGACAGCCCTGGTATGCCAGGCGTAAAGTTTTCTGGCTGGCCTCGGCTCTGCTCTTGTCCTGGCCGCTTCGGGTTGTTGCGGAGTATCGCACTGCGTATGTGCACTACCACGTAGAGAAACTGTTTGGCGATGCTGATGAAAACAATAGTGGTGATGTAACTGAGAACAGTGGGGGCAACGAGAATGGAAACGGACCTGGACCCGGCAGTGGATCGAGCTATCGTGCCATTTCACGAGTCAATACGGTGGACATGACAGAGCTGGAGTGGCACATTCGCTGCAACCAGCAGATGGTGCCTAGCTACTCTGAGGCCCTGTTGATGGATCCTGGTTCGGGCGCCAACCAAGGTACCAACACTCCTCCAGCCGGGCAGGGGACGAACTCGACAGTGGTTGGCCCATCTTATCCAGTGGCCTTCACTTCGGCTTACTTGCTCCAGAACTGTCCTCGTTGCCGCCGCACCACCAGCAGCGCTTCCCTGCCCTCCCAGTTGAGAGGCCCGACTTCAACCCTACTAAGTGGAACCATGGCTGGGATGAGAGCTAGTGCATCAGGAGGTGGTCCTGGAGGCCCAGGGCGACTGGTTCTGAGCAGGAGTGGCTTCTCATTAGGGCGGCTCCAGGCTCCTCGCCCGTCATCCCTCTTCCACTCCCGAAGTGTAGGTGGAGGACTAGCAGCAAGAGGAGAAGAGCCAAGTGGAGGAGGTGGTTTCTTAGGTTTGGGAGCTAGACAAGACGAAGAGAGCAGAAGAGTGCTGGAGGGAGAGGGTGAGGAGGATGAGGAGGTGGCAAATGTGGAAAGAGAAGAAGAAGGTGAGAGAGATGGGGAGGAAAGAGAGCAACAAGAGGATGCAGAAGAAGAGGAAGCAAGGGAAGGAGACAGACCTCCTACATATCAGGATGCCTTTTTCTTCCCAGTGTTGATTGTGCATGGAGAGGAGAGTTGCCATTCAGGTGAGGACATTTCCTGAAGAAAAGACCAAATCCCTATCAAAACGTGCATTGAAGTGTCACGGCCATTTACAATGTGAAGAAAGAAATTTGTCAATTGACCCTTCACTAAGCTCCACCCCCTTTGGTCACTGTAGCTAACTCAGACAAACTTTAAAAATATATGCCATAGGAATTAACTAGTTTTTAAATTATGTTCCGTGAGTAAAAATAAAAGGTGAGATGCTAATCACAGGAAACTGAAGAGAAATCTCATTTGTAAGAGATGAATTGATACATATGTTTAATGATCTGGAAAATAATAAAATGCAGTTTGTGCTGCTATTATAAGTGACCTGACAACAATGTTATTACCATAATTTCTGTAAAACTGCATTTAAAACTATCCAATCACACAGCTCCTCTATAGAATTTCATTAGAAATGTGTAAAAGCTTGTCTGAGAAAACAACAAAATGGCAACAGCTGCCAAAGCGGGATTGGTAGGTCAAGTTTTTAAGGCGACACTTAGAGAAGAGTCAGTTGGTTAAGTTTAAGACCAATCTAAGAACGAGAATGCATAAATTGATCAAGAAAGATGTCAGACACCTCTTGTAAACAATGACTGACGTTAATATAAACTTATCTATGCAATAAAGAAATAGCAAGAGAGTGTTTGTAAAAATTAAGGGGATACACAACAAAAGAAGAGCTTCCAATATACCGCTCCTCCTCTGGTCATGAAGCAAAAAGCACCAAAAGACATACTACTGAAAGACAAGACCATTGGAAAGCCTTCCAAAGATCATGAAGAGAACAGAACAGTTCATCAAGGGGAATGTTATTAATCTATATATAGCTGTGTCCCACATGCCAAAAAAAGTTTTGTTTTATAAAAAAAAAAAAAGAGAGAAGAACCTCAAAAACTTGCACAAAATGTTGGGATTCAGCTTCTCGAGATTTCATTGTAACTGTTTATTTTTTCTTTCAAAATTCCCTCACTGCATCTACTGTTCTTATGAAATGGATATTTGATGAAACTAATGGAGTCCATTATGGTTGCAGGAAGTATAATCATATTAATCTGTTTTCTTGGAGCTTCATTGAGAGTATTTTCTTTCTGCAGGCTTGCAAGTCCCAGTAACACGTTTTGGTTCGCTTATCAGAAAACTAGTAAAAGTATATGGAGATATTTTCCTCAGCTAAAACTACAGTGCTTAATCTTGCACTTGTGAGGTGCTGTAATCTCCTTGTGTTCTCTGTATGTATTTTATATTTGTTCGTTAGTCAATAATTGTTTATTTGCACAACAGCGTATCACCAACTTTGCCTCATGAAGAGTTTGAGACAGAAGAGCACCTCACAGACATAAATAATGGTACAGCATGTTGCCCTCCACCATAGTCTCTGTGCTCTTCTTTGATTGGCTGAAGTGTCATGTGAATAAATAGGCCAATTGTGGATGAGACTGCTTAGTGTGCCAAGATACATCCATCTCCTGGTAACTGTGGATCCTCGTGAGACATCTTAGTAGTGAGTTCATTGCAGCAAACACATATGAATGTGTTTAATAATTGGAAAATGCGTACAACGCAGATCTTCCTCCTTGTGTTATGCTGTCAAGCTTCAAATATAATCTGCAAATACACATTGGAAGCCGAAATGCACACGCTTTGTCCTATCATAAGCCTAAAGCATGCAGACATGCTCTCATTTATCCTTTAGCAGGTCACATAGATGTTGCAACTGTACTGCAAATAATTTATAAACACCTTTTAATTAAAAAAATATATATATACTTGCAATACTGTCAAAATGTTCTGTCACAACGTGAATGTTGAACTAACAGTGATGTGGTGTCTAATTAAGTCACGATGAGAATGTAAAGTATGTCATAAGTATTTGATTGTGCAGCGTGTTTCATCCATTCCTCGGTTGTTGATACCCAGATGGCTAGACTAACAGAATTCTTGAATTTCTAGAAATCGTAACTGTTCAGTTGGGTGCACAATTGTCTTCTGGAGCTCAGATGGATGATGAGTTTTTTTTTTAGTTTAAGTTGCAGAAGCTTCAAGCAGTCATAAGATCAACTGTATGTTCAGCATATGCATGTTTCTATTCAGGTTTTTTTTTTTTTTTNACCCTTTTGAGACCAAACCCTTTAAGATTTAATAGTAGCATCAAAAGCAATATTTTACTTTTTGTGACAATGACCTGAATACAATCAGTTCAGATGTAGCCAAATTCATTAAGATGTTTGCAGGATACAGTATGATTAATTTGTTTATCTTAACTATACAGGAGCTTTATATTTGTCCCTCCCCAAAGTTAATAGGTGGTTAGCAAGCGAATTTTGCTGTTATGGCTCAAACAGGTTCGCCTGTGTTCTCTTTTACACTAAAATAATTATTTGGCTTGGAGTTATGAAAGGAGAATGAAAGTTATGAAATATGTAAGTGTGTGTGTGTGTTGGGAGGCAGACTGATAATAAGAAGTCACAACTGATGATCATGATAAACATAACACTGATGGTTCATAATAAACTGCTTGATTTGAAATCTTTTTTGTGCCTTGACATTGTTATCAGCGTCCAGTTTTCAATTTGTAAATTTAACTGGTTATTTAGTCATTTAAAGTGTGTTTTGGCAGTTTGATCAAGCAAAAAAAAAAAGAGAGTGTGCTTTTAAAAAAAATAATGCTTGTGATTCATCAATGCAATCAGAAGGTCAAGTCAAATGTATTAGACCTTCCAATTGCAGTGTTTTCCACAATTGCTGGGAAATATTCGATATTCTTTGCAGCGTTCCCCTTTGTATGCAGTTAATAATGTTGATATGATGTACATATCTACAGGTTTTTAATTTGTGTTTTTTTGATGACTTCTTCCTTATACCACTATTTAATCCTCATGTGGTGTTCAGGTCATTTTGACCCGGAGAAGATTTTCTTTTTCCCGAAAATACTATTTAATGTTATCGCATTGGACTGAAACTTTGTGACTTTGTTCACTTTGTCACACTTGTGGTGTTCCCGGTCAAAAATGACCGTCTTACAAACAACTGCTTATAAATCTCTCATTATGCTATATTATCACCAAATATTGGATTCAATCTTTTTGTCAACTTGTTTTCTTTCATTTAGGACTGGTTTTGTATTTCTTTTTGCATCTGATTAATCGTAGGCCTCATTTATCTGAGAGTAGGCACCTTAGTTTTTGAGTGAAAAAAGTGCTTTTTGTGGATAGTTTTGTCAATTTTACAAAAAATATAAAAAAAAATTGCATTGTTTATCACACTAGTGTGCTTTAATGTTTAAGCAGGAAATGTGTTTTGAAATGTTTTTATTTTGGATTTTATTACAAAAAGGCACACAAAACTAGCTTATAAATCACTTGTTACGCTATTTTATTACCAAATATTGGATTCAACCTTTTTGTCAACCTGTCCTAATTTAAAGAAAACAAGTTATGTATTTATTTTTGAAACTGATTGATCGTAGGCCTCATTGATCGGAGCTGATATTGGTCAAGAATGACCGTCCATTGAAAATGAATGGGGGAGTCGAACATCAGAGAAACAATTAGTGTTCAGGAGCGTGTTCATCATGTTCACATATATACATGTGGGCGAGCAAAAATAAAGGCCTCGGACCTCTGCATGTGTGGATAAATGCATACTCGTGCATCCGCGCACATACACACACGTTCATGTACACAAACAAACCATTTTGAGTATTACAGGCTTTCTTTTGCACAGAGATGAACTTTATCCTCAAATCAGTGAGGCTCAGATCAATGAGGCCTGCGATCAAAAATGAATGCAAAACCTGTCCTAATTTAAAGAAAACAAGTTGAAAAAAGATTGAATCCAATATTTGGTAATAAAATAGCGTAACAACAACTGATTTCTAAGTTATTTTTTCTGCAGGCCGGTCATTTTTGACCGGGAACACCACAAGTGTGATTTTGTGCCATTTTGTAATAAATAAAAACAAAATAAAACAATTTCAAAACAAATTTCCTGTTTAAACATTAAAGCACACTAGTGAGATAAATAGTGCAAATTTTTTTCATATTTTGTGCAAAATTGACAATCTACAAAAAAAACTTTTTTCACTCAAAAACTGAGGTACATAAGCTCAGATAAATAAGGCCTACGATCGATACGTTCCAAAAATAAACACAAAACCTGTCCTAACTGAAAGAAAACAAGCTGAAAAAGATTGAAACCAATATTTGGTGATGATAGCATAACGAGAGATTTAAAAGCAATTTTTTGCAGCCTGTCATTTTTGACCAGGACTGTGATAGGGTTTTCAACACAGCACAAGGGTTAAGTTCCTTGCTGTTAGGCCCAGTATTAGTTCATAAAGAACGTTATATGTAACTGTAATAAGGTCAACATACCTGTTACTAATAAACACCTTTGACGAGTCAAATGAATCAACAGCTTTGGTCAACCAATCCGAATCAAGAATTCATCAACGCCGGGCCTACATGCTGTATTATGCCTCCATGCGGCGAGTGTTTGTATTACATGTTTCTTAACGGCTCGGTTTAAAATTAATTTACCCACTTAAGAACTTTTCTTTTTTAGTGCTTAGCCTATTTCACTTTACATTAAAAAAGAAAAAAATGATGTTATTAATACAAACTTGTTCTAAACATGTCTCTCTCAGTCTGTCCCTGCCTCTCTCTTAATCCTGTCGTGTTTAGTTTAAGGTGAAGTAGATTTAAGCCACTGAAAATCACGGATTTAACAGTCACGCTGAATCGCGTCAGAGACACAGCAAGCAGAAAAACTACATGACCAAGACGGAGGGGAAAGTCTGGTAAGACTGGAATCTTATATCTGATTAATGTCGATTTGCATTTTGAGCTGTTTGTGTTTAACTCTAACGTTTGTTTTGTGTGCTGTAAAGACAATGACGGTATACAAAACGCTCACAACTTTATTTCGATGTATTTAACTTTACCTGCTGTTGTTGCTATGCGGTCTCGTGCTTTAACAGTAGCTAATGTTCGCAATCAGCAGGATGAGCCTGATGTGAGAGCGGCTCGGTAAGCCTCTGTAAGCCGCTTCAAGCCCAGCGGATCAAGCCGAGTATGCTGCTGCTGATAATAAAGCGTCAATGATTGACGCATTTTCACTTTGACAGAGTGCAAATGCCCCGCTGATGTCTGCTAGACAGTCCCTGGCGAGCCACTGTATTGAAATCATCACTTTCAGACGCAACACGTGATTTTCTGTCGGTTGTAGGTGTATCAGAAGAAACGATAGCATGTGATTGGACAAAAATGTGTCTCGTGCAAGAAAAGTCATCCACCCAATTTAAAGTACACTAATGAAATGTTGTAATATTTTGAATGAAGTCTCTATAATGCTCAACAAGGCTGCATTTATTTAATCAAACTAAGATGCAATAAAAACAGTAATATGGAGAACTGTTTTCTATGTGAAGATATTTTAAAATGTAATTTATTTCTGTGATGCATCAGTCTTCAGTGTCACATGATCCTTCAGAAATCATTTTAATATGCTGATTTGATGCTCAAGAAACTTTTCTTCTTATTAATAGTTGTGCTGCTTAACATTTTTGTGGACATTCTTTGATAAACAAAGTTCAATGAACAGCATTTATTATTATTTATTAAATAAATCTTTTGTAACATTATGAATGTCTTCACTGTCACTTCAGTTCTTTTAAATTATAATAATATTTCACAATATTACTGTTTTTACTGCGTTTTTAATCGAATAAATGCAGCCTTGGAGAGTATAAGAAGCTTATTTCAAAACAATTATAAATCTTACCGACCTGGTGGTAAATACTTAGGTAACTGTTTTATTTTTACCATAATTAGAAGGCTATTTAATAATAGTGGTAAATACCCATGACCACTCTCTCTTTTTCTCTCTGCCAGATGATGACTGAGATAGGAAAGGCCCAGACCGATTCTGTGGTGTCCAGTGTGGAGTCCATGCTGGCGGACGCTGCCCGAATACAGACCCAGTGCAAGGAGCGCAGCACGGAACTGGCCGCGGCGGCGGTGGAGCTGCACGAGGAGACCCAGAGCCTGCGAGAACAGTGTCAGGCCACACAGCTGGACATGGCCCGCCTCCGACGGACGCTAGACGAGCTAATGGATACAAAACACGCCTACGAGGCCCGTGAGAGACAGACCCGCAAACTCAGCAGGCAGCTGTAGAGCGAGGCTGCCATTTTTCGTGAATGTGAAGAAATTAAGTTAAGCTAAAGTAAATATCTCTGTAAAAAGTTGTTTACATAATTACAAGTATATCAATAAAATAATTATTAAAAGCAAACACGCAGTTGTCTAACAATTGTACAAGACTCGTTCTTAACTAAATTAATTTATGTAACGTACTCGCAGTATAGCAACAATCATGAAAGGGATATTTCACCCAAAAATGAAAATGTTTCCATGATTTACTCACCCTCAAGCCATCCTAGGTGTACTATCTTCTTTCAGATATTTGAAAATATCATTAGTCCTCCAAGGTTTATAATGGTTGTGAATGGAGGCTGTGTTTTGAAGTCAAAAATAATACATCCATCCATAAGAAAAGTAATCCATACGACTCCAGGGGTTAATAAAAGCCTTATGTAGCAAAGCGATGCTTTTTTGTTAGAAAAATATATATTTAAAACTTTATAAATTCAAATAACTAGCTTCCAGCGGCCGACCATACAATGTAATGATGAACGCGGAGGTGCAGAGGATAGAGCAAAACAAATCAACAGATTAGAAGTCTAAAACGATCATTTCTAAAGTGAAATGTCGGAGGATTTCGACATAAGAGAAGGGGAGCTTGAGTTTGTTGAACCACGAGAGGCGTCTAAGCTTACAACACTCCTACATCCTGCGTCATACATCGTGTCAGAGGATTACTCATTTTGCACAAGTCGACTTGCGCATTCTGTGTACGGTTATCCGCCGGAAGCTAGTTATTTGAATTTAACAAGTTTTAAATATGGATATTTTTCTTACAAAAATGCATCGCTTCACTTCAGAAGGCCTTTATTAACCCACTGGAGTCGTATGGATTACTTTTTTTTAATGGATGGATGCATTATTTTTTTACTTCAAAACACGGCCCCCCATTCACAACCATTATAAACCCTGGAGGACTAAGGATATTTTTAAATATATTGTGTTCGTCTGAAAGAAGATAGTCATATACACCTAGGATGACTTGAGGGTGAGTAAATCATGGGATCATTTTCATTTTTAGGTGAACTATCCCTTGAAGAGACGAGTTTTTATCCCGCAATTCTCACTTTTTTTCCTCAGAATTGCGAGAAAAAAAGTTAATTATATAATGAAGAATGTTTTGGGTTCTAATGTTATATATGTAAAATGTTATAGGTTTAAATATTATTTCATGTTGTAATTAGGGGGTAATACATTATGACCCTTATGAACTACAATGTGCGGCAACGACGTAACTGTGACGTCTGCTTCCAAGTGTTCTATATCTCAGATTATTGGCCTCAAACTGATTTTATTTCTTGTTTGGCATGTTCGACCCCAATATGGCAGATGAAGGAAAAAAACCACACCATACATAATAAAAATACCATATTATGACACCATAAGAACTTGGTTGACAAATTTAATTGCTTTGAACGCTTACATTGCACCCAAGAATAGTATGTTATACAACAAATTTAGTATTTATAAAAAAAAATATCAGTGCATAATCTGTAACCAGCAGTTTTAAAACCTAAGTTAAATGAAAAAGTTTCAAAAGAAGGTGATGAGACCAAAGCATTTAGTGGCTGAAGCAAACATGGACACTGTGCAGCCCAGATAGGCGGAAGGACAGTGTTTCTGAGGACTTTAGTGTTGTGGGCAGCACCTCAGATTTGGCACTTCGCCTGTGGAAAGCGGATACCATCAGTAGCCAAATTATGGATTTATGTCCCTGTCAACACACACACACACACACACCTCCACACACACACCTCCACCTCCCGTGGCTGTGTGCAGGAAAAAGCCATTAAAAATGACACCTCTGCTGGGCACAAGATTAATAGCTAAACACTCTCGGAAAGACACTCTCAAGCAGTTTTGCCCATGTAAAGGACACCAAGGACTATGGGGAAGAGAAATGTGAAATTAGGGGGGGGTACTTATGGGAGCTTCCTTGCCTACATAACAGGCACGAGCACCGTCCAATGGGATTTATGGAGTAATTCATATAAACAGACAGGAGAGGGCGGTAATGTTGTACATTGACACAGAGCAAGCTTCACTCAAGACAAGTTAACAGTCACAGTCCAGTGCGTTAACTTGGTTTGACTTCAGGTCAGCTGGGTTCAATTTAATGGATGCTATTCGACAAAAGCCTATAAAGTGATGTACGTACTCATGAAATATTTTGGCCAGAGAGTAAAAACCCTAGAGTCACCATGTAGAAACAAAGTAGTAGTATGAGTATGCAATCCTCAGGTTTAGTTTTTGAAAACACTGACAATGTTGTCCGATTTGATCTCTTTACATAAAGCTGTGTCTCAATCAGTTCAGGTCACACCACCAATCTGGCAACCGCACACTATCACCGGCCAGGTCTGTGCTGCCAGCCACAGATCAGTAACCATGGCAACTAACCCTTGGCAATGCTAGTGAACAAAATCAAGATCGTATACTGGAACTGCCAAAATCCTCTTGGCTCAGCTAGCCAGCAGTGCGTTTGTGAATGTATGTGTGTGTTTGTGTGTGTGTGTGTGTGTGTGAGTGTGTTCAAGTGACACATAGACTGCTTTAGTGTGGAGCGACACAGATTAACTGTGTCTGTTCACTAAGGACGTCCTGGGCGGTTAAAGAAGGGCTCGGTTTCAGAAGGGGTCGTTGATGGGTTCTCTCCTCCTGACTGGATTTCTGACCCTTTGTGACGCTGGAGCAGGACCAGAACTGCTATGATCATCCAAAAGAAGAAATTCACCCATACTGCAGTCTGAGAGAGAGAAAAATAAAAGTGTCTTAAAAATGATGTTGAACATGAAGAAAAAGGCATTAGGGCATTAGTGCAATTAGAGACAGACAATTTGTTTTTGTTTTTTTTACTTAAAAAAATGTAAATAATCAATTAAAAATATATATAAATGTGTGTGTGTGTATGTCATTTGAACAATATAACTGTCTAAAATATATATATATATAATGTATCTTTGTTAAATATATACATGCATTTGCACAATATAATTGTCTAAAACACTGTCTACAAATGTATACATTTTATACATGTATGAAGTCATTTACACATAAATATAGTTGCACAATATATGTATGCATGTATGTATAATTGTATATATGTATGTGTTATGGATTTTTTCCAACAAAAAAAGAGGTTTCTCCATCACTCAGATAAATGAGAGATTTGAAGCCAGAATGTCAATAAATTTAACAACATTAAACATATTTAATTAATCTCAGATGTTAACATGATGGGGGCTCTAATGATTTGAAAATGTAACTAATGATAATTTGAATATGCTGATTGCTCTTGCATACTGTGTTTCTATGTGTTTGAGATCAAGGGAGTTTGTAGCTACCTCTGCACTGTGCAGTCTGGAGTAGAACTGGCTCCCACTTATAGGGCTCAACCAAGACTTATTTTGAGCTTCTTCACACCTGCAAATGCACAAAAAAATTTATATATACACCCACTGTTGATACATTAGTTATGATGATCAATACTGTCTGCACTAAAACCTATTACAGACTCTCTCACACACACTCACCTTGTTATATTGCTCACTGTATGGAGCACTGAGTCGCACAGTCTGTCTCGGCCGATTTTCAGGATGCATCCCGTCACCAAGAGGAAGAAGAGGAAGACTCCAGAGAAGCCAAGGGTAATGTTCATCCATATTTTCTCTCTGATACCAGACAGGGACAACATTGCACAATGTTTGCATGATGTTTTAGAAAAAAATATTTACTTCCAATTTAATAGTCTGAGGAAAATACTTCCTCATCCTTTCATGTTTGCTAAGTCTCACACTCTGACAGTACAAGGACTGTTGTAACATCTCTTACTGGATTTGAAATTGGTTTATTACAATACTTTTAATTAATAGTGCATTGGTGGGGATTATGTTCATTGTTATTAATATATGAACAGCTTGTTAAATAATATGTACATAATATAATATGTACATTACATCCTTCAGAAATCATTCTGATATGCTGATTTGCTGCTCAAGTATCATTTCTTATTATCAATGTTAAAAACAGTTGTGCTGCTTAATATTCTTGTGGAAAGCATTTTATTCAGAATTCTTTGATAAATAGAAAATTCAAAAGGACACCAATTGTTTGGATTATAAATGTTTTGTAACATTATTAAAGTCCCCATTAAATCAAAATGAAGTTTTTTGGCTTTTAGTATGAATATGTTAGTCTTAGTGTTATAAGCTAGTGCTCCAAAACAATGACAAAATTCCCAATTAGAAGATATAAGCATCCCAAACATACAGTCTCTCACTTCCTCCAATATGGATCAATGATTTCAGTGGGCCTTTAAAGTCTTTCCTGTCACTTTTGATCAATTTAATGCATACTTGAATAAAAGTATACATTTCTTTAAAAAAATAATCTTACTAAACACAATGTCTCATATCTAAATGCAAATAACTTTTTATGAGTTTGCATAATATCCGTTTAGAGTTCCTTCAGCAATCTATTCATACTGGAGCACGACAAGCAGGAAACAGAAATGGAAGTACCTTCAGAAAACCTCTGTTCTCATAGCTGAAAAAAAACTCCCTAGCGCTGTGTTGTTGGACATACCTTTTCACCTCTCCGTCAAAACAGGCGACGTAGATCCAGTAGAGAGTGAGTGAAAAGCAGAAGACAGCCACACAAACTGAGATGGCTGACACAAAGTAACAGAGAGAGGGAGAACTGGATGAAAGAACACTGATGGATGCGTTGTTCAGACGCACTGAACCGTACAGCATGCACTTCCCAGCAAAACTTCCCTGTTTGAGTGGGGGAAAAAGTAGAAAGTTCTGGCTTACAAAAATGCATCTTATGACTGTAGTAGGCACTTTCCACAAATAAAGAACAGAGGACCTGGCTGAAAATACTGAAAAAACTTTTTTATTATTATTATTACAAAC
>RJVU01042551.1:1455161-1467217 GCA_003731715.1 Anabarilius grahami
ATAATCTGAAAATTTTTCAGTGCTAACCACTTGACTAAAGTATTAACCAGATAATGTTTAAACAATACTTTTGAGCATCATGATGATAGTAATAAAACACTTATTCAGTGTTCTCGATCTTTACAGCATAATTTTGTACATTTTCTTCTTGTTTCTTTGCTACTAATTCAAATTGTTAACCGTGCTTGCACACTTATGATATCAATCTGTGCACAATTTATGTGTTTTTATGAGGCTGTGCATGTGTGTGATAAACTCTATTTAGCCCATCCGGTAAGTGTCTGTGGGGCAGCCGGGCAGACGGAAGCTGTCAGGCACTGGGCTGTCTAATTTACAGATGATCTTGTAGATGGCCTTCTTCCAGCACGGATCAGTATCCCGACCACTCTGTATGGCAGTGAAAAACTCCCTTAGGGCTACCTCAGATATCTCCACAAACCTCTCTGGAACCTAGAAAACAGACATGACGTTTAAACACGTAATTGAATGGTTACACGCAGCACCCATGCCTGTGCACATGCACACACTGACCTGGTAATCATTGCTCTTATTGTAGTGCATGTTGAGAATGCGGTAAAGCTCAGTGTCTCTGCCCAGGCGCAGTGATCTTTCCCTGGCAGATGTAAGCCCCTCTCTGGCTGCCTGGCGGGCAAAGCGCTCCATCTGGATATAGAAGAACTCCCGGAAGTTACTGAACCACTTAATCAGCTGTGAAGTGACACAGCGATTGAACTGTGCGAGGGGGGAAAAGAAAGAAAAGCCAAGTTAATTCTAGCAGCATTTCAAAAAGATGGGGTGTATAATGAATGTAGGTCAGCATTAAATATTGTAGTATCATTTTTTGGAGACATTCATTCTGAGATGTGTAATAATTATTATACATATGATTTCATTTGAAAAAATCATTGACATTCACTCAAATGTAGGAACATTTTCTGACTGCTCTAATTGATGTAGACTGTTTTAAAAGGGAAACCATGCCAGACTGCTGTATATAGGTCAGTGTGACTTCATTCAATAAGTCATTAGCCCATATAATTACATAATTTGTGCGAGATATGCACATAAAACTATAATATTTTGTGATCAGGATACATGAATGATGCTCACTTTGACGTCAGGGAAATATGTCTTCAGTGTGCTGGAACTGGGGTAGCGTGTGTAGAAGAACATGAGTTTGGCTTTCTTCAGGTGGCACGGAGAGAGACCTTCCTGAGAGTGTAGCTGGTTAAGGAATTTTTGATACCACAAATACATATTTTTTTATTTGTATACATAATATCCACTACCGTTCAATCATTTTGGATCAGTAAGATTTTTTTATGTTTTTGAAAGAAGTCTTACACTCACCAAAGCTATTTGATCAATAATACAGTAAAGTAAAAACAGGAATATTATTACAATCTAGCATAACTGTTTTCTATTTTAAAATGTTATTCCTTCCTTTGATGCAAAGCTGAATTTTCAGCATCATTACTCCAGTCTTCAGTGTCACATGATCCTTCAGAAATCATTCTAATATGCTGATTTGCTGCTCAAGAAACATTTCTGATTATCAGTGTTAGAAACAAATGTGCTGTTTTTATTTTTGTAGAAAGTTTTTTTTATTATTTATTCATAGCTCTTATTTAAAATATATATATTTAAATGACATTATGTGTTTACTGTCAATTTTTAACAATTTAATGCAAATAAATGTAATAATTTCCCAAACTTTTGAACACTAGTATAAACATTTTTCTGCACAATTTCATAAAAGGATATTGACCCAGCAGCAAGATAGAGTGCTGCATCTCCTCCATCCACCATTCCTGCTCCGCCTCCCCTCATCCCTCCTTCTCTCGCTCTATCCGACGGAGAGGGGTCTAACTGCCCCAACAATGGGAGGGGTGGGAACGCAGAGTTGTGTGAACGGAAGTCCATAAAAGATTCAGACAGGCAGTCCTTATGAAGAGGCAAACTGGAAAGGGAGCGGGCAAAGAGATTCTGCATGGTGTAGTGAAGAAGGGGTAAGGCAACGGGGTTCTCTGAGGGATAGGAGGGCAGGAAGTGGTCTTTGCTCCTGGGAGGTAAAAGTGCCGGGAGAGGGGGATGGGGTAGCGGAGGGAGGCTGGGATTGGCTTGAGGGAGGAGGAGGTCTTTGTGTACATTTTGAGCGATAGAGGCCCTCTTGTCTTGAGGACTCTTTGTGACTAGTGGCAAAGCTTCCACCTGCTCTACCGCCTGAGGTCTCAGCCTCCTGTCTGAGTTTAGATCCAACGTCATGCTGGTTTCTTGGGGAACAGTGGCAGATGTGACTGTCGAAGGGTCGGTTTCAGCATAGAGACGGACAACTCTGTCGATAACTTGAGCCACGACATTTGCAAGCTCCTGCTTTAGAGCTTGAGCAAACTTCTGCCCTCCTTCTGCGCTCTCCCACTCACCTCTGACCAAACTGCAGCCCAGCCACACTTGATCACCATTTAACTCCAAGTCCAGGTCCACGGAGGTCTCTGGAAACATCTCAGCATTGCCATTCCCATTGGATTCATTGTTTTTCTGAGACGAACAGCGCGGAGGAGAAAATCCGTTGCTGACGAGTGGATCGTCGCTGTCGGAAAACATCTCCGCAACCTCATCGAGATTGATCGGCCCATTCTCTTGCTCGTCTTCGCCTCCTTTCTCGTCATCCGCCTGCCCTCCGTACACTCTCCACACCTTGCGTTGGAGTTCTAGAAGTTTCCCTCTGGTTTCCTCCAGCTGAAGCTTCAGTTCTTGTCGCTGTCGTTTCCTGCCTTCCCTGCTTTCCCTCCTGTTCCCTTGTTCTGCTCCCTTCCTCTCGCCCATTCTAACCAAAGCTCTACTCTTCCTCCCTCTCTTGCCTTCTCTACCAGTTTCTTCTTCGTTTCTAGCTGCAGAGTCCATCCTGGGTCTCTTAGCTCTCCCAAAATCCTGTCCCCAGTTGCCGGGCACGGGACCCGAGCTTTGTCCTCGTTCTCCATGACAGCGCTGAGATGATGGGGTAGCCCCAAGAGCAAACTCCCTCTTCCCAAACACATCCTCCTCACTTATATCATCATCTACCAGGAGCCCAGGGAACAAGCCCTGACGCTGACGGAAACTACCCCACCTTTGGGACGCACTGTTGGGGTGCATGAGAGGGGAAAAGAGCGGGTGGGAAGACAGGCTGCTAGGGGAAAATCGGTGGCTTGAGGGGTTGGAATCTGGCAGGCTGTGATACAGTTCGAAGGGACACATCTGGGAAGGCTGCTGATGAAATCGATCCGAAGGGGAATCCATAACCCCCTTTTCCGTTCTGATCTGGTTTCAGGATCTTTAAAGAGAGCACAATTTGCTGAAAATAAATGCATAATCGTAGATGAAAATATGTAGCTATCTGGATCGGTTTTAAAATTGTTCATAATCCTCTCATTGTTATCGGCATCATCATTGTCTCTTTTTTTCCTCTCTGCATGTGTGCGTTATCTATCCGCTGACAGCTGTACCCTGTGTTTGTTCAGACTGTTGACTCTATTGCTCTCATCCTTCTTTCTCTCTCTCTCTCACTCTCTCTCTCTATCCCCCACACACATACTCAACACAAATACATGGGTGGTGAGACAGTAAATATTTTAATGAGATTACTATAGTCCCAAAGCTCTGAATCTGCATTTTTACTTAATTCAGACCTTTTAGTACTACTAGATAGATGGATAGATAGATAATTTATCCTCAAATCAGATTAATGGAAATTACTGCCCTAAACGTTTTGCCTATTCCTCATTGGCACAAATGCCACAGATGTCATCAGATTACTGGTCAAATATAAAGCCGTTTAACTGCCATGAAAAAAAAATGTAACAGATGGAAGGACAACACCCTCAGGGATAAATTATAGAAATTGATTTGCGTTAATTACTGACTGACACACTAACCAACTCGACGTAAATATCGCGGTTCACGTCAAAGTTTTCTTGTTATGAAAACAGATTTCGCTCCTGCTCGAATACCGGTGCAGAGCGCACGAGCGGACATTTGTAAACTCTGCGCGCGCGTGTCGCAGATTCATTAACAGATAAATAGATGAGGCGCATTTGACAAGGACAAACAAATACGTAGATGTCCCAAATGTAAAAAAGGAACTAAAATATTCAAAAACTTACAAAACAGTTAGCTAGAAAGCATCCCCCGGTCGGTCACTTTCCTGTCGTGTTATATTTCGCTCTTGTCGAGGTGTCCGCTGGTCATCAGGAGCATCAGCTTTACAAGCGCCACCGAGTTTCCTGTTATTGCTGTCGCTCCTGTCTCGCGCTGTCCATCTCTCATCCTCGCGCACTCTATCGCGTGGTGATCAGCCAGTAGGCGTCAAGGCGTGAGGGAGGGATGTCCGCTGCCCCCAGTGCACGCGCGCGCACACAGTTTACTGTCTCTCTCTTTCACTCTCTCACACACTCTCCACGTGGGGCAACTACTTGGTTATGAGCCTCCACCAATCAAAAACGACCCGATTTACCAAAATAATCCGATGTACATATATGGTAAATTTATTATTGTGAAATTTTTTCTACCATAGTTATCACAGTTCTTGTTACGATTTAACATTTGATTACATTTAAACGTAATAATTGATAAGGAACTAATTCAAGAAATGCAAAAAGCTAAAAAGCCCTAATAGAATTTTCTTAAAACAAACAGTCGATTTATATCTTTTTTGATACATAGCTCCTAACAGCTTTAAGCTTCCCAAAGAGATTAAATGAAAATTCAGATTTGCATCAGGAAAAAAATAACATTTAAAAAAATATTAAAACACTTATTTTAAATGGTAATATTTAAAGATGCACCGATACTACATTTTTCCACCGATAGCCGATTATTCAGCGACATCTACCGATACCTGCCTTTTATACCTTCTTTTAAATTAATGACATTTCATTATAATAATAATGAATCATTCTATTTTTAATTATTATATTTTGAAAGGAATGCAAATAAATACTTTATTCTCTCCATTTCATCAACTTGTTTCGGAGTAACTGGTATCAGTTATAAACAAACACATTACTCAAATTAATATTAACACATTAACTAAATTCTGAAGATTAAATTAATATTTCCTAACTTTCTGAATGTTATTAATTTATATAATTACTATTATTATTGAACATCAAATTGCTTTCTTAGCATTTTCTTTACACAAAGCACAAATGCAGTGCATTTTCCCGGCCTCTTTCGATTGACAGGATATATCGGCCCTGACTATCGGCTGTTTTTAAACTATTAGCCGATAGGCGATAGTATGAAAATTTGCTTTTATCATATATTCGGTGCATCTCTAGTAATATTATTTCACAATACTACTGTTTTACTGTATGTTTTATTAAAATACAGCCTTGGTGACAATGAATCCTTCGAATGGTAATGTATACACAAGAAATTTAAAGAAAATCTTTCAGGATTTTAAACCACTTACAGCTCCTCTAAAGGTTCAATACATTATTCTAATACAAAAGTATGTTTCTGATAATAATTATGCAACTTTCCACTTTTAAAAATAAAAATGCTATAAGAATTTGTTTTTCTAGTTGGAACATATTTGGTTCTTGGAGGATTCTTTTTTTTTTTCTTCCACCGGAATGGATTAGAGGAGGCTCTAAATGATGATAGAATTCTAATAGGAATTCTGTACACATTCTTTTACAATATATTATAGTAACACTGACAGTAACTAATTAGAATGTTGGAGAACCTATAATTGCAATTATAACATTTTTGTCTAATCAAACTTCTGACTTAGTGTCGAACATTTTAAGAAAGTATGAATATCTACCTGCATGTTTAAGAAAATATTTTAGTCGATAATAGGTTAATACATAATATACACAATATTTCAGAAATAGAAGGTCTGTTTGAACCCGTTTGATTACATATTCCACCAAACACGTGCCTTATAAGAGACTGTATATGCCAAGGCCGGTATGAAAAAGCAGCAACAGAGCTCTTCATAATCAGAGACTCCTCTACCCCTCAATGTGTGAAAGCTGATTATCGGTCCCTCCACTCCTCTTCATAGCACCCCTTCTCTCTCTTTCATTGTTTCCATCACTCCCTCTCTCCCCCACTTCACTGAAATATACCTCAACCAACCAAACTGTTCCCAATAACCAGTGGCTACTGTTGTTATGGAAACAAGAAAATGTGACACAAAGCCTTATTAATAAAAGGTGCTTGTGACTATAGAGTGATCTAAGTAAACAAATGTAATTGAAATGTAGTTTTAAAAACAAATAAATATTGGACAGATAGAAGGGACATTAACACAACTCGCATACTTTGACAAGTGGCATTGAAGCTTATGGATTCCTCTCTATTTGAATTCTAAATCCATTTTTTTCTCAGTAAAAAATGACAGTAACTGTGCAATGCAGGTGTTAAATTCCTTGATAAATTCCTTATCCGACAATACAGTCCATTTGCACTGTAAACACACACACACACACACCTTTTGTAAGGTCAGGCTGAAAGGCTTTTGAACTACATTAGCAACTCACACTGAATCCTTTGAACTGAAGCCAAATGACTGACAGCAAACAATATTAAAATGCATGAGCAATTCTAACAAAGAGCTATGAAATACACCAAAGGGACGCAGCCATTTGCGAGCAGTGTTTTAAAAATGCCACACGAATGTCGATCCTTTCAAATGGTGGGAGACATATCAAAATGTCTCATTTGAATGAGTCACGATCAAACATATTGCATTATGAGTCCGTAATATGTGCGGAATGAAAANGGGGGGGGGGGAGAGAAAGAGAGAGAGAGAGAGAAAGCAGGAGTGGAGATAGACGTTTGAGGGGGTCGATGGACAGGCAAAGTGTTTGCCCATTGGCTGCCTCTGAGGGAAAGTGTGTATGAGAGAAAAGAGCACTCACACATTCAGCCTTGGGCAAGGTGACTGAGGAGAGACAGTGAGTGACAACTGCAGTTGAACTAGAGGATATTCAATCTGAAGGGACAGAATAATGAATCGAGTCCTCAGGAATTAGTACCACAAAGATGTAAAACCCCCAGGGAAGACAAATCCACACAACTAGGATGTGAGAGTGTTTATAATACATATATAAAAGAGGCAGGTTGATTAAATGGAAGATATTTTGAGATTATTGGACGAAAACTGTGAAGGATGAACAATGAAATGGTCATTTCAACTAATGTCAATACGAAAAAATTTACTAAAGGCTTTACACATGATGCACATGATCTGTTTTCAAATAGATCTCCAGTGACCTTTACAATAAGGTTCAGTTTGTTAGCATATCACGTCCTGTTTTTGCAGCATTAGATGCGTTCCTGGGTCAACATATTTTGTTGATCCTGGAACAACATTCCTGTCCAAAAATGTCTCCCTAATCCTACCCATAAGTTATCCCTAAAATCAGAGAGAAATGATAGGTGAATAAGAGGCACCTAACCCTGATTGTAAGACTAAACTTGACATAAACTGTAAACTAGCCCCTCAAATCTGATTGGTTGATTGGAATGTTGTTCCAGGATCAACAAAGATGTTGATCCAGGGACATGTACTTGGTGAAATCAGGTTCTGTATATGGGTCATTGACAAATAAGGTTTTTAAAAGTGTAAGAAAAACTAATGGAGATATAATTAATTTTGAAGTTTTATTAAGTGTTAACAATGAGATTATGTGGGGGTTTTTTAATCAATTAACACTGCTTTTGTCATTTTTTACAAGATTTTACCAAAAAAGTCATTCGGTTCAACCAAAATTTCGGTTTCACCGAATGACTCTTTTGGTTATACCAAATGACGATATTTTCAAACAATGCTAACAGGCTGATATCTAGCTAGCTAGCAAAAGGACAATCAAACATTTTATATTTAGTACAAGTTTTTAAAATATTAGAACATTTCCCATGTTTTATAGCGGTTGTACCGAATGACCTGATGTTTCGGGACATGCGTATGAGCAAGTGAAAACATCTTTGCTTCACGGCCATGTGGTCCTTTGCAGGTGTCTGAATGATGTTACATCCTGTCACATGATATTGAACGCATGACTTGATCCAAAACGGTCCCTTTATATTGGTTACTCCGATTGACATCAATGAAATTCTTTTTTCCAGACATTCTTTCTCATAACAAAGCAACGACTTCTACATAATTTTTAATACCATTTTGCACTGTTGATATATGTTGTTATATTTTAATCACAAATGAAATGGCTGTCTTGGCCTTTGGACGGTTAAACCGAATGACCTTTTGACACATCAAAATCTTTAAAATACCTTTATGTAGCAAAATATAATTAAAACCTTTTGGATACAATAAAAGTGATCTAGTTGTACTACCTTAAATGGCCTGTCACGTATATATATTGAAAGGTAGTGTATATATCTCAAGCGACGTTGTTGGCCAAAGCAATAAAAATATTGTTTTGGGCCTGTGAATTTTATATCTGTGTTAAGCTACTGGCCACTTTAGATCTTTATAGATATCATTTGAGCACAAAATGTAACCGTGACACCACTGGATTCTGGATCCAGCTGAGCCATGGCCACTGTTTCACCAGCTTTCTGATAAAACTCCTCTTTACTGAGGCTCTGTTTTGAGTTTCCGCCTCTGACCTTGAGTTTCAGGAAACTGGCGGTAATGCACATTATTAAAACTGTGAGTGTGTGCATGTGTCTTCAATGGATTGTCCTTGTCCTCTCAGCACCGCAAACATATTCTTTGATCTCTGACCGAAATGACTCTCACAATGCGGTGGAGAACCTCAGGAATACAATATAATGCACCGACTCGCGCTCTCAACCGCACACAGATACCACAGACGTGAGAAAACGCGCTCGCGCACACACAATTTCACTCACTCTCCCTCTCAGTCTCTCCGCAGTACTCAGGTTGCAATTATCCTCTTTGGCTGGAGTGTTTTGATGGTATAATTGCCATGGACACTGAGGAGAGAGGGATTGGTGAGTGAGAGATAGAATGAGGGATGGAGAGGGGGAGAGAGGGACATTGAGAGCTGACACTCTCAGCATGCTAATGCCCAAACATACTCCATCTCCCAGCGTTTTCCTTTTTGTGACTCTCTTCATCGCTCACACACAGCACACACACGTACACACACACAGGTGCAGTAACCTCTCTCCATTCCACATTCACTCCAGGCAGCCAAAACAGCAAATACACAAGCCCGACGGGAGAGCGAGAAAACAACAGTAGGAGGGGAAAGAGAGGGATATTTTCCATCCACTGACAATAGAGATGATCCACGCTCATCCCTCAGTTCTTTCAGCTATGTAATCCTTTTTGTCCTTTCTATTCGTTCCTTCCCTTTACCAGAAACAGAGCCAAAGTGCGTACGACAGCCCATATACACGAAGGGCCTAAGAAATGTGGATTTTTCTGCGCTGATGTCTTGATCTAGTTTGGGCAAAACAGCGACATCTGGTGGTGTATTAAAAAAAACTGCGCTCAAACCTATGAAAGGGTTAGTTCAACCAAAAATGAAATAATGTCATTTATTACTTACCCTCATGCCGTTCCACACCCGTAAGACCTTTGTTGATCTTCGGAACACAAATTAAGATATTTTTGTTGAAATCCGATGACTCAGTGAGGCCTCCATAGCCAGCAATGACATTTCCTCTCTCAACATCCATTAATGTACTAAAAGCATATTTAAATCAGTTCATGTGAGTTCAGTGGTTCAATATTAATATTACAAAGCAACGAGAATATTTTTGGTGCGCCAAAAAAACAAAATAACGACTTATATAGTGATGGTCGATTTCAAAACACTGCTTCATTAAGCTTCGGAGCGTTATGAATCTTTTGTGTCAAATTATTATGATTCGGATCGTGTGTCAAACCGGCAGACTCAGGGCAAACTGCTGAAATCACGTGACTTTGGCGCTCCGAACCGCTGATTCGATACAAAAGATTCATAACGCTCCGATGCTTCCTGAAGCAGTGTTTTGAAATCGGCCATCACTATATAAGTCGTTATTTAGTTTTTTTGGCGCACCAAAAATATTCTCGTCGCTTTATAATATTAATATTGAACCACTGTAGCTGATTTAAATATGTTTTTAGTACATTAATGGATCTTGAGAGAGGAAATGTCATTGCTGGCTATGCAGGCCTCACTGAGTCATCGGATTTCAACAAAAATATCTTAATTTGTGTTCCAAAGATTAACGAGGGTCTTACGGATGTGGAACGGCAGGAGGGTGAGTAATAAATGACATTATTTTCTTTTTTGGGTGAACTAACCCTTTAAAGTCAACATGACATGAAAATCGACCATTTTAAAGGTACATGATGTAACTTATTTTTTCCAAAATTAACATTTTAATAATGAGTAAAAACATCAATCGTTCTTCCAAAACGCATTCTGTCTTACCCTGATTAGCTATAAGTGTTTATATATTTTTGACCTCTCGGGATGGTTTTCGTTTGGAAATCGCGTACATATGCCCTATATGTCAGGTCTTATTTGTAAATTCATAGTTTTCAGTCACGTGACTGACATGTAGATTAACAAAGCCGGGTGGGCACAACATCCATAGAAATGCATTACAGGCCAGTCAATTTTCCATCTCAAAAGAAGAAAAACTAAAATTTGGGATTCGGTGTGCACTTCGTTGATGGTGAGTACTATGTGTAGGCGAGATGAGCCAAGAATGTGAACGCAATGTGTTAAATGGTTAAGTGTTTTCTTTATAATGGTTTTCTATGGTTTCAGGCAGAGCCGAAGCACAACCAAAACAATGTTCTTCCGTAAAAAGCATGCAGTTTTCTTTGTAGCCCTAGAGGGCCAAAAGTGTACCTTTAACGCTCGTAATACACACTCTCGGGTATTACTGTGCACGATTTATTAGTAAATGACTTTCATTTTAAGTTGATGTCATCTAGGGTGTGCAGACAAATAGTCAAATAACCATTTAGACATTATTCAGTGGAGTCGATACAATTGACAGCATTTGTGGTATAATGTTGATTATGGTGAGGCGCTTAAAACAAGTAAACGGGGCTAATAAGAGGATTTAGATGTAGAAATGTGAAGCATACAAAAGCACTTACATATGTTAAAAGGTGTATTATTTGAGCAGTTAAAGTCTCAATGAAATCAAAATCGACAATTCTTACTTTTTATGGAATATTAGAAAAACAAGGGTTAAAGAGCCAGATTTACTAACAGTTTGCGCCAGAGCAAACCCTCTTTTGGTGTTTAAAAACTACTGTCAGGGTTTACTAAAGAAACGCAGTGAAGAAATAGCACCGAAAAGGCAACAGTTATTTTCAAGGCTTATAATGCAAAATTTATGGAAGAATAGTATTTAAACGAATTATGTGATTTACTAAGGTTAGCATTAGTCAATTTACTGGTATTTGCATATTTAGCACCCAAAAAAGCATGTCTTAAACTAGACGCTAATTTGCGCTGCTCTTGGTAGATTGGGTTAGTCATTATGGAAATGGAATTTGTAAACTTTTCACTCCCATCTGCGCTTTTTTGGCTTCTTATGAAGCTGTCAGCCTGCATTATTTCAACTTAATTTTAAAATAATTATGTAAACATCAGAATTCGTGGTGGAAAATTACATTACCCTTGATGCTGTACAGAAAATTACACCAGAGAGTCAAAACAAGCAAAACCTGCCAAAAGATCTTTTAAGCTCCGCCCACTCCCATGAAGCACTGCGAATTACGTAATCGAGTTGATCTGATGAGAATGCCATTTAATATTTATATTATATTTTTAATTACTTATAATTTACAAAACAGGCAGATTCCATTGAAAAGGCAATGTCTTCATTTAGACAACAGTCATTTACATAAAAGCTTAATTTACACAAAGTTGGATTAAAGAAAATTGAATAGCCACTAAAGATGTCTCCAGTTCCTTAGGATCAAATAGTATTAGATGATTACATTAAAATAGTGTAAAATCAAGTAAAAATCGCTTGGTCTTACAGTGCAGGGAGTGTAGTGCTGTTGGACACATCCGTTTGGATGGTGCTACAAGTGTAACTATTTAAATAAGCTGAAA
>RJVU01042551.1:1467324-1501453 GCA_003731715.1 Anabarilius grahami
GCGAGCTGCACTTAAGTGAAACCGTGGTTGTTTCAATATGTGTGCGTGTTAGTCAAAACTCGGTTCATGAGAGTACATATGTGGGAGTGTGCTTGGGTATCCCAGGTTTGATGAAGCTTGAGTTAGTGTGTGTGTGTGTTTAAATTGTTTCTCTATGTATTGTGGTCATGAGTGGGAGTCTGTATAGATAGAAGTCTCTCCGCAAGCTCTAGGACTTCAGCAATCTTCCTCTTCACTGCTTCTCTCCTCTTCAAATCTACATCTCCTAGCAGGAGAGAATGAGTAATAGAAAGAGAAGAGAAAAAGGATAGAACAAAGGAATGTTGTGAGGTTTTTTTTTCCTTCTACCATTTAAATATTTTGCATTGCATCTAAAAAGAGCTAATTTCCTGCTTTGAGGAAAAAACATTACATGTAATGTCCTTGTGTTGAGAGCTACTCTGCTCTTTCCTCTCAAATAAATTAATCACATCAGGGTCATTCTGACCACAGCAAATTGGCATTTGTATGATTTAGGGTCTGTAATCTGCATATGGGGCCAGTTTTTCAATTTTATTTTTATTTAGATGGAAAACAAGTATAAAAACTACAATGTTTATTAAAACAGTAATGTTTTGGTCATGCCATTTATTAAAACATAGCTGTGTTTGTTTTTCAAATAAATAAATACTTTTATTCAGCAAGGATACATTATACGGATCAAAAGTGATAGTAAAGAGCTTTGAAATGTTTTTAAATTTAAAATGTGTTGGGGGTAACGCATTAAAGTAAGGTGAGTTACGTAATCAGATTACCTTTTCAAGTAACTTGAAAAGTAATGCATTACTTTTAAATTTATAACAAAATGTTTTACTTTTTCAAATAAGTAATGCAAGTTACTTTGTTTTCCCATTTATTGACTGACAGCTCTCCTGTCCCCATGTTAAGAGAAATCGTGAGTAAGTGCAGATGCGTTGTGTGCTGTGTGTAAACAGGATGCTTATTGTTGCTCTAGTCTAGAGTCTAGAATAATTGTGAACACAAAAAATATATTCAATATTTCTCAAAATGACAAACAAGCAAGCCTAGATTTTAATCTGTACAGCTACAAAACAATAACAACAATTACAAAATAGTACAGAATGATTTCAATGACCACCCCAAGTTAGTTACTTTTTAGGGAGTAACACAATTTTGTAAAGCATTACTTTTAAAAGTAACTTTCCCCAACACTGGTTACAAATTATTTCTATTTCAAATAAATGCTGTTCTTATGAACTTTCTATTCATTACAGAATCCTGCAAAATATGTATCACAGTTTCCAAAAATATATTATTCAGCACAACTGTTTTCAACATTGATAATAATCAGAAATGTTTCTTGAGCATCAAATCAGCATATTAGAATGATTTCTGAAGGATCATGTAACACTGCAGAGACTGGAGTAATGATGCTGAAAACTTTTTCCATCACAGGAATAAATTCCATTTTAAAGTATATTCAGGCCCCATTTACACTAGTGCGTTTTGTTTTAAAATGGCATTTTAAAATGAAAATGATCCTTGTCTATACTTGTCTATACTACACAGTGTTTCAGAAACAATCTGTCTATACTACACGGCCGAAAACGGGTGTCACATGACCGTTCATGCACACTGGGCATCAGTGTTGCCAAGTCCGTGTTTTTCCCACAGAATCGGGCTACTTTTACACTGTTCAAGTGGGTTGTTTTTCCATGTCCGTGGGTTGAAGAGACCCAAATAACATGATATTTACTACTCCTGGAATGCGACTTTTACCTGGGAAGCTCTGCCAAAATGGCGGATTTTATCCCCCGGAACGTGATTTTTACCATGGGTGAGTAGCAATTGGGCGGGTTTTGTTGTGAAAACCTGGCAACCCTCCTGGGCATGCACGTATAAGTGTAAACAGTTGCCTCTTGCGCATGTAGGTAGCTGCCGTCTTAAAAAATGCAGAGTTTAACTTCATAATGGCTGCTAAAAATGACAACAAAGCCAGCAAAGATTGCAGTTCAGTCTCCATGTTATTATTTACACGGTCATTTTGGGATTCTGTTCATACAGAAAATTTGAACAGTATATACTATGCACTGCAGTTTGTTAGTATGCTATCATAAACAGAAGTTTGTCATACCTTGCACTCCTTTCATAAATATATCGACAGCCATCCTGTATCGTTGCACTGCTGCACTGTAATCACCCTCTCTTTCTCGTTCCTGGGCAGCATTCAGCTCTTCGTTGGCCTGGTGCACATAGCTCACATCTCCAGCAGACTCAGTCCCATTTGGACCAGTTAGAGGGACAGACAGGAGTTCAGCATGGCTGGGTGATCCGTATGATTGATCTGAGGCATTGAATAAGGTGATGAGAGGGAGGTTTGAATAAAAAAAAAAATTTAAGAGTCACACTGTGCAGACTTCCCTACCTTCTTTGGCACATGGGTCAAAAATGGCAAGATCTGTATCTGAAAGCAGAGGCGGAGCCTTGTCTGAATGTTCCTCCAATCCAGAATCAAACAGCGAATCAAACTCCTCTAATTGGTCGACTGGAGAACCTGGAATTTCAAGTGAGGCATCTGGAAAATGAAAAGCAGGAATGGACCAATTAGCCATTATTGAAATAGAATAGAAACAGGATAAAAGACTTGGATAACAAACTAACGTGTTGTAGCATCTGTAGCAGCAGCGCACTGGTCTGTGCCGTTACTCTGATGTGTTGTGATGTCAGTGTCTCTCTCTTTTTCTGTCAGTCCCAGTATTTTTATTTCTGCTTGTGTTTCTTGTGTAGGGCTGCTTTCCATGTCACTGAAGGCCTCAACTGCTATCTCTGGCTGGGCTAGATCTGTCAGTCTTTGGTTGGACTCCAGCTCCTGGGCCTGGATAGGAGCATCTCTCCCCATCTCCTCTTCAGCCAACAGCTCAGTGTTCCTCTCAGGAAGAGGAATAAGAGGAGGCGGAAGAGAAGTGGAAATGGCTGCTGTCTCCAGTGGTCTCCTCACTTCTCCTCCCTGACAGAGGAAAAAGGACCAAGCAGATTACCAAAAATAAACATTCACAAGATGCACAATCAAAGAAATACAGCACACAGGTCACATATGGACAACTTTTATGGTACGTTATTCGTGTTTTCTTTGTTATTTTAAGATTTTGATCGTGTCACTGCCCATTATGAACTCTGACAAGAGCATTATTTCTTTTATGTTCCAGCTAAAGAACACCTGAGGATAAGTAATTGATAAAAAAAATAATTGATGAACTATATGCATACATTACCATAAAAAAAAATGAAAAGTAGTTTTTGAAAGAAGTCTCTTAGGCTCAGTCCAAATCCGATTACATGTGTATTCTGGAATTGATCTAAATATTGGAATCTGATCTAAATTATAGACTGTCCACAATGTGTATCGCAACTGTTCGGATCCGATTTGTGTTTCCCATGGCGTTCTTCCATTTTCCGGAATACATGCATTGGTTTCTATGGCAATGACATTGCATTGGTAGGTACACGCCAAAAACAACAGCAGCAACATGGAGGGGTTTGCAATACAGATGTTGTCTTTTTTACCACATGACAATGTGTATCCACCACGCTGGACTACTGCGTCATCTGAAGCAGCGGCAGAAACGTAGGAGGCTGGTATGAGCAGCTTATTCTGTGCTGCTGTCTCCAATGGTCTCAAAACATGTCGTTATATTGTTATTTTCTGCTTGACCGGCACTTTGCAACAACACAAACTTATTTCTGTAGCGGCTATAGGCATGTGTTCTATAACAACATCAGAGATGTTTACGTTTTATGTGGCGTGAGAAAGTGACAAACCATGCAAAATCCGATTAGAGCGGTCAGACTGAAATACATTTGAAATCCTATTTAAATCTCATATGAGTGTAACTCAAAATGAATTTGTAAAAATAACATTTCATTTTTGCTGTTCACACCTGCTATTTATCGGATGATCGGATTTCAATCGGATATGCACAAAAATTGGATTTTGACTGACAGTCTAAATGAGACTTTATTCTCAGCAAGTCTGCATTTATTTGATAAAATTCAGTAAAAACTGTAATATTGTGAAATATTATTACAATTTAAAATAACTGTTTTCTTATATTCCAAAATGTGATTTATTCCTGTGATTTTCAGCATCATTACTTTCATTCAACAGTCTACAGTGTCGAATTGATCCTTCAGGAATTATACTAATATGCTGATTTGATGCTCAAGAAACATTTCTTATTATTATCATTGTTGAAAACAGTTGTGCTGATTCATATTTTTAATATTTTTGTGGAAATAGAATTCTTTTCAGGATTCTTCTGATGAATAGATTCAAATCAACAGTAATTATGTGAAAAAGAATTTTCTGTGTGAATTATTTGTTTGTTTTTAAATCTTAGTGACCCCAAACTTTTGAATGGTAGTGTATAGATTTTTGTGGGGAGAAAAATATACACATAACTCAGGCATGAAACTCTAACGGAGTGCTACTGACTGCTTCTTCCAACGCCATGGCATCAGCCAATCAGAAGTACTTCCTAATCCATGTAACCATATATATCGTACCCTAGCCTGTGATCGCCCTGCTGCGCAATTATGAAAACTTCTGTTATCCATCCTCCTCTCCAGCGCCACCTGTACACATCTGCTATGGGGTTCTACCATTTTCTTGCAGCAGCCTGTCCTTTTGTTTATTTTGACTAAACTGAACAAATTCTTGTATTTGTTCAGCAGCGTGGCTGATCTCGTCTGCCAAAATCAAGCCTATGTACACTGAACAAAATCATAAATGCAACACTTTTGTTTTTGCCCCCATTTTTCATGAGCTGAACTCAAAGATCTAAGACTTTTTCTATGTACACATTTCTATGGGGTCTGCGGGGGGGTCCGAAAACCAGTCAGTAATCTGGTGTGACCATCATTTGCCTCACGCAGTGCAACACATCTCCTTCGCATAGAGTTGATCAGGTTGTTGATTGTGTGATCCACTCCTCTTCAATGGCTGTGCGAAGTTGCTGGATATTGGCAGGAACTGGAACAGGCTGTCGTATACGCCGATCCAAATAATCCACTCTGAGAGTTGGTATGACTGAAATATATTTGTCTTACCCTGAAGAAATCTTTGAGCTGAGGGCTGTTGTACAGAGCAGGAATGTTTGTAGTGAACAGCAGCATGGCCTCGGCTGCTTTCCTCCTCTCTTCAATCACAGCCTCATCAAAACGACCTGTGAGAGCGAGAGACACGGACAAAGAACAACAAAAGGAAGAACAGAGAGAGCGGTGGGGGAGTTAGAGGAGTACAAAGAAGCTGACTTACAGCATAAAGTCATAAAAATGAAATTCTTAATATCCAGGTGGTGAGAAATAAAGTGGCAACATTGCCACAAATGTTTGCATCACGTCTCAGCATTTTTATTGACCTTACCAAAAACCTGCGCTCGTGGAAAAGGGGGAAACTCTTCTAGTCGTCTGAACAGGTTCCTATGAGTGTAGGCCAGTTCTCCATGTAATTTCTTCAGCTCTGAGTACCTCTTCCACACCACAACCTGCCATTAAAACCAACAATGAGTCCAATGCAACTCCAAACATGTGCGTATTCAAACATACAGGAATGATCATACCTCTTTAACATTCTCCGGCTGTGTCTTCGATACAAACTGTGGAGAAAGTGATACGTTAAACCACATTACACCAAAGGGAGAGGATTTAAAAGGGCTGATTATTTGAAGCATGAATGAGGATGGTGATGAGATTGGTGCATGAGACACTGAAGTCACGGGATCTCATTCCAGATTCTTTAAATCACGAGTTTCATAGCAAACCAGATAAATAAAACGAGGCTAGTAGTTATAAACCCTCTGTATAAGGATTCTTTAGCCTGATGTATGTCTTTTGTATTTATGAAGCACAGTTTATTTGATGTCTATGCAGTATTTATTATTCCTCTTTGTGATAAATAGATGTAAATATGATCTAGTAGTATATTATAGTGCTACTAACCCTTGCTGTTACTTTATATTCCGTGTGTCCTTTCTCGTGTGTGCGTGGATCTGTCACAGTGAAGAAGCGGTAATATTCTTCTGTTTTAGACTTTCGAGACATCACTGTCAGAGAAAAATGTTTAAATTTGAAATAACATAAATATGAAGACAGAATCAAGCGGTCGTGACTGGTACTGCGTTGGACTGTTGACAGTTTGGAATAGTTACTTCCTGCTTTGTGACAGGCGCATGCGCAAACTGATTACGTCTCTTCAAAATAAAAGTCATGTTAGGGTAAGTGAAGATTTTTGTCTGTGGTCTTTTCGACGAATGTGCTGATGAATGATTTGTAGTTTAACAACATGTACAGAACACACCCATGTATATTTGTTTTAGATTCACATGATAAATCAAGTTTTACATCATTTTCATTCTAGAGTCACTGAAGACAACAATCTGCCCTCTTTTCAAAACCTTTTTGCTTTTGAAAAGAATAACCTAATTCTGTGACTATAAAAGTGCAATGTATTTATAGCCTATTCAAATTATATTAAACCAGTGTGAACCTGCCATTTAGTGAAATAATTAACAGTGTGACTGTCAAAAATAATCATTTTATACAGTGCCTACAGAAAATCATCATACCCCTTTGGAATAGTTACTTTATTTTTCATAATAAAATATAATATATTCAGCTCTATTTACACATTTTGCCCTATAACAAATAATAATAATAATAATAATTTTAAAAAATCTGAAAAACTAGAATAACAGGGTTGGAAAATTTCTATCGGATTTAAGTCAAGGCTCTGACTTGGCCCCTCAAGGACATTCACCTTCCTATCCTTAAGGCTTGCGTTGTTCTTTTCTGTTTGCTTTTTGCTAAATATAGTGCATGGAGTTTCCTTCAGTGCTTTGCTTGGTGAAAAGCAAACACAGAAAAGAGCAACGCAAGCCACTCAAAACACACCATACCTACTGTGAAGCACGGTGGTGGCAGCATTATGTTGTGGGGGTGTTTCTCTTCAGCAGGGACTGGGCGATTGGTCAGGAAGGAGTGAAGGGAAAATGGATGCTGCCAAGTACATCCAATGTACATCCACACCCGTAAGACCTTCGTTCGTTTTCAGAACACAAATTAAGATATCATTCAAATGACCACATTCAATGTCCAGAAAAGTAGTAAAAACAAAGATAAAATAGTCAACATGACTGCAGTGGTTCAACCTTAACGTTATGAAGCAACAAGAATTTTTTTTGTGTGTGCAAAAACAAAACAAAAATAAAGACTTTATTCAACAAATTTGTCTCTCCTCTGTCATTCTGCTACACTATTTTCGTTGCAGAGCTTCCAGGTTCTACGTCCGAACAGGGGGTCAGTATTGGCCGACGCCTGTTCACATGAGCAGCACGACGCATACATGTGATGCTTATGCAGGAGCCAGCCAATAATGAGCCGGCATTCGGACGGAAACACGGAGACGCAGACAGACAGAGAAGAGGAAAATTTTGAATAAAGTCATTATTTTTGTTTTGTTTTTGTGCACAAAAAGTATTCTCGTCACTTCATAACATTAAGGTTGAACCACTGTACTCACATCGACTGTTTTAATGATGTTTTTACTCATTTTCTGGACACTGAATGTGGTAATTTTATTGCTTTCAATGGAGGATAAAAAAACCTCTCGGATTTCATCAAAACATCTTAATTTTTGTTCTGAAAATGAACGAAGGTCTTAGGGGTGTGGAACAACATGTGGGTGAGTAATTAATGACAGAAATTTCATTTTTGGGTGAACTAACCCTTTAATGGCTGTAATTAAAGCTAAAGGTGGCTCTACGAAGTATTAAATCAGGGGACTGATGACCTTTCTAACCCTGTTATTCTGGTTTTTCAGCTTTTTATTAATTTTCTGAACTTTTTTTGTCATTACTTTGATATTGTAAAGAACAATTTGTAAATAAAGCTGGAAATGTTTTTTTTTAAATTATTATTTCAGGCTGTACGACAAATAAAGTAACTATTTCAAAGGGGTGTGATGATTTTCTATACACTCTAAAAAAAAAAGTGCTATATAGCACTAAAAGTGGTTCTTGGCTCGTAATCATAGGGGAACCACTTTTGGTGCTATGTAGCACCGTATCTTTAAAGGTGCTCTACAGCACCTTTGTCAAATGGTGTTATGTAGAACCCATAAGAGGTGCCATATCGCATTTTATTTCTTCAACAAAAATGGTTCTAAACAGCACCAACAGTGGTTCTTTGGTTCGTAAAGAACCTTTAAAGGGGCTTAACAGGTTCTTTGTATGGCAGTGGTGCTATATAGCACCTTAACCACCCCAAAGAACCACTGAAGCACCAGGATTTATACAGCACTTAAAGTGGTTCCCCTATGATTATAAGCCAAATAACCACTTTTAGTACTATATAGCACCATTTTTTATTTTTAGAGTGGGCTCTGTATACTCAGAAAGTATTTTATGTTGCATTTTAAAATGCTTTTGTTTGTTTTTTTCAAATCACTAAACTCCATACCCCTCAATGACAAAAACAGTAATATTATTATTATTTTATTATTATTATTACAACAAAAATCTTTATTCTTCTCTTTCCAGCAGCCATAAAAACCCATCTGATTGTGTGCCACTCTGATCATCTTATAGAGACCAATGGAAAACTCATTTCCACTCATCTAAACTACATTACATGGGTCTTGTCACTCTGAAACATTTAGTTATCTGTCACAAAAAAAGTAAACAATTCTGTCTATCTCCAATAATGGTGCTTACTTAATTTACGTATATTAAACCAAGGATAAGCTGGGCCTCATTTACATGCCCAGCATGTTGCCCATAGCGCTGACATGCCCACCTCTCCTTTGTAAATGTTAATGGCCACCCACTGAGACGACCAAGTCTGAGTAATTGCCCTCTGAGTTCTTGAAGTCCTTGTTCATGTGGGTTTAGAGAGGGGTGGCATTTAGAGGTGCACATTTTTCTAATATAAGCCACACATGAGTATCAGATTTGATCCGATAGACAGGATCTATCTATCTATCTATCTATCTATCTATCTATCTATCTATCTATCTATCTATCTATCCATATATATATATATATATATNGCAGTCACCCATATCACCAGAGATGGAGGATGGTGTGAAGTAATGACTAAGCAGACCAATTAACATTTGAGTCACTTCGCATCATTAATTCCTCTGTCTAAAGAGGACCTCATAGTGAGAACAAGACACAGAAATGCACGCTTCTCCAAATCACAAGTGACACAACGTGCCTTACTGGAGCATGATAGTATCATCACTCAGCTATAATTAAGATCTCACTAGTTCATTAGTTCCTTGCCACTGAAGTTGAAAAACACTTTCGCCTGTCAAACATGAGTATTTTTATGTTCTAGATGATCAATTTTTACATGACATATTATTGCAAATAACAGAATTGATACGGCTTCTGATGTAAAAGTTAACACCTGTGTGACCTTATCAAACATCTTTCCTACTGGGTCTGGGAGTCCCTCCCCTCGCACAAATGTCTCTTCACCCTTTACCCCTGCTTCTCTACACCCACACAACCACCTTCATCATCCTTCGTGGTTATGTTTCGACCAATAAGTTCCCTCTAATCGACCCCAGAATCCCACCTTTGGTGCCTATATAAGCTTGTCATCCTTAAAGCACTCTAAAAGGCAGTGTTTTTACAGCTTTAAGATGTTCTCCCCGTTACAGGTGGTCGTGGCGACTGTATCGGTCTCTTTGCTGCTGTGCAGCGTCAGTTCAGCACCTAGAGGAGACCTGCTGCTCCAGCTGTTACAATCTGAAGTGGAACCCAAGGAGAATGAGGTAGAACACATGCTTTTCTACAGTTAGTTTTGATGGTCACGTCTGTGTGGATTATAAATAATGGTAACACTTTACAATAAGGTCCCAGAAGTTAATGTTTTTTTAATGCATTACTTAAAAAATAACAATGAGCAATTTATGTGTAACAGTATTTATTAATCTTCCTCTTTTTTAGTAAAAAAAAAAACAAGCACTTATAGTTCATTTTAGCTCAGGTTCATTAAATAATTTTAATTTTAATAATGCATTAGTACATTTTGAAATTAACATTAAAAATAATGAATGCTTTAGAAGTATTTTTCATTGTTAGTTCATATTAACTACTGTAACTAATGTTAAACGTCACTGAAACCCTAGCCTATCTCCATATTTCGTCATTTTTAATTATTTATTTTTGCTCCCACCCATAAATCCTTACTATTGGTCATCCTGTGAGTATGTTTTTATATGAAATGAATGAAAATTAAAATATATATATTTTTTAAACAAGAGCTTGTGACTAAATCTAGTAACTCCATTGGCTCAAACTGTCAGTCAAACCTCATAACTTTAATCCACCCGCCTCAAATTAAAATGAAGTGCAGTTTGGACCGTCTTTGCTTGTATACAAAAATATTAAAGTAATAATAAAGAACTGGTTCTTTGCACAATCAGTTTTCTTTACACAATTAACACTGGGCTATATATAAAGGCGAATGTTTTATGTAGGCAATTTGAGGAGCGGAGACGAGTGTCTTGAGATTTTGGCCAAATGACAGAAAAAACCGAGAGCTCATATTGCACTTTCGTAAAATGTAAATAATTTTATGACACATGAAGTGTCTGACCATATATAAAGCACAATATCAACTTCGACAACGCGGTGTTTAATTATATAAAAAATAATTAAAAATAAAATTAAAAATACATAGTTTTTTCCATTTTCTGAAAACGTTAGCGTTTTTGGAGTAGGCCTACGTTTCCGTTCAACCTTATTGTAAAGTATTACAAAAACAGTAACATGCACAAGTTCAAATTATAGTTTTGTTTTTCTTTTTGACCTTGAAAATCTTTTGAATCACCTTTTCTGTCTTCAGCTTCAGGATCTCTCTCGTTTGCTCCTTCTGAAGCAACTTTTTGAGTCGATGGCACCTGAGGAGAAAGATGCTCTTGAAAGCATTGATGATGTTGACGTTCACAATGAAATGGTTCGCCAGATTCCCCTCTCCCAACGAGAACGGAAAGTAGGATGCCGGAATTTCTACTGGAAAACCTTCACCTCCTGTTAGTCAAATTGCTTGGTAAAAAAACCTCAACTGAAACCCTACAATGTCATAATTGTGTAGGCGTCAATATTAGTTGATGTTTTAGAGGATTTCTGGTCATGTGCATTTTTGCCTTATGCCTATATCACGGATTGTAAAATCCAATCTATAATGTCTTCGGTTTCTCCTTCTCTTTATGATACCATCTATATTTGGCACAAATGTTCTTATTAAAATTCAGCAGCACGCGCATATTGGTAAATAACAACACTGTTTATACTATTCCAGTACAAAGAGAGTTTAACTCTTTTTGTCTAGTGTTTATTGGACTTGTATACACTGTATGGTATAAAATATTTGTGTTATGGTACTATTAAACTTGATAGCAAGTGATTACATGATTTAAGTTTAAATTAAATTGAAAAAAATCTTGATCTAGATGTGTTGTGTTGACCTTGCGACAGTGTCATTGGATTTGCTAGTCCTCTATAATAAAGTGTGATCAGGGAAACTGTATTCATGTGTGACTGGCTTTATGTAATACAAAAAGCAAGCACACAAAATCTTATGGCTATTTTTTTTCTTTCACAGTTCATTAAATCATAAATCAGAAACAACGGTCAGTACAAACTAGAAATCAATAGACATAAAACAGATGGATTTATAAAGCAGATCTTTGTGTCTCCTTACAATCAATATCAGGGAAAGATGCAAACTCATCCAAACAAGCCCTGAAATAAACTGGCAGCTTGAAAAGTACATCAGCCATTTAAACAAACCGTGCAGTACCAGTGCTACTTTATCAATTAGAGATCATCTACTATGTTGACGAGTTTAGAAAACGTTTTTTTGGCAGCAAATTGATCAGATGGACACTATGTTTGAACATTCTTACAAAATATTCCAGACAAACCAATAAATAAAGCATGCAACCATCTGAACCACTTTATGCGTTTAGTTTCTAGACAATTGTAACATTTTGTCAGCGCAAATACTTTTTTTTGTTTCAAGCAACCAACACCTTATATGAAACCTTTTTGAATAATGGCATTAAGTAATGGATGCTTGCACATTATTCAAATAATAGACTATTAAAAATGCATTTTGACACAAAATAAAGCAATTACAAAAAAAAGATGTAAAAAAAATAAAATAATAAAGCCAGTCAGTAACAATCTCTTTGCACAAAAGTCGGATGCATAATCTGAATCTGAAGTGAAAGTCGTTTCTCTAGTGCGTACTTAACCTTTTTGTAACCTTCATACTTGTCCATTTATCTTCTGTTAGTCTGTATATTTAGTAACAAAATTGCAACTAATTTCCTTGATGTTACGAGAAACGTTCTAATTCTAACAGGTCACATTTGTCATTCTTCTAACCTAGTGGATTCCTTTCCCTAATTGCTCACTATTTCTCTCACTATTCAAACTCCTCGAAAATGATCCAACTCTGCTGCCACAACCAAACCACTGAGCATAACAGAAAACTCAACTACATGACTGCAGCTCAACACACAACTGTCAAGAGATTTCCTTCAGTGAAGTGTTAATGGTATACACACTTACCCTTTACTCCTATCTGACAACACGCTTCTTATAACAGCTTAAGAGATCAGCATAAACCTAGAGTTTTAACCTAGTGGAGTGACAAGAGCAGCGGGGGGGGGCGGATAAGCTGCCCATGTTAAACTTTCCACCTTTTTACCAGAACTGTCATTAGCATCATGATGAATGTAACGATAATAAATCAATATCAAGTCAGTAAACGAAATACAGTAATAATATCCTTCAACAATCATGATTTCAAGTATTAAAATAATGAGCGCTTGATCTCCGCCGAGTGTAGCAGGAGAAAACATCATGTTTTTGTTTTTGAGAGGATAAGAGAACAGAGATGATATACAAGAGCATCTGAAAGGGGACGATATGAAGTGACCCCAACTGCCAGCAGAATTTGGGCATTATTTGAGGAAACTTGTAAAAACTCTTAAGAGCAGCGACTGCTTCTCCAAAGTTAGAAATGCACCCTGTTCACAAGACTCACATTTTGTGTAAACATACATGCGTGGAGGATTATACACAAACACCATCACATTTCATTCACCACCTGTTTTTCTGTTTTATTTAAGAAACAGCTTTCCAGTAAAACTACTCTAAGCACAAGAGCTATTGTTTTTTTTGTTCACAGCTCTATGCTACCCTGAGAGGGACGTCTTCATATTATTTGTGCAATAGACATGTGGATATTTAGTGTGTAAGGTCGAGGATGGAAGAAATACCAGGTGGTGGATGTTTAGATAGTGGTACATTCTGAAAAATAACCATGAAGCAGAGAAAGGGCGTGGCGAGACAGGACGGGACATTAGCAGTCAGTGGAGATTTTGGCAGAAAGATCTTGGATGCGACGGGCGCTGCAGCTCTTGCACAGTATGTGTCCGTCCAGGGGATAGCAGCCTCTTCCCTCGCCCTCTGAAGAGAGGAGAAGTCCACACTCCTACAACCCAAACAATATTCAAAATTTTATTTTTAATACAATTAATCTCATACTATTATGCATGCATTTGTAACTGCAGTGTAAATGCATTCATGCCAACTCATTGTATTTAACAATGTGTAAATAGTAAATACATCTAAAAATGCCACTTCAGATGCAGCTTCTGTGCGTCTCTGCAGCGTCAAAAAACCACTTGGCCAGTGTTATATATTTTGTTCACTTGAGTACTTACAATATGCCAAATGTTTCCAACTATTTGTAAATCGTGAGAAAATTGCAATTTTAACCAAGGCTCTGGGACGCGTGAGTCACCGCCTGTCAATTGCGTCATACCCGCATTACCCTCGGATTCCGGTTTTATTTTGTAGAAACCATGGAAACAAAGACACTTTAATATAGTACATGTTTTAATAGACAAGGGGACATCTGTTTTGATACATTTATAGACAGAAAATGAATTGTTATGTGGCTCAACATGTTTAGTCTTATTGTTTAAATCAATTTTCTTGATTTATTTGCGAGTATCATGCTTTACCATGCCTCAGAGAATAACACTATTTTGTCAAATAGCTAACATAGCATAATCAGATGCAGCTTTATTTTTAGTAACAGTAATACAGCATTTTCTCCATCATACAATACGTTTTAAAATGAATTGCATGACATTTATCAACACAAGCCACCCAGCATTTAATATGATATTCTAAAATCGATCAGCTTACTGCAGTGTGTCTCAAACAAGTGTCTCACAGCAGCAGCTGAGCGAACGCGCAGAGTAACGTTATAACATCATTTTCAACACTCTAATATGATAAACAGAGCTGCGTTACCTCATACTCATGACCGGAATAGCGGAAGCGGCGCCGGCGACTGTGAGGCTCATTCATAATAAAAGTTCTGCTGCTCGTGAGGCGTGTGTAGCGCAATCGCTCCAGCGGCCTCGTTCAGCTCCCACAACACTCGGTCCTACTACAGTAACATTAATAATCGCATCCATGAACATGTTTTCTTCCCGAGTCCTATATCTATTCTTTTGCACTGTCCGTTGAGGTGGAGACCACATGTCCCAAGATTCAGCTCTAAAACTTTGCATCATCAAGCTACGCCTTTGTTTTGAATAGGCTTCTAGCGACCTCTAGTGGACAAAATTACTACATACTGCACCTTTAATTAAAAACAACGGCGAAATCTAAAACTACTCATGTTCTTTTCACTAGTCTGAAAGAAGCAAAAAAAAATAGCCTAAAATCTTAAAATTAACCAGGTTTCCATTACAGATTTGAGCAAAACTATTGCGAAATGACGGCATTTCCATTAACTGATGTTATGCGAATAAAAACATTTTCCTCTCGCGATAAGTCATTACAAAAATCATGGCAACGGATGTTAGTAGGTGCACTAGCAATTATTTTTAATCGAAGGAGACGTAGGCGTGTTATCCAAGCATTAATGGCAAGGAAAGCCCCTTTAACTTGGGAGTGGCCACGTATGAGGTGTTTTTAGGTGTTTTTCCCTCCTATCTGCTTCGAGGTCTTGATAAATTGTGGCATTTCTTTGTTGTTTAGAATCCAGTAGTCCTGTAATTCTTTTGTCTTTTATGAGTTCAATTAAGAACTCTGTCTCATCTTCTGTCCAAACATACCACGACATCTTTAAAGAATGATCGACTTTTACTTTCCTTTTATATTCCTTTTTCAAATTGCCTGAAAAACCACCTCATGCGAGCAGAAAAACTTTTTTGCGATATATGGGAGTTTTTGTGAAATTGTTGCGTTTCCATTGGGTGCATTTTCAATTCGTAATTTCAATTTGCGCAATTTGAAGGATAATGGAAATGCAGCTATTGACTAGTGCCTGAATGAACAGCGGTATAGTCTGTAGTGTCTTTCTTGCCTTATTAAATCAGAATAATAAGACACTATAGGGCTGTTACCAATCAAAATAAATCAGCATCGTTGCTTTTTTGACCCTTATGTACTTGACTTATGTAGGACTTAAATACATCTTTATGTAATTTCATAATTATTTCTATTGTATTTAAAATCATGGTTAAATTGTACTGGTGAATGTTCTGACACGCATGGTAAACTAAAGTATACTTTGATGCCATTTCTACTGAAACTTCTACAGTTGTAGATCTGTTAATGCATCATGTTTCCTTCTTAAGCATCAGTGAATGTTTTCACCTTTTGTAATACTAAATAAGAAATATGCATTTTTAATAATGCCTCTTTGTAAAAACTTAACATTTTGCAGATTTAGATTTGCAGATTTTGCATGCATTTCATGCAATTTAATGCATTTAAAATATAATAAAGTTTAAATGTAATATTGAACAACACTACAGTTAAATTATAATCAAGTACTTTATATGTGCTTTAGTATGTTAGACTTCAATTAAAAATTAAAAATTTCAAAAAAATTAAGTTTACTTAAAGCATAACAAAAGAAAACAAAGATTTAAAATGTACTTTAAGTTGTTTGTTCATAAATCATTCACCGGATACTTTTAACATTTTATGCCTAAAAATATGGTGAACATGTATTTCTCTCTGTCTATTGACAGTAATCCTGATTTATGGATTAATATCCAAAACCTTTAACTCTAATAGTGTATGTCACCAAAATAAAACAATCTTGAACCTGGCTTTATCCAATGTTCAGATTTCTGTTCTGTAAATTTATTTAATTAGTGCATAATATTTAATTAGATAATTAAAAATTACAAAATTAATTTAGTGTGATTGTCATTATTAACGAAATCCCCCAAATTACTGATAAGGGGTTGCATTTTTTACATGGATGTTAAAAATAAACTACTCTCAAATTCTCAAATATCCGAGTTGGTGCATTACATCAATAATTCAACATAAACACACAATGATGGTTCTTACCTCACATACGTAGCAGTTAACATGAAAACTGCGATCCAGTGCAACGATCCTCACTGTTTCCTCCTGCCCAGGCTCTGGCATTATGGGCTGGCCACATACCGAGCAGCGCGGGGCAAACTTCCTGAAAACAGGAAGCAAACAAGGTTTTAGTGATAAAATCCATACAGTAACTTGTGGGACATTTGGAAGAGCCTCATATTAATAAAAAAAGCAAAGATTTAATGAAGAAAAAACAACATGCCACTCCACCATCTGCATTTGATTGTTTATCGACTGAAACAGTGGCTTTACACCACACAGAGGGACAACAAAAGGAGAGAAGTGAGTAAGTACCTGTGGAAGTCCTCAATACAGTGGATCTGAGATGTGGCATCCACAGTAAAAGGCACTCCATCCAGACAACAGCCGCAAACCACACATGTGAAACAGCGAGGATGGTAAGCCTTTCCCATCGCCCTCAGGATCCGGTCTAAGATGGGCTCAGAGCATTTTGAACAGCGCTCAAGTGTGCTCTGTGAGCAGAGAGGAAGAATAAAATGTTAAAAGTTGATGTAAAATATGCTACAAACCCCCCCCCCTCCAAACAATAAAAGGCAGAAACCAAGAGAAGACGACTCACTATGTAGCAGCTCTCGCAGTAGCTCTTCCTGTCTAATGCATAGAAAGGTTGGCCTCTCAGTCTGGCATGACAGGTGATGCAGGTGAAACACTCCACGTGAAACACCTGCTCCATGGCAATACAGCCACTGCCATCTCCCAGAACATTATCCCCACACCGAGCACATCGACCTGAGAGAGAAAGATGGAGAGAGAGAGAGATCCATGACCCTCGCTGTACACATAAAATAAGAAAAAAATGCATTAAATATTGGAGCATACCAAAATATTCCTCAGTAGGGGGATGATTCATGTCATACACCAACTTCTTGGTGAGTCGATCCAACTCTTCCTCTGGACGTGGTGCTGACCCCTGCTGGCAGAACATGGAAGAACATTGATAAACTGCATACATAAAACCTTTTTGCTGTTCACTTGCACACTTTTATCATTCTTGTACAAATGTAAATTTTAAACACTCTCAGACTTTCTGTAGTCCAAACACACACACAAAACCTTTTTGAAAAAGAAGTGTACTTAATTGTATTGCATGTGACCTTGTGGTGTACTTCAAATCATAAATATATTTGATAATCTAATATTGATGAAATAAAAGGCCACTTAAGCCTTAAAACATTTTCATGACTGTTTAACACTTAAAGGCAAAGTAAGCAATTTCTGAGAAACACTGTTGATATTAGAAAATCAAAAATTACGACTTTATTCAACAATATCTTCTCTTCTGTGTCATTCTCATACGTTGTTTACGTCCAGCGCTCCCAGGTTCTGGAACGCCGACTCATTATTGGCCGAGCCCTGCATTAGCATCACACAAATGCGTCGTGCTGCTCACGTGTGCAGCTTTGGCCAATACTGAGCTGGCATTCGGACGTAAACACGGAAGCCTTCGCTGTGCTTACTGCAGCACCTGCATAAGGATAATGACTGGGAAGAGAAGAGATTGTTGAATAAAGTTATTTTTGTTTTGTTTTTGCGCACAAAAAGTATTCTCGTCACTTCATAAAATTAAGGTTGAACCACTGCAGTTGCGTCGACTGTTTTAAAAATGTCTTTAGTACCTTGCTGGACCTTGAAAGTGGTGATTATACTGCTGTCTATNTTTTTTTTTTTGTTTTTGCGCACAAAAAGTATTCTCGTCACTTCATAAAATTAAGGTTGAACCACTGCAGTTGCGTCGACTGTTTTAAAAATGTCTTTAGTACCTTGCTGGACCTTGAAAGTGGTGATTATACTGCTGTCTATGGATGAGTCAATTACCTCTTGGATTTCAAAAATATCTTAATTTGTGTTCCGAAGATTAATGGGTTTTACGGGTGTGGACCGACATAAGGGTGAGTAATTCATGACAGAATTTTCATTTTTGGGTGAACTAACCCTTTTTTTCTTTTTATAAAGCCAATCAATAGGAAGTCTGCCTTTGGTTTCATGACAAAGTTCCCATCTCTGTTACAAACCAACAACGACCTCTTACCCAGTCTTACCTTGTTAGACTGATATGCTGACACTTGGTCTTGACTCATCTTCACCGGTGCTCCCTGGCCGGCTCTTCCTCCTGGCATATTTCCTGCTCCTCCCTTATAGGCACCTGGATCTCCATGAGGTTCTTGGGCAGGGGGAGGTGGAGGTGGGTACCAGCCCTGTCCCTGTGCCTCATAATGTGGCCGATCTTGCTGAGGGGGCCGAGAGGCATGCTGACGGGGCGGCGGCGGGGTGTAAGCTTGCTCTGCCTGTCGTCCACTCTGAGAATAGGTGACGGGCTGAGCCGTTTTCACCTGTACAGTAAAGCGAGGACCAGTTGGGGTGGAGGCAGTGGTGTAGGAGGCAGGCACTGGTTGTGGGTAAGGTTTGTGCATGGAAGAGGGGGCGGAGGGGTAAATATATTCTGGCTGAGGTGTACAGGTGTAAGGTGGGGCGGGGTGGTACTGGTTTTGGAGTGGAGGGGGGTAGCCCATTGAGGGCCTGCTTGTTGGTGGAGCCCCCATCTGGTTGGAAGAGTTATAGCGGTCAGTAGGGAGGTGCTTGCTGTAAGGCACATTGTCATACAACTGAAAAAAATGAGAAAGGAGATTTTGCATACAAAAAACTTTTTTTAATTAAAAACAAAAACAGAATCAGAACAATCAGAATCAAGTATTCCAGAGAGCTGTGCAACATTACCTCAATACTCCACATTACCCAAAAGGCTGGAATACACTACATGACTTTTGTCGTAGCTAGTTGCCAAAAGTTATTTGTCATGCGACTTCTAGCAACGAGGTGCCATGTTTCTGTGCGAGTTTGTTGTATTCGGAACAACTTGAAAGTCTGGTACTGTGTGAACCGCAGTCGTTAGTATATGACGCCTAGTTTCTCTCTGTAACTATTTACAAAATCAGTAAGTGTATGATGCCTTACGCTTTAAAATCTGTTCAGATTTTAAGAGTCATGTAGTGCAGTGTTTCTCAACTGGTGGGTTGCGGCCCAAAAGTGGCTTGCAAAACAAACAAACAAACAAAAACAAACAACAACAAAGAAGTCATTCTAAATGTTTTACTGATGCAAGACTTATTTTGAAGGACATTTGTGAACTGAGAGGCACTGAGGAAAAACACATTGTCAACTGATTCAGTATGGCTGAATCCCAAATGGCACACTTCTATGCACTTTCGGTCTTGTGGACTTACAATGGCTGCCATGGGCCTGCGGCATGCACTCTTTAACTGCATGAGCAATTTACGTTGTCAATTATGGTACGGTTCAGTACAGTACAATACGGTATGCATTTTTTGCCATTTCCATTGTCATAAGTTGTGAATGGTACCCTAATTCCAAACCATACCACTTTTTTGGGACCTTTCAGTTGGGGTATCCAGCACAATAGTACCGGTACCAAAAGAGTGGAGCTACACTCACTGCAGAACGTTGATTGGTTGACAGAGAATCACATGCTACATGAGAAATACAACACAATACCGTTGCAACACAATGTGTATTTTTTGGCTGTTTTTCCATGCAGCCTTCAGCTCAAATAAAGCTGCTGTATGTCCTCCATTGTTGTTTATGCTCATTTTCTTCTTCACACAAGAATGACATTGATCGCTACTTTCTGGCATACACTACGCCTATCAAGTAAGAGTACTATTGGCGGTGGAAATGTGAGCCGGATCAGGGTTTACCGTCCCGAATCATACTGTACTGAACTGAACCATACTGCTTGGTAAAATCATGAAATTACCAAAAAGTACCAATAAATTACATTATAAAGAGTTCATGTTAGTATTGTGTATTTACAATCGTAACTGTAGTTTCCATAACCTTTACCAAAATACCACTTTATTTTCACTTTGAGTGATTTTCAACATTTTTGATGACTGTGGTGGCTAATGCTCACAACTTACTAACTAGGGCTGGACGATTAACCGAAAAGTAATCGAAACCGAAATTCAGAACCTCTAACCGATATAATTTTGCAATGTCGGTTATTTCGTTTTTTTAATCCTGTTAATACTTTCCCCTTAAAAACATACTACAGCGTGTGTAGCCACGTGACTCCACCCCATCCAGTCAGTGGCATAAAGGCAACACGGAGGTGAACGCCCTGCTTGTGTGTTTTTTTTTGATAAATAAATAATAGGTTTCAATTCCTATAAATTTGTAATCCGTTCCAGTCTTAAAGGATTAGTTCACTTTCAAATGAAAATTAGCCCAACCTTTACTCACCCTCAAGCCATCCTAGGTGTATATGACTTTGTTTCTGACGAAGACAATCGGAGAAATATTAATAAATATCCTAATTGTGTTGCACCTTGCACGATATACCGGTACTAGAAAGGTATCGCGATACCCTGCTTTTAAAAACGGTCCGGTTCTTCATTTTATTAGTACCGGTACTTTGAGTGCCAGCTGTATTTCCTAAAGTGCGACAGCAGGGGGCAGTGTGCGTGCAGCGCGGCATATTGAGTGCTTGTTTATTCCTCTCAACTGCGCAACGGCTTTTATGGTGACGAAACGAGAGGTATGGTTGCATATACAGGTGCTCTTGCAGACCGTCCACAGATTGTTGAGAAAGCAGATGCACGAAGTGAAATATGGCATTATTTTGCTTACATTGCCGACAGTCAGGGCAAGCCCACGGACACCACAAAGCCCGTCTGCAAAAGATGTTACAAAATAACGCAAGCGAAGGGAGTCAAAAGCATCTTGCCGACAAACATCCCGATTTGTACAAAGAATTTAAAAAGCGACAGGTTAGTGTGATACCAGCATTATGTTTATGCTCTCAAACATTAAATGAGTGTTTTTTATTTATTTTACTCGTGCAAGCAGACCTGAGGTGTATTATTGAGTCTAAGTTCAATAAGTGATATCTGGTTGCAAAAATAAAATTAATTTAAAAATACATAAATACGTGAAGGGTACATACAGTTATTTTAAACCAATTTATGCTTTAATAACATTGCTCTAATTATTTAAAGTAATCTAATTTTTACAATAATCTTACTGTCAAAAACACCTACATGTATAAAAAAAAACTGCAAAAAAGCATAACAGCAAATAATTTACAATTTTATTGAGCATGAAATAATAAACATTAAAAACTATATTAAATCTAACTCTTACTTCACGGCAATGAAGCTCAAATCCAGAATTATCAGGCTGCACACTGGTGAAGGAAGAAGTTCTGTCATAAGTGTTATTTATTTACTTTTCCTGCTGTTTTAGGTTTTTGCCGTAGTATTGTTTAAGTATCGGTATCATGATATTTAAGTTAGGTATCGTATCGAAGTCAAAATTTTGGTATCGTGACAACACTATATCCTAATGCATCCGAGATTTATATTGGCAGTGATAGGGTTCAATGAGCATGAGCTGAACAAAGTGCTTCCATCCACATCCATCCATCATAAACATATTCCACACGGCTCTGAGGGGTTAATAAAAGCCTTCTGAAGTGAAGCGATGCGTTTGTGTAAAAAATATCCATATTTAAACAAGTTATGAAGTCGAATATCGAGCTTTCGCCAGACTGCCTTCCGTTTTCAATGTACGCAGAAAGTGTAAACCTCTTGCAGTTCACAAAGGTTACGCTACGTCATGCGCGTTCCCTATTAAACTTACGGAAAAAGTGTAATTGAAGCGACACCAGTTTACACTTTCTTCGTAACTTGTATACGGAAGGCGGTCTGGTGGAAGCTCGATATTTGACTTTATAACTTGTTAAATATGGATATTTATTTTACACAAACGCATTGTTTTGCTGCAGAAGGCCTTTATTAACCTTATTTAGAAGCCGTGTGGAGCAATGGATTGAAGCACTTTGTTCAGCTCATACTCATTGATGCCTATCACTGCCATTATAAAGCTTGGATGCGTCAGGATATTTATTAATATTTCGGCAATTATGTTAATCAGAAAGAAGAAGTCATATACACCTAGGATGGCTTGAGGGTGAGTAAAGCTTGTGCTAATTTTCATTTCAAAGTGAACTAATCCTTTAAGAAACACATTTTCTTACTAATATATATGAAAGCATTCTTTAAATTATTGGTAAACTGTTTTTCCTGTGGGACGTGGTTTAAAGCATTATTATTAAGCGTTACTGCTTTTAAAGTGTTTACCTGTGTGCTTGAGCTCTGAGGGTGATTGTCCAGGTCAGCCAGCATGCATGTAAGAGAGTCTATCTCTGCGTCAATAGTTGAGATGTGCTTCTCTGATCCCCGATTCTGAGCAAATAACAGCCACAAACAAAACACACATTATACTTTCAAGAAGCACAATAATGCCTAAATGTGGGGGGGAATGTTTTAAAGTGTCTCTATTATGCTTTTTCAAATATTACCTTTCATGTAGTGTGTAATATAGCTGTTTGTGAATGTAAAAGGTCTGCAAAGTTTTAAAGATCAAAGTGCACGACAAATAAAGTTATTGTCTTCTAAAAGAAATAATTAATTCCAAATGCTTCGTCAGTAATTCCAGTCTCACTTCCCGTTACAAACTTATGTAATAATGTAACAAATTTGCATAATGCCAGCATATGGTCTTTATTGGCTGCCCGTGAACAACGTATACTTTGACCCTCAAACACTGTAGTTGTAGTTGAGGCCTGGAAAAGTTTGGTTCATACAAACAACATACTTTATAGATATTTTCCCTGATTTTTTGGGGGGGGTAAATTAAAGGAACTAATATTTACAGAAAACAACAAGTCCTAAACAATAATTCTAAATGAATATATGGATTTCACTGACGTGAAGTTCATGGCTGGCCATGCGGGGGTTCCAGTTGTGGTGGTCTTCTTTGGGCCCCTGGCCTGAAGCATAGTATCGCTCTCCTAATTGGGGAGGCAATGGATGATAGGTAGCAGACCCTGAGCGATCATCTTGATGCTGGTGTTGCATGGATCCACCTAAGCACACAAACATCAGTTCAATGTTACGAAGCACAAACTGTCAAATTGTATTCAATCAATTATTTCTTTAAAGGGGACCTATTATGCCCCTTTTCACAGGATGTAATATAAGTCTCTGGTGTCCCTAGAATGTGTCTTTGACGTTTCAGCTCAAAATACCCCACAGATCATTTATTATAGCTTGTCAAATTTGCCGCTATTTGAGTGTGAGCAAAAACACAGCATTTTTGTGTGTTCCTTTAAATGCAAATGAGCTGCAGCTCCCCACCCCTTTCCAAGAGGGTGGAGCTTTTCCAGCTTGTGCTTGGGATACTCAACAAAAACAAAACTGGAGAATCTCATGCAGCCAAAATGTCAGTAGCAGTGTTCAGCCTTACATTGTTTAAACCAGAGTCGGACACTGATGGAGAGACTCAGGAAGAAGTTAACTTATAGAATGCAACTGGACATTTCTGAATGGTTAGTGGATAAATTTATGCAGTTGTTGTAGTTGATCTAACTCATCGACTATCATGTCGACCGTCATGTTAATCTTGTGTGCAAATCCAGCGTTGAACTGACCCTTGTTTGTGAAACACTTTACCAACTTTCTTCGGTACATTTCCTTCATAAATGAAATTCAACCACGGTTTCCTCAGATTCAGAGTCTATGGAGACTCTTATGTTCGTTGGTACGTCCAATAACAGAACATTTGTAATGTTTTTGGTGCAGACATTATATATCTCCAGCTGCTACAGTGAGGAAACAAAAATGGCGGACTGCTGCGGCATTTGATTATTCAATTTCTGTACCTGAATACTGTTAAAAAGTGCTTTTTCAGGCAAGTCTATTTAATTTGTATCTTTGTTCTATAGTATTTATCTATGCTTGTAATTTGTTTAATATTTTCTATACAGATTCGCTCCCCTACAAAATTACCCCAATCATTCTAGAAAGATTCACTCCCATGTCGCAACATATAGAGCAGAAAAACAAAATTTCACAATGTCAGTTTTTTCCAATATTGTGCAACCTTAATGACGCAAACATGCACTGGAAAGATTAAGGATTCTTACCTGAAGGTCCAGTTGCCATATATCTTACAGGCACCCCATTTCCTCCTGTTCCACCATTCTGTTCATACATGTTATATTTGGGCCTCTGGTCTGGCAGACCTTTCTTAGGAGGTCTGTAGAGAGCGGGGCCAGAGTGTGACATTGATGCTGTGGCTCTATCTGAACTACCCAAGGTTCTCGGAGGCAGCCAGGTGGGTCCAGACATACCAGGCTTCTACAGGGACAGCACAGAATATAAATTATGTCACTGTGTGTAACTTTTCTCAGTTTTTTGTGTCTTAATTGTGCATGAGAATGATTAAATAATATATAACTCCAGATTTTCTACTAACACACCTTAATTTAAACCACACCTCAAAGAGTTACAGCAGTGCTGTCCAAGCTTGTAAAAACTGCATAACTGTAACTACGCAAAACAGGTTTATGTTTCATGCTGGGTTTCCAGTGGCAACGCATGGTTTTCACGATAACAATAGGGGCCAAATTAAAAAGCAGGAAAAGGCAACCATTCTCATCCGAAAGGGGAATTCCAGGGTTCCTTAGTCGAATTGCATTTCTCTTTCTCACACACACACACACACACATATACATACAATTCCCACAGGTGCACAGTACTTGCAATGTATTCACTCCTCTCTCAAGTCTCCCATTGCTACAATAGCCATTGTCCCCAACACTTAATCCACAATCCTTTATATAGGGAGCCCGTCCATGAAAATAAGATAGGAAATGTTATGTAATGATCAAATTTTCATTTGAGCCATCTGGTGTCCGCTGGACAATGTCCTGTGTCCAAGTGCTGAAGAGTGTTTGTTATTATAAGCTTGTGAAAACAAAGCAAATAAACCTCACAACAACACAAGGTGCTAACAAATGAACAAGTGTAACAGTTAAACACAGTAAGAAAAAATCTAATCTTAAGCATTAAAATACAAACTGGGCCTTTGAAACTGCAGGGAAATCCAGCTAGAGATAGTAGTTGGTTTCTAGCTGGTTGGCCAGTTATGATGCCCACCAAAATAGTTTGACCATCTTAATATAACTAACTAGTTGCTGGTCCAAGATTGGCTACCAGTTTGGACCAGATAACGACCAGCTACCACGTAACAAAACAAATATCATCTTAAGATGTATTTTTCAACTGTGACCTCAAATCATTGCACTGATCTTCATCCTAACAAATGTCTTAGCTTGCAACCAGTGAAATGTCCAGCCTGACCACAATGGACGGCACTGCAATCTGTGAAAGCTCGTACTCAAAGCCGGGGATTGTTAGGCCGACAAATCACCCGTATGACAATGTTTTTATCTTTGAAACCCCATTAATCTGCGATAAACCGTGTTACTGTTGCTCTCCCCTGCAGCATACCTGTGTTACACTGCAAAGTTACATCGACTGATAAAAGTGCGACACTGCCGCAGATAAACGTCATCGTAACAACAACTCATCTCTGGTAACTTGTGTCCTGTGTTTACTGGGTTATTTAAACAATAGGACATTAACAATTTCCTCTACCTCTTGAAAACGCTGCAGACTCCCAGTCTACCGAGCATCTGCCTCGTCTCGCTTCGTTTTCATCTGCAAAATGAAATCAGCACATGAAATAAACCGACGAGCTGCGTCTGTCTGGTAACGTTAGCCTCTCTGTGGGGTTACAATTAAAAAGTTCAGTTCATAGATTCACAGCCCAATGCCCTTACCACCAAGTAGTATATATTAATACAACTATTAAACATTAAAAAATATTCCATAAACATTAAAAACCACAAACGAGCCCTCTAGATCGTTTAGTTTGTCGATGAGTAGCATAACATCCCGTTCAAACTGTTTATTTGTTTGTTGAATAATGCGAATACTTCAAGTCGACTCGGCTGATTTATGCGAGATTTTTACTTCTGAAAGAAATACAGTCTCACACGATGTGAGTAAACACTATCAGTAAGCTGTGTTCGCTCTCGGTTAGTAGCTAAACCAATACACTTGTAAAGTAGCTACTTTTTAGTTCTATGTCGGTTTCATTTTAGTAACCTACTTTTCCTGGAGGATCCAGCAGCGGCTGACAGAGGCCTGTATGCAGCGGTCCAGACTTATGACGTCACATGGCAAGCTGTTTTAACATTAATGCTGCTTCACGTGCTCTCGGAATTATCGCAAATATGAGTTTTCTATGTAAAAATGTGCTCAGAAACGCCCTCCCATTTCGAAACTTGAATGCGATGAGCTCGTAATCACGACTTCAGAAGTGGGAATTATCACATTTCCGATAGCACGTGAAGGCAGCATAAACATCCTTTACGATAACTAGCATCTATTTTTTTTATTTACAATTTTAAAATTGATATTAGGAAATCTAATAATGTTTAGAGTCCTTTTTACTTTAACTATTTCTTATTCTGTAGTTAGAGTTTACTAACAAAGTTACGTTTTCTTAGTACAAATACACTACCACCTATTATTTACGTACTGTATATTCCAATCGCTACTAACACATTTTTGACATTTTAAGACATTTAATTGAACTTTAAAACGGCTATTCAAATTATATAAAATTATTTAAATAAATTTAAATAGTGCCTATTAATAGGCTATTAGTTGCCTTTGAGACTGTTCGTTAAATATTACATATGTTTTTTTTTTTAATCTCATATAGTATAGATACTAGTGTCTCATAAATAAGTACTAGTACCTAAAAACATGTTAGAACTGGAGTAGGTACCAGCAACAATTGGAATACTTAAAAGTAGGGTTGGTATTTTTTTATAAACACTTTTTTTTTTATACTGGTTGAAACTCTCCTCACATCCTGATAGCAATCAATAATAGAAGTGGTCTAAATATTAAAGCATGTACATATATCATCTGTGGAAGTCTCAGGACCAAAACATTTTCGGCTAATTGTCCTACCTGCCTGTCAACATATGTATTCCATACCTCCGCGCACCCTGCTCGCACAGAGACATCACACGTCATCAGCGTGTTCCGTAAGGCTATGCAGAGTTGTTGACAGACAGTCACTGAGTGCCACAAACAAACAGCAGCTGCCTTTCTCCTGAACCAAAACAACAAGCTTATGTTGCAAATGTGACATTTATCTGGAGCTGTTCATGTCCTTAGACTCGGATTTATGCGTTTAGCACTATCAACGGCGAACTGAATCTGCAGCAGTCAGGTGGTACAAGTAAGAGCTCTTTGAGACATGAGGTAATTTAATTTCTTGTCTCGTGATGCTTTGCAGACTCTGCTGTGTATTTTCATGTGTTTTGAAGGAGGCATGGCCTTAGAGAGCGCTATGAACGGAGGTTGGGATCTCATGCTTTCAAAGCTAGCTTGCTATTGCTAGCATCTTCGAAATTGCCTACCATACCTTTAATAGTTGGAAGTAAATAGTTGACATCTGAGCAACAAACTTCATTGACAAATATTCGCAATTCATTTGAAATAGTTACTTATCACTATTGGGATAGTGACTACTAGCAACTAATTAAATACTAGTAACGTGATAAATAATTACTTGTGATTAATTGAATAGATAGTTAAATTTGGAACAATTATCAGATTAAAAAGTAATATTTTCTAAAGATAGAATCTAGTGAAACTGAAAAAGATAGTATCGTAAATATTGTATAACTATTGGATTATTTACAGATAATTTAGAGATAAGTGCAAGTTACAGAAAAGATACTATTTATTGTAAAATAATAAATGTTAAATTGGCTTGCCATAAATGCCAGGGCTATAGAGCATATTTTGGGATGCATGCTGTGTGTGTCCCATATTGGAATGACATATGGTGCCAGATGAGGGATTTATTTATCGCCTGGGGCAACTTAATCCTGGGCATATCACTTGTTCTCAAAACGAAAAGGAAGGTTTAGCTGTATACAGTTGCATATTGTTTGATGAATCTATTGTTTAATCACTGGGTTTGATTAAATCAGCTAATGCTAAAGCAACTGAATACTAATCAAAACTGTATGAATAAGAATGTTCCATCCCATTATTTTATACTGCTGCCTGTGTTGGGAAAACAAGCTGGCTCAAATCTGCAGCCCATGAGGTCTGTATGTCATTTTATTATTATGCATAAAGATGGAAATGAGCCAGTCTTTAGTGAAAAAAAGTCTGGTACAAGTTAAAATGTGGCATAACAATGCAGAAACAATTAAACTAAATGAAATATACATTTTTATTTTTATTATTCAAACAATAATATAAAAAATAATTAAAGGGGTCATATAATGGCACTGTTTTAAGATGTAAAATAAGTCTCTGATGTCCCCAGAGTGTGTATGTGAAGTTTTAGCTCAAAATACCCCACAGATCTTTTTTTATAGCATGTTAAATTTGCCACTTTTTGAGGGTGAGCCAAAACGCTCAGTTTTTGTGTGTGTCCTTTTAAATGCAAATGAGCTGCTGCTCTCAAGAAAAGGGCGGAGTTTCAAGAGCGTTTGTTAGCAGCGCTGATTTCCACATTGTCATTGATTAACTAAGTCATTGATTAGCATAATCTGTCATGATAATCTATAAATCGCTCGTGTGTTTCCTCCAGAGCCAGAGAATATATGCTGCATGAAGATAGAACAGGTATAGTTTAGTTTAATTACGGTTATAACTTATGTTGTCATCTTGCTTTTATGACATGCTATTGCATTTTTTTTACTTACTGTATTGCAATAACATGGCCTCACCCCCTTTGTTGTGTGTTCTTGGGGGCAGGCAGAGTTTATGTCAATTTTAGAGTAAGTGAAGTCACTAACCCGGGAAGAAGCTCATTGTAGTCCCTACCAGCCGTCTGCTGTAGTCCTTAAAAAACAATTTCTTTAAAAGAAAATATCTCCCTTTGCATTGAACTTTGAGCGTCCTAACTTTGCAGATGTTGTTTATGCTCTAACAGCAACATTACACACTAACTAAAGTTAAAAAACTGAAATCATTATCAACCACCCCTTTAATACCCAGACCTCTTAAAGAAGAAATTTTTGTAGAAAGGTTACAGCTTCTTTTTTTGGTTGAATTTCAATCAATTAACAGAACCTCGTGTCAGACTGTGTGATTTATTGCCGGTCTTGGTCTCTCCAATAACCCCTTATCCTAACTTGATTTGTAATGATATTACACTCTGTGCTCCACTTTAATATCCTGCCTTGATAATACCTCTCACCTCCAGGCCCGCACATGAAACACCCTTTGTTGCCTGGCTCTCAGAAACTCTATGTGACCATCGGACCAAGCTCAAGGGCTCTTGAGAGGAAATGGCTGACCTGAACCAGTATCATTCTCTCCTCTTTTTCCTTCGAAGGTCACTTACTACCAAGAAAAGATCGGGAACTCTTCAGACACCCACAGCCTGTTCACAACATTCACCTCCTCCCACTAGTTCTGGTATTTCACATAGGTTGATCAGAGAATATTTCTTTAAGAGATTTCTGGTATTTATATAAAAAAGTGAATGGTATTCTAAAAAAACATTAATCTATTAATTCTATCAATCTGGATATGATCAGTGTACTTTTAACTACAAGAAAATGGGTTTCTATTACTGAGACTCCCATTAGGAAAAGTTTATTATTCTTTTTAATTAACTTATGTTGTGATCCCTAACAAGTAAAACATATTATTTCCCTATTTAGTCAAATTAATAATGAAAATAAATATTACAAAAGTTTGCTCTTGGCATAATTTTCTTCAAAAAATACTTTTTTCTGTAGTAAGAAAGGCTATATATGCATGCTGAAAGTGATATGAATAGAGTATTGTTGACTGTGGCAATTTTTCTTAGATCTTTCGCTGATAATTGTTAATGTTGCAATAGGTTCTATGAATAACCGTGTGGTGTAACTCATGACTGAAATATCTTCAACATTTTTAGCTGCAGACAATTCAGCAAGCATCTTGATTACTTGGCTGCTCATCTAATGATTCTGGCACAGTATTTTGAGAGAAACATTGTTCTCTATATAGGGAGCACCTACAGTCTTGTTTTCGTTGAGCTTTTCTGGGGTTTGGAATGTTAATAATTTCTGGCTCGTTCATGCTTTATTTTTATTTTTTTTATACATATATTTTGTCTTCAAGATTTGTCCATCTCAGACTCAGAAGCTCAGATAGATCTAAGGGAACTTAAAGGGCTAGTTCACCCAAAAAATTAAAATTATCCCATGATTTACTCACCCTCAAGGCATCCTAGGTGTATATAACTATCTTCTTTCAGACGAACACAATCTGAGATATTTAAAAAAATATCTGTAGTCCTCCAAGGTTTATAATGGTTGTGAATGGGGGTCCCAAATTCTGAAGCATCCATCCATTATAAAGACTTTTGAAGCAAAGCGATGCGTTTTTGTAAGAAAAATCCACATTTAAAACTTAAATTCAAATAACTAGCTTCCAGCAGATGACCTTACGTAGAATGCGCAAGTCGATTTGGGCGGAAGAGCAACCTCTGACCCGAACGCAATAATGCAATGACGCAATGACAAACGCGGAGGCACAGAGGAGAGAGCAAAACAAAACACCGGTCACGAATTAGAAGTCTAAAACGAGAAATCTTAAAGAGAAATGTTGGAGGATTTCGATATAAGAGAAGAGGAGCTTGAGTTTGTTGCCAAGCCGTATTTGTTTGAACCGCGAGAGGCGTCTAAGCTTACGATACTCCTACATCCTGCGTCATACATCGCGTCAGAGGATTACTATTTTGGCGTAAGTCGTGTTGCGCTGTATGCGTACGGTCGTCCGCTGGAAGCTAGTTATTTGAATTTATAAAGTTTTATGAATATTTTTTCTTACAAAAACGCATCGCTTCGCTTTAAAAGGCCTTCCTTAACCCACTGGAGTCGTATGGATTACTTTGATAACGGATAGATGCATTTTTTTTTGTTCAAAATGCGGCCCCCCATTCACAACCATTATAAACCTTGGAGGACTAAGGATATTTTTAAAAACATCCCAACTGTGTTCGTCTGAAAGAAGTCATATACACCTAGGATGGCTTGAGGGTGAGTAAATCATGGGATAATTTTCATTTTTGGGTGAACTATCCCTTTAACTACTCACACATGCAGAAGTACACGCATATACATGAATTAGATTAAAAAAATTATAAAAAAATTAATACTTTTATTTAGCAAGGATGCATTAATTTGATCAAAAATGACAATAAATGCATTAATAATGTTCCAAAAGATTTCAATTTTAAATAAATGCTTTTGAAAGGTAGTGTGCATGCATATACAGCATGAATTTGCTTTTGCATTTCACTCACTCTCAACCTGTGACCCTTTTCAGTACATCCTAATTTTCTTCATTGTCCATTTTTGTCCGTCTCCCCACCTCCTTCCACCTTCCTCAAGTGGACAAACATCCCCCTTCATCCATACACCACACCGGATGAGCTCAAAGCATGTCCTTATATGTCCAAATCGCTCAGTTTCAGCAGGAAGAGGCAGTTTATTAAAAGTATAGTCATTGTTTCTGCAGCTTATAAACATATTTATATATATATATTATATTGCATTTTGATATTTTAAAAGTCAGTGGGGTCCAACAAACACTGGACTCCACTGACTTTCATTATATAAGCCAAAAAGAAAAGACGTTTTTCAATATATCTTCTTTTGTGCTTCACAGAAGAAAGTAAGTCATTCATTTTTGGTGAACTATACCATTCAATCTTCAGTGTATCGGTAATACATTACAATAAGGTCTAATTTGTTAACATTAGTTAAAAATGTGTTAGTTCACAGTGCATTGACTAATGTTAACTGATGCAACTGTAATAGTAAATGTTGAAATAAACATTAAGATAAATAAATGCTAGATGTATAGTTCGTGTTAACTAAGGCAGTTAACTAGTGTTAACAATTGGAACCTTATTGTAGGGTGTTTCCAGTGTATCTTTGTCAGAACAACATTACTCCATCTTGTTATTCCTTGATTCATGCTTTTTAGAAAGACTAAACAGTGACTCAACTATAGGCTGCAGCTCCATAAACTCATCAGAGAGTCACAGCAACTCTTAGAATCACAATAGAGTGGTTCAGCCCACTCAGGCCGTGCTGCTGGACACTAGCTGAGGCATGCAGCTCTGAGGATCTGATCTATATAACGCTGCTCCTGCCAGTCCGACAGACTGTATGGTTTCCGCTAATTGGCCGAGCTCGTTTAGTAATGGTCTCACTTTTCCTCGGCCGCCCCCTCTCTTCCGTTGCTCGCACAATGCCTGGAAGTCGCCTAGACCCAGATCTCCCTCTCTGTTTTTTTTCTTCTGTTGTTTTCTCTCTCTCTCTTTTTTCCCCTCACACCAAAGACACAATCGATCCAGTCAACATCAAAACAAATAGGAGCACAAGGACACACACACGCACTCAACACCCTAGCCCAAAAGATACTTCCGACTCGCATTAACATACATGGGATGCAAACAAAGGACGTATTCAGTAATTGCATAATGACTTCTCAAAGCTCAACGTTTATATGCTGTTTTGTCATGGCTAAAAGACAACTATGATCTATTTCACTTTAATGTGAGAAATAGACTGAAATTTAAAAAAAATTTAATTCATTTGCATGTCTAGATATAGTCAATTCACTCGGCGACCATCTTTGAAATGTTACATGCATGGATTTGGTTTAATGTTCATTTTTAATTTATTTAGTCTTAATTTTAAGTACATTATTTAAGTTGGCTATATTAAAGGGTTAAAACTGCGTAGAAGAATGACAGGGTAGAAAGGAAATTGTTGAATACAGTCGGGGGTTTTTTTCGTAGCTTCATAACATTAAGGTTGAACCACTGTAATCACATTGACTATTTTAACGATGTCTTTACACTTTTCTGGACCATAAATGTGGTAATTTCATTGCTTTCTATGGGAGATTAAAAAACTCCCAGATTTCATCAAAAATATCTTAATTTGTGTTTCGAAGATGAACAAAGTTTTTACGGGTTTGGAACGACATGAAGGTGAGTAATTTCATTTTTGGATGAACTAACCCTTTAATTACATTATTTCATAAATTATTATATTATACAGTATGAAAAATAGGCATTTGTTTTGAGATATGCTAAAAATTACATTTAACAATGTTATTAATTAAATTATTAGTGTTTCTAATGATGAGCGTACAGTGATGGCAAAGGCTCTAAATGTATAAATTCTGAAATTAGTATGCACAATTTAAATTTGAGTTTAAAATTCTGAAAATAAGCTAAAATTAAAATTAAAAATGTAATTAAAAATTAATTTGATGACCATGCAAATCAAAGCAGTCATGGCCTGGTGGATGATAAAAGAGTAAACAAAAATGAACTGAAGAAACCAGAACCATATTTAAGGAGCAGAATATCATATCAACTTAATTGTCTGTGTCTTTGTGGCCATTTGTAAGTTTTCCCTCCAAACTCTCCATGAACCGCGCTTGAAGAAGGTGAGGTAACTTTCCGCTTGTTTTTAAGCTATTGGAGACCTACATGAGCCCCCATATCCCCTGTCTCATTCTCCTGCCTGCTTTATTGACGGATGTCCTGCGCAGGCGTTTCATCCCCGTCTCTGGCTCTGTGTGTGTGTGTGTGTATAATTGTGTGTGTATCACAGGAAG